>WARS01000074.1:0-85000 GCA_008933995.1 Datnioides undecimradiatus
TATATATATATATATATATATATATATATATATATATGGGTGTAGGTGTATGTCTATGTATGTAGGTATATGTAGGTGTGTATGTATGCATGTAAGTGTGTATGTATGTATGTAGGTATGTGTATGGGTGTATGTATATATATGTATGTATGTGTATGTATAAATATGTATGTACGTATGTAAGTGTATATGGATGCACACACATAGAAAAAACAAGAGGGCGGCAATAAACTAAAAATATTTGGCATAGAAAGGGTTAACAGGCTAAAAATCTTTTCAGCACATAGAAAACTCAGGGAAAAAGAAACTGAAAGGGGCGGGGTTACAGAAGACATATAAGGGGGAGCGCAGCAGAGGAGAGCTCATTCCTGCTCTGAACACCGAGAGAGACACATTAATAGCAGCCAGTGTATTTTGATTTTGAGTGTGTCTACGGCCTGAAGAAGGTCCATAGCGGACCGAAACGTCGCCAGCAGGCGCACTATATAATTTTTACATAAAAAACAACACACACACAATTTTTTCTGATAAATAATTTTTTTATTTTTCATAGTTTTTTTTTCATAAAACACAAATACAAGACACAAACACAAATACTTTATATACATTTTTATTTCATATCTTTTTAACAAATAACAAGAAATAAATAATTTAATTTAAAATAACAAAGGCTTCCACCGGAGCTAAAATGCGACCCAATATGGGTCATTTTGAGGATGGCTGGATGGAGGTGCGCTACGGCAGGAGGCGCCAGCGCCCCCGCCAGCGCAACCAGGATTGGGGTGGTGGTTTTGGCCAGGGGATGGCCCATGCACCTCCTGGTCCCCTAGGGGGCCGGGCCCATCCCCTTCTTCCTAACCCTAACCAAACTCCACAACCGTACCTCCTACAGCCTTGGAACCAGCCTTCATCCGTCTGCCTGCCTGCCTGCCATCATCAGGCAGGCCGCCTGGCCAAAGCCCAGCCAAAGCCCGCCCGCCCACGCCCTTTGCCATGCTACCACCTACCCACCGCTTTCTACCACCTTCCCAAACGGAGATCGGAGCAAATCGCAAATGAAACGCCCAAATCTCCGCCGTGGAAGGTCGGACGCGCGCGCCCCCGAAATAGGGGGAGTACGTCACGCTCTCACAGCTCCACCCCCTACCCTTCAAGAGATATCATCCCAAATAAGATCATCACTTCGATAATCCTGGTTATCACCCTTATACCCCTCTTCCTCTTCTATTCTCCCCCCCCCTCATCTCCCCTCCTGTTCCCCTCCATTGATTGGGTGGGGCTGGCCTATCGAGGGGGTGCTGGATGGAGAGTGCATGGACCCTGCCAACCTTCTTGTTCCTAAACATTTAAATATGTAATATTGTAAGGCTAAAAGTGTGTGTGTGTGTGTGTGTGTATGTATATAAAAATGGTTAAAAAAGCTATTAAAACATACCTTTCTAGGACATTCATGGTGGGGGGTATAGAGTTGAAAACCAATGGAGACTGAAGGGTTAAAAGAGAAATTTCGAACTCTACCACAATTTGACAAGGGTTTAAAAATTTACAAAGGGAGGGTAAAAGCACAAGGTCACAATCTGCTCATTTCACTCTCAACCATCGTAGAGGGACATCAAGGAGAGCTTGTAAGCCACAGTTTGATTTGTGCCCAGGCCTGAAGAAGACAATTTGATGTTGAAACGTTGCATACAGGCACATTTTTCAGTTTATTAGTCAAAAATCTTTTATATATATTTTCTCAATTTTAAGGGACTTTTTGAGATCTTTATTTAATTTTTTTTAAATAGTATTATATTTATTTTTTATTCATCTTATTAGTTTGATTTTCATTCACAAATATATGTATAACAAACAAACAGAAGAGGTCGCGCCAGCCAGGACCTGACTAACCGACGACCCCAAGACCCCAAGACCCCAAGGCCTTAACAGGTCTTCTTGGGACCGGGGGAGGATGGGTGCCAGGGGGAAGGACCATGCCTTCCCTGTCCCTCAATGAAGGGGTAGGTCCCTAACTCTCATCCTAAACCATGGAAACACACCCAAAAAAACTCTTTGCTTTGCCTTTACTTTTAATTCACGCATTTCACATTTTATCAAACAATGTACAAACAGAAAATAGGAAAACACCAGGAGAACAGAAGTTGCAGCTGTGTTCATGATCCAACCAAAGCTTGGATTTTCTCCTTCAGGATATCTTCTGAAAGACAAACACCAGGTAGATACCTGCACAGAACAGAATTGACATAACACTTCATACTGTTTACAAACAGCTCATTCACAGCACCAGGACAACACTTCTTGCAGTCATCATGTGTATATATCTACACTGGCCTGGTCTATTCATAAAGCTGTTCTCATAATCAGAAACATGTCCGTCTTTCTGAATCCATTACACCCCTTCGTAACTAAGACTTGAAGTCAATGAAAACATTCTATCTAAATCTGAAAGAAACTAATTTTAGCTTAAAAGATTATCACGTGAACCATAATCATATTTTCTTGGTTACTTTTGATATCAATGACACTAACCCTTAATTACAAATACTTGTCATCACCACACAACAACTATGACAGCAATAGAGGAATGCACCACAACATAAAATGTGTCAGCAGAGTTGAAACCAAAGCTTCTGGTTTTACATACTGCACACAAGCCTCTCCTGTAATGTGTTCCCATCACTGTGCAGGCTAATTTTAAACACAGAGCCTGCTCCACAGCACATCAGCCCCGTGTCCTCTGCTGCCTATTGCTGTCATTTGCTGTCATTATTCTATATTGTTCTCTCTCTCTCTCTCTCTCTCTCTCTCTCTCCCCCCCCCCCCCACCCGGTCAAGACAGATGGCCGTCCACCTAGAGCCAGGATCTGTCCAAGGTTTCTGCCTGTTAAAAGGAAGTTTTTCCTTGCCACTGTTGCCAAGTGCTTGCTCATGGTGAAACTGTTGGGTGTAACTAACAGTAATGAGTGTGGTCTAGACCTGCTCTGTTTGTAAAGTGCCCTGAGATTACTTTTTGTTGTGAATTGGCGCTATATAAATAAAATTGAATTGAATTGAATTGAATCACATTCACAGGTTACAAGATCACAAATAATGATTCAATTCTCGGCTGCTGTTATTTTGAAAACCTCCTCAATCTTACATTAGCAGCAGCATCATACCAGCTCTGGGAGGTACGACAGCACACACTGTAAAATTCTGACCAACATGCATTCAGCCCACGATGCAGGAAGTGCAGACTCGCATCCTAAGGGTTAGTTCTGATTCACTGACACTGCTGGAGAAGCAGCTGACAGAATAATTAGAAAAAATATTCATCTATTAATCACACTAAATGTTGAATAAAATTCATTTTGCTCTGATTTGGACTGAAAGTGACTCCTTTGTTTCCTTTGTTATACAACTGTGTCAGACCTAAAAGCTGTTTTGTCACATTTACATTTATCAACTTTCAATATGGACAGCTCTGATCTGCATCTCACATTAGACAAACTGTTAGTATTGACTCTGCAGCATTGATATTTCTTTCAAAGATGCAGAGACCAATCAATCAAACCTGGGTAAACAAACAAAGTTGGCAACCACTGTTGCAGTCCCGTCATGTCTGACTTGGACTTTTTGTAAAGCAAGGTCCCACAAACTGCCTTCATACTACAGGCTCCAGGTTTCTAGCACCTGTGGATGAAAACCTCTGTGGATCTGATCCAACACCAGCTTCTGAGACTGGCATCACACCTGATCCAACATACTAACATGATGACAAACATGATTCAACTCCAACAGAACACGAAGACGGTCAGCACATTTGAACTTACTGGCTGCCTCCCACTCAGATCGGCTCAGAGTGCCCTGCATACAAACAAAACACACAGTCAGAGCAGAAAGGCATCATCCAGCCCAAACCACACTGCACCAATGGAAAACACAAACAGGTGTGTGACAGAAGACCCACCACTGGTACTTTGACTCCAGCTCTGCTACAGTGCTCTTTAGCATGGCAGTACTCTCCTCTGTGGTCTGTAGCCTGTCGACCTCCATCCTCAGTGGTAAACGGCTGAAAGTAACACACGACAGATCACATGATAATTACGCAGTAGCTCCTTGACACTACGTCGATCACCAACTGGTGACGTAGGAAACACTTGTTTCAGTAAGGGGAGAGAGACGACCATGGCGGCGGCGCTGCTGCTACTGCCACACAGGTGCAGCGCTGAGCAAACAACCAATCACTCTCTATGGCAGGTAGGTCATCACCACAGCGTCTCTGAGCTCTTCAGCCAAACACAGTCTCGTGACAGCATCTTTACACATGTGACTGTCCACAGACCAAAAGACACCTGTACCGTACTGCACATCACTTCCATTGTCACTCATGCTGCTGCATTCAGACCAGACAGAGATGAGGACGGACAGATGGACAGACCCACACACGCACGCACCACAATGAGGTTAAAGCAGACTCACATTATGAAAACACTTCCTGCAGCACAGTCATGGCTGCTGGACTGTAAATACTCTGCTCAGCTCCTCCAGCCCACAGTTACTCTACAACATCCTGATACAGCAACCTTCACAATGAATAAACACATCCAAGACTGAAGTGACCTTGACACTGGGTTCAATGATGTGATGTGGAGTATAGGCACCTGCTCAGCAGGACAGTGTGGGGCAAACTACAAGAGAACAGCTCAGGCCTGAAGTGGTGACCCCACAGTCCAGCGATCAGGTGGATCTATCAACCTATGGGACACAACTGGCTTCTTTACGGGCTTTAGTCCATTTATAGGGAAAGATCACTGCAGATCAATTCAAAGTGATCACTTTGATCCTGTGATTAAATATTTCTATCACAGGAAGTTTGGAGGTTTCTCCTGCTGCAGTCTCCAGGTGTTCATGGTGGAGCTGTTGATGTGGTTAATACTGATGAGGTTGGTCTCTGTTCTGTTTGTAAAGAGCCCTGAGACGAACCTGGATCTGATTTGGTGCTTTACAAATTAAACTGAACTGAATTCACCTGAACAAGGTGCACAGCACACAGACTCCGTGATTTCATGATTATGAATTTGATGTGTATATACCTTCCTTTGATTTAAGAAATGTAAGTACTCTCAGGTGGTCTAAGATATTCCTAGTGTTTAAATTAATCCCTAAAAATATAAGAGTTTCTGTGAGTATTCACAGTTAATCCTTTTTTACATTCATGATAAGTTCTATAGATGTGTTACTAGAGGGCTGACCGTCCCGGTCGCCAACGGACGGGTCCCGAAGACAAAACAGAAGAATTCCTTTGCGAAGGCCGAGATAACAGACTTCCTGTGTCACCAGAGACGCAGAAACTTTATGGTTAGACAGAGCAGGCAGAGACACTGAATTACAACAATAAAGACAGGATAACATCCGATACCTGATGCATGTGTATCTGACATGTGATGCTTGTGTAACTAAAGGTTGTAAGCAGAGAAGTTCTTTGAACAACTCTGGTTCTCTGTTTGTTCCCAGCTGCAAGAGCAGCAAGTCCAAACTAAATGCTCTTAACCTTTCTGCTCGTCTCACTGGTGTTGTTATTCAAAAATGTTTCTAACATCAACTTTCAAAGATCATTGAATCTCATCTGAGTTACACACTCATCACAAACTGCAAAATACAGAGCAGAAGCCTCGACAGCGAAAGGTCAAACAGATAAAACCCAAATACTCAAACATCAGTGTTTACAGTGGATCATTGATGGATGAGGAACAGTTACCTCCAGAGCCGACATCTTCATCATGAGGCTGCGATGCTGCTCTTTCTTCACCTTCTCTTCAAAAAACTGGGAGAACCTCTGCTTCAGCACCAGACGCATGTTGTAACGCTTCGCCATGCTGACACAGAGACAAGCACAGCCTTTACAGTCGGGTCAGACAAACAGCAGAACCAAGGCAGTCGAAGCAACAACAGAATTTAAAGTAGTTTATCAGTAAATGGCTGTTCACAGGTTCTCATTATTCAAACTGCAAAAGTCCCGAAACAAACATTTCTTACAACACAGAACAAAACTGAAACTCACTGTTCAAACAGAGGAAAGTAGACAAGGAACTCGGGGACGTTGACAACATCCTCAAGGCTGAAGTGATACTGACATCTGAACAGAGGGTACGAACCTTTGGACTGGAAGGAAACTTGGAAAACCTCGTTACCAAATGACAGCGAGTCAGACGCCTCTAAACGTTTGCTGCCAGGGAAAAGCAAGAGCAGAAACACAACAGAGTGGTATTCACATCATTTCCAAACACTCTCTGAATGGGGCTAGTGGAGTTCATGTTTCTGTGAACATACACAAAGTGCCTGAGGACAAACTCTGAGCCCACAGTCACTGTTCTTACACAAGTTCAAAGGCGTCCGGTGTCGTTCCGATGAAGAAACCTCCAGGTTTGAGACGCTCGCAGGCATTTCGCAGCATCATGTCGGCCTTCGCTTCGCTCTCAAACGAGTAGTGATACACAAACTGGCAGCTGCAGATGTCAAACATCAGATCAGAGTCGTCCAGCTTTTCTGACAACAGCTCCTGTGCAAACGTCACAGCAGTCACACAACTGAATTATGATTATGACAGAGTCACGTGCAAACAATGAAATCAAAGAGAACTCCGTGGGGGGGGGGCTGCTAATGACAGACAGGACATTAATCAACACAACACACAAACAGATGTTTGTTTACTGTGACTAACACACTGACTGACAGACACACACAAAGAAAAACTCTACACACTCTTATTGCAGGTTTTTGAATTGTAGATACAAGAACAAAATCAACATCAACAACAAACAAAAGCAAAGTTAATTATTTCACATTATCATTAATATGACTTTTCACTTAAAGATGCCTCCGTGATGCATCGGGCTGCTCCCCCACCCAACATGCTGCTCCATGGCTCTCCCTGCAGGGGGAGCACAAACACTCAGATCCTGCAGCAGCAGCTGACTTTAACCTGGTTTCCATCACAACCACCTTCACTGATGCCAGGTGTCTTATACTTACCTGCAGGCTTCAATGTGATTGGTCACCTATGGACACAGCTGGAGCAGCGTCATGAGAAAGTTCTGATTATCTACAGCTCTGTATTGCAGTTTGTTACATCACATCAAAGATGTGACAAATCTGCTTAAAAGTTTATAAACTTTTGTTTTTACATTTCACAAAACTGCAATTTAATAAGGATGTGTAGACTTTTACCATCCACAGCAGCACTGAGCATTACTGTCATGATGAACTAGTCTAGGCGTTGCAATTCTACCCAGGAATAGCTATTTGAACTAGGTGGTGTGATTCTATCCCAGTACAGCAATGAACACATGGAGCTGTTGCACTCCTACCTTGGTACAGTCTGCAGTGATGAACTGAGCGCTGAACATTTTCTCAGTGATGTGACATTTCTTCTTCATGTCTTCATACCGACTCTGACACTGCTCCACTGACACTGCTGCAATATCTGAAATACACACATCACGAGTTTGACTTTATGTCACATGTAGTTTCTAAAGAGTGTTTACATTAAACACAAGCCCAGCACCTGCAGGTGTCCAGAACGCCAAAGACAAACATTAGAGAACAATCAGACGTCAGTCAGACGTCAGTCAGACATCTGTGTGCCGAGTTCAACACAAAGGATGGGTCCACAAGAATAAGGACCACAGGTTCTGTCTGGAATCAAGACTAATAAGGTCTAAGGAGTTCTGTGTGAGAGCAGTTCAGAGTCTGTGGACTCGCTCTGGACCAGCAGCTGACTCCCCTGACACTGGACTTGGCCAAACAACAGTGAACAAGGCCAAGCATGTTTATTCAGGCACCACCATTCAGAATCAGAATCAGAATCAGAATTGTGTTTATTGCCATGTAAGTGAAGAGGTTTCACATTACTAGGAATTTGACTTAGCGGTTTGGTGCATACATCAAACATAAAATAAGTAACATATAATAAGAGGCATGCATGGGGTAAAATAAAATAAAATAAAATTAGATAAATAGGATAAAATCTAAGTAAGCTAAAATAAAGCACGTATTAACAAATGAACAGAACAAATGAACAGAACAATATGGAAGAGACACAACCAAAGCAATTTACAGGGGCAGACCCATGTATTTAAAGGAACTGCATGTGACGTAGAAACAGATTCCAATTACAGCGGTGGAAAGGTGCTCAGGGCGATATGACGACAGCATTTCCACCACGGGAACCTTCCTGCCCCGTGTCTCAGCTTCATATTCAGCTATGGAGCAAATCATGGCTGGCAAAGCATAGAAGTTAACACTGTGATGGGATTCGGCAGAAGGACTGATTAACATGTTCTCATGTGATGTGAGAGCAGGGGGCTGCATTTTAAAGCTAGTTTACAAACTACCACAGAAGAAAGGAGGGACAAAAACATTAAAGAATCAAAACCTGAAACTCCTGAAACACTGATTCTCACCATTACACGCACAGTGTCCACTGTTCTGACTCTAGTGCCGTCTCTGTGTATAACTTCCAAATAAAAGATAAACATTATTCATGTGATGAAGTAAAGTACAGAGTGGATATGTTGAGTAGTTACTTATATTTGCAGAGTAATCGCTGTATTGTGATATCTTATTACATTTACACTGACAAGAGAAGACGTGATTACATCACACCTGTCCGCTGGCTCCATTTTAAAATTATTTTACTTGTTTTTAAAAGTCTGAATGGGATGGCATTACCCTACCTGTCTGACACTGCAGCCAGAGCACTGAGGTCAGCTGACCAACTGCTCTCAGGCTGCCCCAGGACCAGGCTCAGGAGCAGAGGTGACAGGGCCGACGCTGCTGTAGCCCCCAAACTGTAGGACAGACTGTCAGAGCTGCACAGACCCTCAGCCAGTTTAAAACTGTTAAAGACACATTTACTCTGACTGGCTTTAACTCTGGCTGAGAAGGATGCTCTGGCTTTTTAACTTTATATATTTGAGTAATTTGTGCAGTACTTTGGTCACTGAGGTTGTTTTTAAATGTGCTATATAAATAAATTTGACTTGACTTACACTGATTTGGGACAAATCAACCTAACTCCTACCCACGGGGTGTGACTGTAAAGAAGCTGGACAAATACGATGGTAACACCTTTTTAACAAAAACTTACCTGCACAGACCAGGTGATGAATCCCTCCTCTCCTCCACTTCAGCAGGTCCCCTCCTTTCCCACAGCCCAGGTCCAAGACAGACACCTGGCAAGGCCCCGCCCCCCGCACCTTCTCCAGGATCTCACCTGGTAATAAAACAGCAGGTGTTTGATTTGAGGCATTTTCTGTAACCACACCTCAGAGAATACAGGTCTGATCCAGACTTCATTACAATATAAGAGGAGTCATGCACAACACAGTCAATGCAGTCACACTGTCCCCATGCAGCGTGACCTCTGCTCTCCACCTGTACTTACTGTTTCCCTACCGTTACACAGACAGAGCTAATCTTTATCTGTGTCTGCTACTGATAACTGATCAATGAGGAATGACATATTTGTTAATAGCACTGATTAATGATCAATTACCAATCAAGACACTCTTCAGCCAGTTGTTGAAGTTCCTCATGAAGAAGATTCTACTTCGACTTCGTGCAGCCAGACCAACTTCCTGCAGGCTGTTGTAGTGACTGGCCACTTTCACACTGTGATCAGTCACCTGACAATTCAACAACACGTCTCCAATAAATGAACACTATCAATAATTAGCAGACTAATTAATGTTTCATTGGAAAATTTACCAGCTTCTTGGTAGGCAAGTCCTCCTCCTTCTCATGTCTCCTCTTCACCCCTGCTATCTGCCCTCTTCCTGCTCCTTGCTCCCTCTCTCCTCCCTCCTTCACCACTTCTGTCCCGACAGGCTGAAGCTCCATCCTTCTCGCTGAAGACACGGGAGCATTAAGAGGAAGAGATATGGGGCTGATGCAGAAACAGTTAATTTTATGCAGACTGATGAAAGACTTCAGTAATGAGGTTTAAATGGTAACTGCACAGCAGCTTTACTTAACAGTCATCAGTTACCAACAGTTCACAGAAACAAGTCTCAAACCAGGTCTTACTTTCCACAGTGAGACGCTGTGAGACAGAGTTCAGTCATTAGTGTCAGACTCAAAGCCACAGGTGTGAATGGTGGTCACACACAAACACAAATTTTCATCGCATTGTTCAGTGTTTTTTTTTTTTTTACAAATCATGTCTCATCATCACTTCAGGTGTAAACTTTATGATCTGAGGTCAGTGGTGATGGTGCACACAGGGGTCCCTCCCTACAGCCACTGCAGTGTTTGGGGTCTTGCTCAAGATAGATCTGATTATTAACAAATGCTGTAATTAACAAATTACAAATAATTATAAACACACAGTCAGTTCATGACCAGTTATACACATTTCACTGGTCTCTGGATGAATGATCTCACTGGTCGTTGTTGAAAGAACTTCAAGCGGGGAAGAGCTGCTTTATGTCAGAGACTGGTAGCCTTTACTCATACCGCTCAGAGAAACACACACGAGCCTGTTCTCACGTTTTTATCCTGGTACAACCGATAACGTTTGCTGTTAGCAGGCTAGCTGTTAGCAGCGTTGTTAGCAGGCTAGCAGCTCCAAAAGTTAAATAAAACGCGTGTATTTAGATCAACAGCCGCCGATAAAACGTCTGGATTAAAATCTGTCAGCTGATAAAAAAGAAAAGCTAAAATCAATGTTAACGTAAAAATATCGTATAAGTTGAAGACAAACAAACATTACACTCACGGTGATTGCAGACAGGACGCGTGCGTGACGTATTTCCGGTTATGAGTTCGTCATATTTCTGCGTCGCGTTAGAGACAAACCACTGCAGCTCAGGCAGCGGTTGAAAAGCCAGATATTACATTATTGTCTTTTCCTACGTCACGAAGCCAAGAAAAGTCTTGAAAGACACGTAATAAACACTCAAGTTACGTCCGCTTAGCATACGTTACGTCACTATATGACTAAGTCTGCTGTAGTGAAACTACAATGTTCGGAGAATGGACTACAAAAAGCGCATCTAGCGACGTGCGTTCATACTGCGATGTTTCCTCCGTTGAACGGAAGCTTATTGCTTTTTGAAGATAACATTTTCAGTACAGAAGCAGTTATTAATCTACATACAAACAATTTAACAACAACCGGGGGGGTCAAATAAATATATCAAATAAAGAGCACAAATTATATGTTTTAATAGCTTTCTTGTTATTCGGGTCAGAGATGCTTTCGATGTACTGTTCAGTTTCCTTTTTGAATGCTACGAAAGAGGTTTGAGTGACTAAATTGAGTATTATCAGATTTATGACATATAGTTCTTTCTGTTTTTTACTTTTGACATTGTGGACACCAAAAAGTACATCGTTCCAATTTAGAGAAGTCTGAGTCAGTCTTCATTGTGACATGTCGGATTACTTCTCTCCAGAAGGTGGCAGCAGAGTGACAGAGCCAGAACAGGTGTGTTACTGTTTCAGGCTCAGATTCACACAGAGAACAGTTCACACATATATCTTTCTTAAATTTTAACAGGTAATGCTTGGCAGGGTAATATCTACGAATTGTTTGTGACCAGGTATCTGTATGTGAGGTTCCACAGGTTAATCCAGTTCAGACCATTAACAAGACCAGACCAGTACTGAACAACAGAGGGGGTAGTGGTGATATCTGTTTGAAATAATGACCTAATATTGTGATTATTGTTTTTAGATGTGACAGAGAAGCATATATGTCCCACTGGTGTTAATGTGGGGTCTAAAGGTGGAACACACACTGGTTTTTCAGCACCTCTTAGTAAAGTTAGGATACCAGAGGGAATGGCATCCATTACAATGGCAATCTCTTTTTGGGTAACAGGAATACCAAATGCTTGAAGGAACTCAAAATAATTTAGCAGAATTCCATTATTATTGAGTAGCTGGTTTACTGGAGTTATGTCATTATCAAACCACAAATTAAGAAATAAAGATTTATTTTTATATTTGATGTGCTGATTGTTCCAAATTAAGCATCTATGAGGAGAGAAGTTTATAAATTAATGACCATGCCAACAGCATTTGGTTATGAAAATTTGACAGGATTACGGGAAGTTTTTCTATTTTATAATCACATAAAAGTACATATTCAAGGCCTCCAATGGTAGAAGAAATGTATTTGGGTATAAAGTTTCAGGTGGATGTAGGATTATGTAAAAACAGTTTTATCCAATTAATTTTAAAGGTATTATTAAGGATAGCAAAGTCAAGAAAGTTTAGACCACCAGAATCATAGGTGTTCATGATAACAGACTTTTTCACATAATGTGTCTTGTTTTTCCAAATAAAACTGAACAGTAACTTATCAGTGGCATCACAGAGCTTCTTGTCGACAGACAGGGGGATAGCTGCATATGTAAGACGAGACAGTCCTTCTGCGTTTGTCAGTAGGATTCGTCCTTTCAGAGATAAATCTCTTTGAATCCATTTGTTAAGTTTTTTCTTTGTCTTGTCAACAATCAAATTAAAGTTTTCAGAACATCTATCTATCTGATTTTTCATGATGGTGATCCCAAGTTAAGCAAGCTTGTTTTTGATTGGTATGTTGTAAACATAAGTAGCGTCACAGTCTTTAAGAGGGAATAGCTCACGTTTCTTCAGGTTTAAGCGGAGTGCAGGAGCTGCAGAGAATACATCTATTATATGGATAGCAATGGGAACCTGGGTAGCATTTTTTAAGAATAATGTGGTGTCGTCAGCCAGCTGACTAATTATAATTTCTCTATCTGCAATGAAGATACCTTTTAATGGGCTATTTTTATATCAGTGAAAAGTACTTGTGCGCACAGGATAAATAGATAAGGAGAGGTGGGACAGCCCTGTCGGATGCCCCTCTGTAATTCAAATCTCAGGGAAGTCCCTTTTCTAAGTCTGATGGAGCTGTTACCTTTGGAGTACGTACTCTTAACAGCTTTACAAAAAAATAAAACAAATTTAAAAAAAATCGGCAAATCCAAATCGTTCAGTTGTTTGAAATATGAAGTTATGCTCTACGGTGTCAAAAGCTTTATAGAAGCCCAGGAAGAAGATAAGACTGTCATCAGGAAACAAAAATGAGTAATCGATTAGGTCTAAAACAAGCCGGATATTATTGGAGATATGTCTCTTTCTCA
This sequence comes from Datnioides undecimradiatus, assembly GCA_008933995.1. Classification (NCBI taxonomy): domain Eukaryota; kingdom Metazoa; phylum Chordata; class Actinopteri; order Lobotiformes; family Datnioididae; genus Datnioides; species Datnioides undecimradiatus. Next base: position 13,158 of record WARS01000074.1, read on the forward strand.
TAAATCTCATTAATAATTGTAACTAAAACATTTTTAAGCCATTTAGCAAGTACTGAGGCAAATACTTTGTAGTCAGCGTTCAGTAAAGAAATGGGTCACCAAATGTCAATAAGTAGGTGGTCCTTTTTAGGTTTTGGGATTAATGTAATCAGGCCTTGTGTTAGTGTAGGAGGTAGAGTTCCCTGTTCCACACTTTCTAATATTACCTTAAGTAGAACGGGAACTAGATCTTCTGTAAATGTCAGATAAAACTCTGCGGGGAGACCATCAGCTCCAGGAGATTTGTTAGTTTTGAGATGTTCAGTCGCATTAGTGACCTCCTGTAAAGTTATAATTTCGTCACACATCTCTCTGTCATCTTCAGTAATTTGAGTGACATTACACAGAGAATTGAAAGACTTAGTTGCTGACTGATGACAGCATTTGGTTTTGTATAGATTGCTGTAAAAACCAGAGCAGAAGTCTGCTATTCTCCTTGGATCATCTGTTGGAGCGCCATTGATGTTGAGTTGTTGGATTACACTGAGCTTCCCTTGATGTCTTTCTATGTTAAAGAAATAGGCTGACTTCTGTTCTCCTGCTTCAATCCATTTCTTCCTTGACCTCACAAAGGCACCTTTAGCTTTATATAAGTAAATTTCATTTAGTTTAATTTGTTCTGAAATCAAACCTAATCATTCCTCTTCTGGCATATCAGCAGGGCTCTTCTGGAACAGTGATATTATTTTAGTGACTACCCCCTCTTCTTCCAATCTTTAATTTTTGGGGAAGGTACTGCCATATTTTCTCAAATATTGGGCAGCTTGAAATTTAAAAAGTTCCCAGTTGCTACCAAAAGCATCATCAGAACTTGCTTTATTCCAGAATTCTGCTATTATCCTCTTTATGCCTGATTTAACTGTCTCATGTTTTAAAAGTGAGCTGTTTAGCTTCCAGTAAGCATTTCTACATGCCTCAGTAGAGGCAGAATGCAAGGGGATAAATATGGAGACTGCACTATGATCAGTTAATAGAGTTGTAATAATATTAGCTGATATTTCATCAATGTTCAGACTATCAGAAACCAACCAAAAGTCTAGCCGTGATTTCCTAGTGGCATTTCTATTACTCCATGTAAAAGTGATAGTGTTATGATGTTGATACCTCCAAATGTCAATTAAATTAAACTTTTGCATAGAGTTTCAGGTTTTCATTAGCTGCAGTACAGTTGCGTGGAGGCCAACAGTCCAAGTTGTGATCAAGTATCATGTTAAAATCTCCCCCTATTACAATAACTGAGATAGGAAAGTGATTAAAGGTATTTTGAGTATGTTTTTCTAATGTTTCCAGTAGTATATCATAATCGTTGTGCAAGTTATAGTCGTATATATTAACAATTACCAATGTGAAGTTTTCAATGGTTACCACTTGAAGGATAAAATGGCCTGAAGAATCACAAATAGTTAATAACATGGTCCCTGAAAAGTTTTGCTTTAGAGTAGTGACACCGGCAGAGTGTTCAGATCCATGAGCCTGCCACAGCTCATTGCCCCATTGGGATCTCCAGAATTTTCCATCATCAGGCGCTGAATGTGACTCTTGGATAAAACAGAAATCAATTTTGTGCTTCTTGGCAAACAAAATAAAGCTTTGTGCTTAATATTTTTTCTTAGCTCCCTGGCATTGAGAGTAACAATAGATAATGATATTATATGATATATGATATATGATATTAACAACAACAACAAACAGAACAATATGACAAGAACAGAAAGAACTTATCCTCCTTATCAGGAGCTGACCCATCTTAAATTCTGTATAAAGTGTGCAGTGAAACATATTAAGACTCTAAAACTGGGGAAGCACCTAGGTTTTCATTTGGCAACTTAAGCCTCATCAGGCCAAGCAAAGAGCAAACCCTCAACACATTGCATATAAGGTGACTCAGTGTAGTCAAGAAGATCAAAAAAGCAAATGAAAGATATACCTGAGTAAAATTGTGCTTAGCAACCCTTTAGCACAACAGGATGTAACCCAGAACAGTTAAATGGAATAACAGTGAGCCTTGAGCACCTAGTCTCAGTCTGTCTCAGATAATAGTGTAAACCTTGTGGACATGTGAGGCGTTTATCAGTTTCAGGTGGTTGTTGGGATCCTTTCCCTCAGCAAAAGCTCATCCTCCGATGAAGTACGCCATTTTTCCTTGTTCGCCTGCCTTGGCCACCAGGGGCTAGAGCTGCCTCCATCTCTCTCTGGTTGCGAGTGACAGATCCTCAGCGAATCGCAGGTTCTTGTTCTGCTGAAGTGTAGACTTTTTTGCAGCTTTCCAGACTTTGTCGCGGTACAAGCGGGTGACAAACCACCACCACCACCCCCTGCAGGACGCCCTGGAGAGCAGCCTCAGTGACAGACGCAAGATGTGCAAATGGATTTGCACATCGAGGGTGGAGCAGGAAGGAAAGATTCCGAAGATCTTTCCTTCCTGCTGCTGTCAGACTGTACAATAACCACTCCTGATATGCGCAATCTCATTACACTCTGTGAGGAAGCACCAACTCCCTCTCTAACAATTTTGGCTAAAACATGAAAAGAATCATCACACTGTTTTCTTTGTTTTCTAATTCAATTTATGTTCTCAACATGGATCGAACAATGCACTCAGCATTAATATTTTTAGCTATCATCCTTTGATATTGCAGGTAGTGGGTTATAAAAGTTGTAACCTGTTGGCCTGGGTCCTTTGTGGAGGCCATCTTTTCCCGGTGATAAAAGAGGGAGGATGCCTCAACTTCAGCCCTTTTATCTGGCTTATGAGTGGGTGGGTTCTGGGGTTTAATTGGCCAGAGGATGAATGAGGAAATGATGGCTGATTTAGGCTGATAGTGAAGGATGTGAATATAACTTGCTTGTTTGGAAGATGAAGTATTTATGGTAACCTATTGAGGAATGAACTGGGGCTTGTTGGCATGAACAAGCAAAGAGCTAATGTTGACAGAACTGATTCTGAACCCAAATGCAAGACTCCAAGACCAAGACCAGTTTAAAGATTTATTGACAAAGTTCAACACAAAATCACTCTGAACGAGGAAAACACAAAGTAACAAAACAAGCTCAAAAAGGACGATAACTAGAAACAAAAGATGACCGCAAGGGCGACTAGAAAAAACAACAAAAGGCACTCAAAGTGAGGAAAACGGCTAATAACAAAAATCACTCTTTCGAGGAAAAAACCTCTAATAACTAGACAAAGTAACAAATCAATGTACAAACCAAAATGCAGGCAAGGCAAGGCAGAACACAAGAGCAAGAGCAGGACGCTGGTTGTCAGACATAACAGACACAACGAACTGGCACAAAACGGGGGAGACGCGGACTTAAATACACATGAGGAAGGGGGGAACAGGTGCAAACAATCAGGGCCGGGGAAGACAATCAGACTGGCGGGAAACACAAGAGGGAGGGTAAGCCACATGAAACGAGAGGGAAGTTCGTACTTTCAAAATAAAACAGGAAGACACAAGACAAGACAGACAAAAAACACTTGACACATTATTTCACCATGACAAATGTGTATTTATTGATAACCGTGGCAATTCTTCCCTCCTACAGAGCTGACCGGATAGGTCAGTTTGAATTGACAAGATGGACTCCACAGCTATATATGTGCATGCTGTGAGAGAGTGTGTGTGTGGGGGGGGCTGACTAAGGGAGAGCAGGACATGAATGAGTGAAGCAGGGTGATGCGTTTTGTTTGTTAAATCTTTCTTTGTTTCATTTTTGTTTGGTGTTTTTTGTTTTGTTTAGAGACTGAAAATAAAAGTCTAGTTAATTTTTCCAGCATAAACCTTTGCTGGTGTGATTTTTCCCTCTGTCCTCAAACCTCACCATGCTTCCCTGCACCTCACCACGCAACACACTCCAATGTGCAATATCTTTATCTTTATTTATATTTTTTTATTACAATATATTTAACTATTGCTTATTGTACTATTGCTGTTCTTACAGAAACAGCATTGGTTAAGGTTAGCAATGACCTCCTAATAGCATCTGACAATGGCCTCGTCTCTTTACTTGTCCTGCTAGACCTCAGTGCTGCATTTGACACCATCGATCACAATATCCTACTACAGAGACTAGAACATGTCATTGGCATTAAAGGAACAGCACTAAGCTGGTTTAAATCTTATCTATCCGACAGATTCCAGTTTGTCTATGTTAATAACGACTCGTCCTAGCACACAAAGGTCAATCATGGAGTTCCACAGGGTTCTGTGCTTGGACCATTGTTGTTCTCCCTATACATGCTTCCACTAGGCAATATTATTAGGAAGCACAACATAAATTTCCACTGCTACGCGGACAATACACAGCTATATTTATCTATGAAACCGGAAGAAACAGATCAATTAGTCAGACATCAGACATGTCTGACAGACATTAAGGCCTGGATGACTTATCATTTTTTGCTTCTAAACACAGACAAAACTGAGGTGATTTTGTTTGGGCCTAAACACCTCAGAGAGAGGTTATCTGACCTCGCAGTCACTTTGGATGGTGTTACCCTGGCCTCCAGTTCTACCGTGAGGAACCTGGGAGTCATATTTGACCAGGATATGTCCTATCAGTCCCATATTAGGCAGGTCACTTGGACTGCCTTCTTTCAGTTGCGCAACATAGCTAAGATTAGGAGTATCCTGTCCAAAAGTGACGCCGAAAAGCTAGTCCATGCATTTGTTACCTCAAGGCTGGACTATTGTAATTCCTTGTTGTCGGGATGTCCGACTAGCTCACTGCGAGGCCTCCAGCTCATCCAAAATGCTGCTGCGAGGGTTCTGATGGGAATTAGCAAGAGAGATCATATTTCTCCAGTTTTAGCTTCTCTTCATTGGCTCCCTGTAAAGTCCAGAATAGATTTTAAAGTCCTTCTCCTTACCTACAAGGCCCTTAATGGCCAAGCTCCATTGTACTTCAGTGAGATGCTAAGTCCCTATTACCCCAACAGATCACTTCGCTCCCAGAGTGCAGGTTTGCTTGTGGTTCCCAGAATCTCCAAAAGTAGAATGGGAGGCCAAGCCTTTAGCTATCAGGCTCCTCTCCTGTGGAACCAGCTGCCATTCTGGGTCCGAGAGGCAGACACCCTCTCTACTTTTAAAGTAACGCTTAAAACCTTCTTGTTTGACAAAGCTTACAGCTAGCTCTAGTTACCATGTGAACTACACCCATGGTCTAAACTACCCCTCCATGCCATCCCTTAGTTATGCTGCTATAGGCCGAGGCTGCTGGGGGACATCCCATGATCGTCTCCACATTCCTCCTCTTCCCTCTCTCTCCGCAAACTCATTTTAACCATCACAGATTAACCATTAACTCTGTGTCCTCTCCCCTAGTGCTGTGCTTGTTTCTCTCTGGTCTCTCTCTCTGTACCTCTCTACAGATACCTGTGGCTCCAGAGCTGAACATCTGATCTGTGGCTCCACCGACTGCCCCCTGTCCTCTGCTGCCATTTGCTGCCATTTGCTGTCATCATTGTATATTGTACTTCTCTTTCTCTCTCCCTCTCTCTTTCCCCCGAACCGGTCAAGGCAGATGGCCGTCCACCTAGAGCCAGGATCTGCCCAAGGTTTCTGCCTGTTAAAAGGAAGTTTTTTCTTGCCACTGTTGCCAAGTGCTTGCTCATGGTGGAACTGTTGGGTGTAATTAATAGTAATGAGTGTGGTCTAGACCCGCTCTGTTTGTAAAGTGCCCTGAGATGACTTTTGTTGTGAATTGGCGCTATATAAATAAAATTGAATTGAATTGAATTGAATTACCTACTGCTCTTACTTTGCTGTTGCAACAATGCAATTTCCCCATTGTGGGACAATAAAGGTTTCTTTTTCTTAATCTTAATCTTAATCTTAATCTCATTGCACTCAGTTAGAGAACCCTCGTAAATACAAATGACTAGTCAGCACAAACCAGGTCTCTTATTTGTCATTTCCTCAGTCCCCACATGAACCTGAAGGTGTTTGGGAGCAGCATACTGAAGGGCTTCCTGCGTCGACGGGGATCACCTCTGCCGGCAAACATGAAACTTTAATATGTCTTCCTGTGTTACAGACTGCAGGATGTTTATTTGTTTTTCTTTGGTGTGTGTGCGTTGACTGAGCTGTCCCCATGACTTTAGTTTGATTCAATGGATTCAATGTTTCACAGTGTAACTGCAGTGACAGTAAACATCCAGCAGGTGGAGCTGTCAATCTGTCAGCCTATTACACTGGGGAACACAATTTTTGTTGAGTTAGGTCTGACAGCTGTTTTTAACAAATTTTTGGGTGCGGATTCCAAAACTGATCTCAGTGTTTCTCTATCACGTCAAGTTTTTGAACTATAGGATCCCCGTTTTCTTAAAACATATGAAAAATACTGTACTTATCAGATATGTGCTTGTTTTATAAAAAATTTCAAATATTGACATACAGTGAAATATGAAAGAAACAGGCATGACTGCATTGTTTAACAGTATTATGTTTTTACAAAGAATATGGCTACTGTAATTATAATTGTGTGCAAGTAGTTAAGGTAAAAATTTACATTTATAGCTCTTTCTGGAGTGTTCAACTTGAGGACTATCGCGTTTGATGCTCCAACAATAGTCAGCCATCATATGTACACTACTACTACTACTACTACTACTACTACAGTTAATCAGTGGAATTTTGCTTATCTGGAGGGTAAGCTGTGGAGAAAAAACTTGAAGTGCTAGAAAAAAACTGACTGCAATTTTGGAATCAGCATGCCAATTTTAGTTTTAATCAGCATAAAAATCTAACTCAACAGAATTTTTTTTTCAAATTGTTCCCCAGTGTTATCATAGACAGGCAGGCAGACAGCAGGCAGGCAGACAAGCAGGCAGACAGACAGGCAGACGGTCAGAGAAGCAGACAGACAGACAGGCAGGCAGACAAGCAGGAAGACAGTCAGAGAGGCAGACAGACAGGCAGGCAGACAAATACAAAACAAAGTCAAAGACAAATACAAATAAAACTCATTAGTTTCATAAAAATCTGTAAATATTTGAAGCTCTGTGTTTGAAGTAATGAGCAGGAGTCCAAATGTCTTTAAAAGTCCTGAGAGGAAATCGCTTTAGTTCAGAATGTAAAGACACAGACCGACTCCACCAGGCTACAATATAATGGCTATAACACTGAATATAACAATATTATATATACAATAATAATGTTTGCAGCCCTGCAAAGTCGTTTGTGACAGCAAACACATCCGATTTAGATGAAGTCTGGTTTCCATTCAGCCTGTCACCTGTTGCTGCTTCCACATCTTCTCTGAACATCAGGTGACAAAGCACAGAGACCATGAAGAAGATGCTGAACAAGACTGCAAACAGCGGATCTGAATACACGATGGCAAACATATTAAAATGACGTCAGTTGTGAGTTCAGTACAGAGACATGAGCACACATATCTTTGTACTCTTGGCTGCTTGTTTTAATTGTGTCATCTGATTGTAAAGATGTCCATTTTCAAATGAAACACTGAATGTAAGCAGTGATTTGGCTAAATTCAGTCCGAAGAGTTCATTCAAAAACATCAGGCCAGCTTTCAGGAGGGTATGAAATGAAGCTACAATTCCAATTCACACTGACCGTTTCTTATACAAACAAGTGTAAAAATATATATATAGTTATATATGTGTGTATATGTGTATATTTATGACACTACTGGATACCTGAATTTCCTTCGGGATTACTAAAGTATCTATCTATCTATCTATCTATCTATCTATCTATCTATCTATCTATCTCTATCTGTGTGTGTGTGTGTGTGTGTGTGTTTGTGTAAATAGAGTGTTGTGACATTTTAACCGTTAATTAAAGAAAATAAAACTGGCTGGTTCTGCAGACACTGACAGTATCTGTGGTGGTTACTGTTGTTTCACACTGGATGAGTTGATGCCGACAGATATGGTGTGCTGCAGTTTCATATCAGCTGATCCTGGATCCGTTTCATACAGTGATCCTGTCTGGTATGTCTGAAACTCATCCTGCTGATGGAGACTTGAGAGATGAGACTTATTACTCTGCTGGCAGACTCTCCGGCCCACTGCCATGTTATAGATCGGTTTCAATCCAGAAAACTAATAACAGGGGAAATTCTTTACTTTAATGAAAAGAACCAAAATATCCCAGAGGACACATCCTTATAAGGTCATCCTGTTAGGCATGGGACACATCAGGTAAAATTAACAGCAACTCCGTCCTTAAGCTGTTTGACCTTTAGGTTCACAGTTGACTGCTTCAAATGCTCATGCAGGATCTGAGGTTAGCGAGGTAACTTCAGGTTTAATCCTGAGACTTTCGTGACTACGATGGTGGTTCATTTCTTACTGGGTTCATCGCCATGGTAACTGATGCTACACACCTGAGCAGGTGATGTTCTCCTGGGGTGGATGGTGGGAGGATCTGTTAGGAGGCTCGCATCATGTTTACATCTCACACGTATATTCAGCTGCGAAGGACAGACTGATCTGTGTTGGCTGCATCAGCCGTGTGTTGCCATGGCGACACGACGGCGTGGCGCTCTGACAGTTCTGCAGACTGTCTGCAACACCTGTGTTACAGCTGCAGGTGCTCTGACGTCAGAGTCACGTCATTGATCTGTTATCTGTATATGATCCGATAGCAGAGCCTGAAGCTGTTGGGTTATAGGAAATGACAGTGATTCTGCCTCCTGCTCTGAGTTTTGTGTGACTCCAACATGACACCTGTAATATTTTGTCCAACCAACAGTCAACACAGCAGGATTCAGTTTTGATGTACAGACTTCATCAGTATGCGTGGAGATGGGCACAGAGGAGAGAGCTGAGCTCAGATGCCGTAAATTCAAGTTGGAAATTAAAGACTCACCCAGGTCGTAAACAGTAAACCCTTCCCTCTGCATTTCTACTTTTTACTAACCTGCTGCAGTGATGTGCTGGTGTACTGCAATACGTTGTGATATCACTGTTGTGTTGTTTTATTTGGCTGCATTTTAACATGGTGTCCACTGCTTTCTACTGCCTGTAATGTTCTCAGACAGTCTTCACTGGGCTCTACTGGTTTTTCCCAGCCTCTATCTGTCATCCCCAATTAGCACTCTCTACCAGTCTCTCCTGGTCTCTACCAGTCTCTCTTGACCTCTCCTGGTTTCTACCAGTCTCTCCTGGTCTCTACCAGTCTCTCCTGACATCTCCTGGTCTCTACTAGTCTCTACCAGTCTCTCCTGACCTCTCCTGGTCTCAACCAGTCTCTCCTGGTCTCGACCAGTCTCTGCTGTTCTAGTGTGTTCCTGCTCTGCATGTGGAACCATTTCATAATAACAGTGATGATTTCAGGTGTTACAGGTGTTCAAAGTGTTTTACAGTTGTTCTGTGTTTCAGGTTTGTACTGTGTCCTATGGGACACCTCCAGACAGACAGAGGATGGAGGAATGGGTGGGTAGGTGGGTGAGTGGGTGGCTGGACTGATTAATGGATGGAAGCTCTATAAACATGTAAATCTGACCTTACTGTGTTTCAAAGCACCAGTGTTGGCTGAATGAAACAGTGCAGCCCTAAAAAGCTTCTTCAGCCGTTCAGTCAAATCTCCGTTTACACAGAAAGACGTTTTGAGACAGAAGAGGCTTTGATACTCAAATACCACACAACCCCCCAAAGCCCCTCATGACCCAACCCCCACCACCACCATCACCACCACCACCACAATTATCACTGTGTGTGTGCGGGGGGATCTCCCGGGACAGGAGCCATTCTAGCTGCTTTTCCATTACAACAGTGCACACACACACACCTGCCTCTCTACAAGCTGTTTTCCACGTTCTTATTAAAATGAAACAAATTGAAAATTAAACACATTCATGTAAATAACACAGATGTGTGTGTATTTCTGATGCTGTTGCTGAAGCTTCTTTTATCATTAAACATAAGATGTTAAAACAGTATAACAAGAGAACTTCATTATAATCACTAATATTTAAAACAAAAGATAATGTTAATACTCAAACGTCTAAATGTGAGCCAAAGTCTGACACAACAAAAGGTGAGGGCACACACCTGCTTATACTCACCTGCATATACACACTTGCATATACTCACCTACATATACACACCTGCATATACTCACCTACATATACACACCTGCATATACTCACCTGTGTATACTCACCTGCATATACTCACCTGCACCTGTATTCCTTACACATGGCATCATTTTTGTGTAAACAAAAATCTCTTTTGTTGCTCTTCATGAAGTTTCTTCTTTTGCCCCATTACAGGGGTCTGCTGGGTTTTTCTTTGTTTAAGCTGGTCCAAGAACANCGAGAAGATCAGGGTGAAGCAAAGCGTCTCAAACAGAGGGAACAGACCGGTCTGGAGCTTCATTTTCTGTGAGTTCATTTTATTGGATTTTAAGAGGAGAATGGAGACTTGGGAAAGCGCGGCGTTGCATCTTCCTGACTGGCTGTTTATCTAAAAACAATATGTGATGGTAAAGGAGACGCATCTGCTGCACATGCGGCTTTTTGTTTTTGCGTATGTGACTGTGGGTTGTGCTTTTGTGAATTGGAATTGTCGTATTTTTAAGGATCCACTGAATTCGCACATGACAAACAGCCTTTTTAACACTAAAAGACTAAAGGTACACTTTTCCACTCACCGCTGAATGCTGGACACAGACGGTTGGGGAGAATCACTTTGCTTTTTCAGTCCTATTAGCTTGTCTTCCTAAGATGTGTATAAGAGACAGTATATATATATATATAATTATTATAATTCCACCTGTTCACCTGTAAACTTTAGCCAATCACAGTTCCGCTGCATGCATTAAGGTTTATCATCACTCAGCTTTTTCTCCAAACCACCTGCATACTGAAGCAACCTGTTTTATCCATAAATTCATGACTATGTGGGAATTCAGGGGGTAGATCTCTGGTTAGAGATACTTCATATAGCAACAGGGCTTTGTTCAGGTGTTCCAGGTGAAGCATCATTGTTCTGCTCTGATTGTTCCCCTGGTTCTATCAGAAGGATCTGAGTCTGGAGGATTTGGTGTTCTGCTGTAACTCGACCTGCTGCTAATGTTGAGACTCACTGTTTGTCAGAGGGGGATTCCCTGAACTGTGAGGACGTCAGGAAACTCTACAAAGACTGTGTGTGTGTGTGTGTGTGTGTGTGTGAGCACCACTCTGAAGTTTACTATTTGTTTTTCATCAAACCATTTGAAACTAACCAACAATAATGCTGAATGTGTCAACCGACATGTCAGCAACATGTCAACAACATGTCAACCAGGCCCATCTGTGTCTACAGTTCTTCATGGGTTTAAACTGAGATTATGGTCAGAGTCCTCAGACATGGTCACCTCTGTGGGAGACGTCCTTACCTCCTCCAAACCAAACATTAACACAGAAACATGAAACTCTCTCTGACACACTCTCTCTCTCTCTCTCTCTCTCTCTCTCTCTCTCTCTCTCTCTCTCTCGCTGTCCGTCCTCTGTCCTGCTGACATTTAGGCAGATATATAAATCTCCATGCCAGACGCTCAGAGCCAGAAGATTCTTGCAGTGCAATACTGAAGTACTGTAACCTGTCTGCCTACCTGTCTGTGTACCTGTCGTACTGACCCAGGGAACTGTCTGACCTCACAGCATCATGCTTACCAGGTATGTCCATCATCTCCTCTCTGTGTCTTTGAGTCTGTTCAGCAGCCTGCAGACTGAAACCTGAAACCACAATGCAATGCTCCACAGAAACAGTTTGAGACACAGGAAACAGAAACATCCCTGAATGAATCTTTGAATCATGGTTTTATCTCATGTAGTGAGTGTTTCATCTACTGTCTACTGTGTGTGTGTGTGTGTGTGTGTGTGTGTGTGTGTGTGTGTGTGTGTGTGTGTGTGTGTGTGTGTGTGTGTGTGTGTGTGTGTTTGCTGTGTTGTCAGTTTGATCCATAGTTAGGATTAGAGGTCAAAGGGCACCAGACTTCAGTACAAATACGTTTAATGAATCTGAAATAATTGTGCAGAATGATAAACTAAATGTGGAAACTGAAGAATTAATCTGCTGTCTTATTTTAAGACAAGGTCAGATTGAAACAATAAATGATGGCGTAATAAACATATCTTTGATTTGGGTGAAGGAACAGGATTTCACTGTGTCTGTCTCTGGTGTTAATCATACATCATTCATTCATAATAGATAGGATGAAGCACTCTGTCAGATCGCAGCTGCTTTGACACTTTGGCCTAACAGTAATGTCCTCAACGGGCTGCACACAGGGTTACATCTCTTGTCTTAAAGGTCTCAATCAGCTCATAACGAGTAAAGTTGGCCCTGATCTCTACCACCACTGCCGCAGCCGCCGCCGGGACGAACTTTATCTTTGGGGCTTCTGTTTCATTTCTTTATAAACGACCAATATGAAGCAGCTGCTGCCGAGTGTCTGACCTCAATACGGTGGCTCTGTCAGGACATAGAGGTTCTCATACTGAAACATTCATTTGTTGCAGGAACGTTGTTCTTCTGTTCTCTCTGTTGGTCCTGCTGGTGGAGGGAGACCTTGACTCCAATGGTGAGATTACATGGAACTAGATTAAAACTGATTGGCTTCAATTGCGCCGGGACTGATGTTCATATTCAATCCTGATTAAGAGAAATCCGTATTATAGTTCAAACAGTCACAGCTGGTGTTAAATGAGACTGTTGTTTGTTTACAGATGCTGGCATACAAGCCATGTCAACAGGTAAAGCACCTGTGTGTCTCTCATTGCTCATAGATATGCTGGACCTGTCTGTCTCTGTCTCACCTGTCTGTCTGTCTGTCTGTCTGTCCTCTCTGTCAGATAAAGACTCCACATCTGATGAAGCCCCCACAGGTGAGTTCAGACCTCAGCTTCAGCTGTGGATATTATTAATTTGATAATTATATTTCAATATAATAATACTGATGTAATAACATGTTTAAGCATTGTTTGAAGTTTGTTTGAAGACGTTTCTGTCATTTCTTTCTCTAGTTGTCGAGTGAAGCTGTCACCAATTGTCAGTGATCAGCTCAGTCACTGTTGAGTTTAATGTCCTGAGATATTCTGGATAAATGACCATGATGTTGTTTTTGCTGACATGGTTAATGACCATGATGTTGTTTTTGTTGACATGGTTAATGACCATGATGTTGTTTTCACTGTTTAAGAGAGCATGAACGCCGTCTCTCCTGATCAGCACGGTAAGACTTCACATCCTCTGCTGCCTCACTGTTTCATCCCAATGACCATTCGACTCCATCACACACACACACACACAATGAAAACAGGTTCAACAGATCAACCTAAACTTTGAAGAGCTGACAACGCAGAACAATCAGTTAGTGTGCCTTTCTTTATATGTTTGTTTGTTTGTTTGTATGATGCCATAACATTCAATAATGAATCATGTGAAGTTTAACAGCAACAGTCAAACACACACTACAGGAACAAAGACCACATCATAAACCCAGACCAGCTGAAACCAGTTCGACCAGTCAGCATCAGGACCAGGAGCAGAACATTGAGCAGAGTGAATTTATAACGTTGGACAATCAAAAGATCACAAGTGTTATTAATAATGTAAAGCCCCGCAGTGAGACAGTTCCCTGCTGAACCAGGACCTGACTCTGAGCTCATTTCCTGAAACCTGCTCCCACGTGTCTAATGGTGTTTCTGAAACGCTGCTGCAGTGTATCTTGTACAAATATTCACAATGATCAAACTTCTGCTCTGTGACACACTTTGTCTATACGGTCTTTCCAGGTGAATCCCAGTATTATGGAGGAGGACCTTCAGGTAGGAACATGATGATGATGGTGATGTGAGCTCGTCAGAGTGTCAGAGTGAGTTGGTATGTGTTGACATTTCTGCAACTGATGCTGTAACTCACCTGTTCACCTGTGCATGTGTGTGCCAGCAGCTCTGAGTGTATTTTAGTGATGACAAGCTGATGATGTGTTACAGATATCAGCAGTTCCAGTTCAGAGACTGCAGATGGTGAGGACACAATATACATATGAGTGTGTTTATTGATCCCTATCCTCTGATTCACCCGTTGTTTCATCTACTTAATTATCTTGAGTTTCTTATTTTTATCGTACAGTCATTGTTTTTTATGTTGTCGCCTTCTTTTCACCTGCAGCCAATCAAGTGACAGCACCTGGTACGTCCTGTTCTCTTTCCTACCTCTGATTACTGAGTTGCTCCTTGTTGCTGTGTTTTATGCATGTTTCTGTTTAATTGATTGATTAATTGACTGATTGGTTTCAGAACCTGCTGCAGCTGCTGCAAACAGTGTGGAGGAGGAAGATGGTGAGACAAGAACCTGTTGTAGATGAAGAGTCTGTAATACACAACACTATAACCCACCCTACGCTCCGACAGAGAGCGTCATCACTGTGTTTCACAGATGAAACAGCTCATCGTCTGTTTATGACTTTATCAGTTCTGCTCAAGGTTAACATTTAGCTTTTTTAAATGGCTTCATACCTCACAGCATTTTCCCCCAAAACAAATGTTCACTGAGGTTTTGAAGAATCATCTTCAGCTCCAATTGAGTAAAATATCCAGAAACCAATCAAATTATCATAAACATATTATCATAAACAGGAAACATACTTTTTAATGGACAGCAAGAAAAATGAATTGCATGAAAAAAACAAATATATATTTTGGATATTTGAACTTTGACATTGAAAGCTTGTTTTGACTTGTTCTTTCTACAGAAGACGAAAGCTCCGACTCGGCAGAAGGAGGAAAGAAGAAGTTCAGCTTTCGCTCAGCCAAACCTCAGGGCCGCGCCCTCTTGCCACAAAACCCTGCCCACCTCATCCAGAGCACATCCTACCTCCATCAGAGCCCCGCTCTCCCTCCTCAGCCAATCATTCCTCACCCCAAAGCTCTGATGAGGAGCCGAACATCCAAGAGACGATCCAGGACCAACCGCCGTCAGATATAAGACATCAACGCCAACACAGTAACACACAGTAACACATGTATGTAGGTGTAATCACACAAATGAAGACAAATTTAAAACACAGCAGATTCGCTTTCACCTTCAGTCACCTGATTGGTCACCTGATTGTCCAGCTGATCGCTGTTTACTTCTACGGCGGTTTGGACACTACTCTGTAAAAGAAGATAAATCCCATTTCAGCAGATAAAAGTGTTTTTATCTGAAAACTGTACTGAATTCATTCTCTGTTAAAGCTTGTGTCTGCAACATTAAACAGGTTCATCAAATGAATTAGAAAAATAAACTAGAGATGTTCACATTTTTACAGTTTCTTACTTATCTCATTATTTTCATGATTCGTTACTGTCAGTCTGGACTGACCCTGATGTGTTCAATGAATCTGACCCTCACGTATTCAATGGGTCTGACCCTGATGTATTCAATGGATCTGGCCCTGATGTGTTCAATGAATATGATTCCTGGCAGAGTTCTTGTGATGAGTCAGCTCATTTTATTAAATTCACAGCTGCAAACCAACAACACAGTGTTCACATGTTCTGTTTTTTACTTTTGTCATATTTGAATAAAGTTTAACATGAACTCTGGCTGACCTGGTTCACCTTCAGCTCTGCCTGTCAGGATTGAATTACCCAGCATTCCTTCTTCAGATGCTGTCTAAACACACACACTCACTCACACACATGCACACACACACACCATGTTATTGCTGCCTGACTGTCCAGCGTTTTGCTGAAAGAACCTTCAGTGTGTTAGGGTTAAACTAAAATTAATTAAAAACTAAGCAAATATGAGAAAACAAGATTCACGTGTGTGTGTGTGTGTGTGTGTCACAGTATTTCCTTTTATGTGGCAGTTTCTTGGAAATCCCATCAGATCTTCAATCTGGAAACTTCTTATTCTTTCATTCAATGAAAACACATTAGCTGGTCTACTTCCTGCTGTCCACTCAGTGCTCTCACACTACTGTAATGTCAATCTGATGGTCATTACACTGAAAACACATCTATCGGACAGGTGATTAGAGAGGACAGGTGATTGGAGGGGACAGGTAATTAGAGAAGACAGGTGATTGGAGGGGACAGGTGATTAGAGGGGACAGGTGATTGGAGGGGACAGGTTATTAGAGTGGACAGGTGATTGGAGGGAACAGGTGACTGGGGGGGCAGGTGATTAGAAAGGACAGGTGACTGGAGGGAACAGGTGATTAGAGGGGACAGGTGATTAGAGAAGACAGGTGATTGGAGGGGACAGATGAGTAGTTTTTCACTGAGCTTTTACTTTTGATTGCATCATCAACAGCAAATTGTGGCTTTTGGAATAAACTCCCTGTGAGTCAAAAACAACTAAATTTTAGTGTACATGCGTGACCATCGCATAGACTCCAAAGCTGAGTAAAAATAACTATTTTTTTTAGTTGATCTTGAACCCCTTTTTCTGAGTTAAAATTTTACTCCTCAGGTGTTAAAGTTCTTATCTGATAAAGAGTATATGTAACACTAAAACTGAGTTAATTTAAATATGAACTCATTACCAGTGTTAGGAGGAACACTTAAAATATATTTAATTCAACCCTTTTTTAGAGTTAACAATTCTATATTATTCATATGTTTTATGTAAAAATGACTGCCACGCAATGTACTGTCTACTACAGATTTTTTTATTTAGACCAACAAATAATTTACATTTAAAACACCTTCAAGGACATAACAGTGCAGCTTAAGTTGTATAAACAGTCAATAACATATGTACTGCATTAGATTTAGCTGTCAGAAGAATAAAAACATAACAGCAGTGTCTGTTTAGTGCAACATTATGTAACATGAGGTAAACCGTTGAATTTACTCTTGAAGTACATAAAAACAGGGGAGAAGAACTTCACATGGATCCCATTCAGATAAATCAGATAATACAGTTTTCTGATACAACATAAAATTGGGAATCACACCCATATGACATTTGGGCATCAAAACACTTAAAATGTCTTAACCGCTCCCTTTCCATAACCAGTATCTTCCTGGGTATGTGTTCGCTCACTTGAAAAGCATGAAAATGGTCATGAAAAAAAGTTTCATGCTCAATCAAAACAAAAACAACTTGATCATTGTGCAAAATGATTGAGGCTATTTTGCTGAAAAGTGGTGAGTTTTCCTCAGTGCCTGTGCAAACAAAGAGTCGACACGATACTCAACACCACAACATTTTACCCAGTTTGTGAGGCTGACAGTGGCTTGTGGGTCAACATGAAGATAAGCATCTTCAAGATACATCTTCTGTAAATTCTAATGTTCCAAGAAAACACAGTTTGACTGGACCAGACTCGACTGATTTTGAAGCCAAGCATTCCCAATGATATGCTACCGCAAACTGGTGTTTATTTGCAAGTGATACAGTCAAATTTTTAAAGTTCTTCACACAATTTTTAAAAAATTTGTGTTTTGCTTCAAACCTCATGGTCCAGATATGAATGAGTGGTCCAATCTTTCTGATGCACCTTGGGTAGTGCACCATGAAATGATGTTTTGGAAACAAGTTTTTTGATGGGTGCAACTCTTTGAAGAGTTGATGATGTTCAACAATAAGGTGCTTTAAATACATGGTCATTCCCTCAGTGATTGAATATGAAAACACAATGTTTATAATATTCAGCAACAAGAACAACAAGCGCCAGTGCAAATCATCCTCTGGTACCAGGTCGCCAAATATCAAAGGTATGTTTGTGAGTAAACACAGTGTTTGTGAGGCATTTAATCCTATTCCATGTCCTCCACAGTCCAGGTTAATATATGTTGGCTTGTTTTTACTTTCCAAATAGCCATAGTTAAAAGCATATATCCTGTTTAACAAGCTTTCTCTAGAGATAAAATGTTCAATCAAATATTCAAAAAGAAGTTTGACCTCATATTGACCAACCCCTTCCAAAATGTCATGCATGATGTCAACAGCATAGTTCTCAGCAGTATTGAAATACTTCAAAGTATTAAGTATGCTTTTTCTTTTGATGCCAAAAGAAGACATTAATGTTGGATCATCTACCAAATTGGCATAGTGTTGTTCATTCAAGCCAGGTGACCTTAAAGTCAAACTCTGGTCATCCTCTGAGAAAATTGACTGCGCTGAACATTTGTCAATTAAGCAAAATCGACAGAAATAATTTGCACTAAATGACTCAAAGAGCCCAAGAATGGTGTGCATACCTAAGTTATCGCCTGTAATCTGTGCAAGTGTACCATATATAGGTTGTTCAGCAAATGGAACAGCAACCCCATTAGTTTCAAGTAGTTTCAAGTCCCTTATTAAAGGTTTCAGTATTTCATCAATACCATATTTTTTAGCATCTTGTGCATGAAACAATGACACCAAATGGATGTTCAACAGGGCAGAATTCAGCTTTGGAGGAAGGTTTCTGAGAATGAAGTTGTCAGGACTAGGTCACGAGGGGAGAGCAGGACCCAGACGCAGGCAGGGACAAGGATGCATAAAGATCTTTAAACAGTTTATTTTATGGGCTAGGCTTACGCGCGGTCAAGGCAGGCAGGGTCAAAATCCAAGGTAGTCAGTCCAAACAAGGCGTGGTAAATAAAAATCCAAAAACCAAAAATGCAAAAACTAGAAATCCAAAAAAAAAAAAACTCTATGAACAAGCAAAAGGAATCAAGGTAGGGACGTGGAAGCTAACAGAGCAAGAACATGGAGTCTAATCTAACAAGCAGAGCAAGAACATGGACTCTAAACTCAACAATGCACAGACAGAGAACAAAGGCAATGGCATAACTTAAATAGACAGGTGAGGGCAGGAAAATGAGACACAGGTGAGACCAATCAACTAATCAAGAACAGGAAACAAGTAGACAGAAACATACAAGGGGAACACTTTTCAAAATAAAACAGGAAACAAAACAAACTCAACTCAGAACCATGACAGAAGTAAAGGCAGCCAACTTTATGTATACCTTTTTTTGATCCAAGAGGATTTGCACATTCAAATTCATCATAGTATAATTGTATTTGGAGAGCAAATCTATGAACTGAAAACAAAGGATGACTTTTAAAGTAGCTTCCATCACAAAAGTCTTCATAAACATCAGACTGAGTGAATGTTTGCATCACCTCACAAATGTTTTTATTTCTGAAAATGAACTGAAATGTTTTTAGAATGGGAACATAGATGAATTTATCATTCACAGGAACTTGTTCATAAGTCCCAGTTGTATTATTTCATCTGGTATCATACCTAACACCAAGGTGCAGTTCAATTGGCTGCACTATACCCCATTTGTCCCTGAAATACTTTTTCCATTTGGTATCAGAGTTCAGCTGGTTAAAAGGGTTTTCCAAACTTTTAAATACCTCTTCTATGGCTGACCTGCATGAATTGTTCTCTGGGATTAAATTTAATATTTGGTCCTGAATATTAGATTGCAGATCATCCACAAATTCCTGTAAATTCTCAATAGTAGAAAGAACTACAGTATTTGGCACACCGCTTCCCAAAAGCTTGGCTACAATGGAAGCACACATATCTTTCTTGTGACTGGACATTAGAGTGGCATTTTGGCACTGAGATGAAGTTGAGGGTAGTTCATTTATGGACTGAGAATTGTTGCATTCTTCTGTGCCATAGTTGGAAACAGTTTCATGAGGCACACATATGTTATCAGTTACAGCATGTATCTTAATAAGATGTCTCCTAAACCCAGAATAACTAGAGAACTGCAAAGAACAACCTGTCTGACCGCATTTTAGTCTTAGACTTTTCCCTGGATACATTCCATGAATTAGTTTCAGATGCCTGAACAAAAGCAAAAATGTACCAAAGGATGAAGTGCAGAGGAAACAACTTAACATTTTGGCTGAATAAACTAGTACTGCTTGTTCAACAGCCTTGCTCTCAGCTCTTTGACTCTTGGAGTTTCTTCAGTTCTACCTATGTCAATATTGTACACAGTTGTCTGCAAAAATGTGTACAGGCTGGACAGAGAATCATCATACTTCACACTGAAGACAAAATGAGACTTAAATAGCTCATCAAAAGCCCCCAAGGATGTACATGACTGACATGGTACAAGCTTTTTGCCCAAGACAACGTAAAAGGTAAAAACCTGTGCTTTTGAAGTCCCTGTGGCAAGAAGATACGGCTGGGAGCCTCCTTCGGTGTTCATCAGATGATCCTCAAGGCTTTGACATGACTGAAACACAATGAAGAAATCGCCTTATAAATAATTTGCTTAAAAATGTTAAATTCACTATAGTATACTGAATGAAATAGTGCTATTCACAAACCTTTTGAAATTTCACCAGATGATCTGTTGCCTCTTCAATGCTGATTTTCTTGGGCCGTTTTCTACCAGTAGGTTGTGGTGTGAGAAGATGCAGCAGGACAAAAAGAGATGACATATCACTGTCCCACCCTGGAAATAGAGTAAATAATACTAGTTATTTTAAAAAGGCCTGCATCTCTAAAAGTGTGCTAGTTATAACAAATGTTTGAGACAGAACATTATTTATGTTAAACGTTAAATAATAAACCTTTGTGCAAACAGATTTCAGTTATTTAACAATACAGTTTGTTCTTCTGGGAAGTAATAAATAAAATCCTTCAGCATCCTGGAGATTTAATTCGATTTTGATGATATACCTGGGTCATCAGCGGTGTCAGATCCTCCATTCAGAGCAGATGTCAGATGTCGTTTTAGAAGTGAGGTCTCCTTTAGGCTCTTGGCCTCTTGGATGACTTTGTCTTTAAAAGTGGTGTTCCATTTTTGCAGGAACCTTGAAGCAACCTCTTCTAAAAACGTCAGTGAGAAGTCTTGCAAAATCTAATTAAAAAAGAAAGGACAACAATTAAACCACCTAATGTAAACCTAATATTTTAATACAATTTTTTGAAATTCATTTTTAATACCTACCAGTCCTTTAGTGTCCAAGAAGCGAGGAAACATTTGTAGTACATCAGCTGAGTGTTGTGGATCGTACAGAATTTGCTGACGGTACTGGAAGGTTTCTCTCATCTTCTGGAAGACTAAGTCACGGTCTGTTGTGTGGTGGAGAAGCGATATGGCTTCCATAACGTCACCTCCCATTTGCTGACTGCCTGTGGTAACTACAGTGGTTCTTGAAGATGTGGGACCTCCTTTAAGCACCACTTTCTCCAGGGATGGAGAGGCTGTTCTGGACTGACGTTGCACAGTCTTTACAGGCCACTCAAGAAAGCCTTTGTTGCTCTGGCTGTCATAAAAGTGTTCCTAAGTAAAAGAAAAAAATCACTGTGTTGGAAACAATGTTATGCACATTTATGATGCTTTTAGTGCTTATACACAAAAATAAGGAGTCAGCAGCCGTCATTATTTTACATATGGACTGCTGTGCAAACTTACATAGCCCTTGTTTGAGAATGGATCCTTCAAAGCTGGAAACCGTGACACAATTCCAAGGGCATGGAACTCCTTTGTTGCTTTACTAACATGACTCCTGCAAAAGGAAAAATATCATTCCTAAAGACTGTTCTGCCCTTTAAAAATTTAGAAATTCAAGTCTTATTCAGTGTTCTTACCCTTCTTTTTCATGCATGTTTGCTACAATGATGTTCAACATTAAACGCCTGGTGGAATCTTTCAAACTCCCAGTTTCTTCATATTCTTTAATCACAGTCATTCCTGCTGGCTTTGAGGTCAGAATTTGCTCCACAGTCTAAAAAAAATCAATTATAAAGGGAAAAAATTACAACTTAAATTGAACATTTTTATATGAATAACTATGAGCATTATTATGTGCAAAAGGCATTTGTTTTCCAGGAATCATGCAAACATTTTATGTATGTACTGCAAGTTATAATTACATTTCTTGCATGGTTACTGTCCAAAGGTTGACTCCCTTTACATCCTGAATCACTTGTGTCACTGCTAAGACTGCTTGAGAGCGACAAAGTACTGTATCTGTCAGACTTGGAGAAGATGGTACTTTACCCCCTTGTTGCAGAACAGACAGATCTGAAGATCACAAAGCAGAGTAATGCTTAAAGGATAAGATCAGATACCACAAAACTACCATGATTGCAGTCCCGGGTTTAAGACAAAACATGAACATCACCTCATACTACATTACTTACCAAGAGTCACATATTCTGTCATGTCTGAGCAGTCACCAGAGTTCGTGGAGGATTCTGCCAATGGGAGTTCTGAAACGCAAACCATACTTAATGAGGAAAAAAAATCTATATTTATTAAGATTCTTATTATCAGCTAGCGCATAAGTAGACATTCAGCAGACAGCTGTCTCTGAGTTAAGATGCAAATCCCATATTTTTCCCTGCAAACATAGATATGACTTAATGCCCTACCATCATCAGTGTAGACGACAAAACAGATTTCTTTGGCTGCAAGTTCTAGAAAGACATCCTCATCCACTTCTACACCATCCTCATCTGTGACTTTCAGTATTGTGTCCTCTGGTATGAGAAACTTCTCCTGGACTATAGCAAGACAACCAGCACTTCATTTACAAAATACTTTTACTTGCACTTCCATAGCTTTATACAAAACAGATACCGGCACTAAGAAAATCAGAGAAGCGAACTTCCTCTAATTTCACATATTTCTTCTTTGCTCCTCGTTGTACCTTTATCAATGTCTTAGCCATCTAACATTAAAAGGACAGAGAATAATAAGGTGTAGCTGTTAGGTTTACAATAATTTTAAGCATGGGTTTTCATAAATCCCTGTGAAATTGCTGTTGAGTTGTTAGCTAATGTAGGTTTGCGGTTACTTATGCTAGCGCAAAACACTGCTGCCTACAGTTCACCAGAGCTCCACAGCGTACTACCAGCAACCTGATAAATGCAACTCTCCTGTGTTATACTGAAAAATATGGTTGCATTGCTAAATAAAGTCATAATCCAGAATTATTTTATTTAATTGTAGCGTTAGCTCATCACGTTAGCATTAGCATTATTAGCACTCATTAGTTAGTTAATAGAGATCCGTGTCTTCGCCATCAGTGTGCACATATTAGTTTGGAGAGGGAAAACGTATTTTTCTGAAAAGTTCAACAGAAGAAATGACTGCCTAAACTTTATTTCCTTTACAGCGGAGCAAGCAAAAAGCCAAAGACGAAATGTAGCATACTCTGAATAATACAGAAAATACAGAGCTGGCTACATTCAATACCAAATTCAAAACAGGCATACATAGCTTAGTGTACCAACTTCAACGAAAAACGCTATGTAAGCTGTACCTACTGAATATTTTGATAGTTAAGTTAAAGGAAAAAGCAAAAACAGGCTCAATCTTACCTCACCACGAAGTCCAGTTTCAGCTTGATGTGCGCGGGGTGGAGTCATGGAGCAACGGTTAATCATGAACTCCAGGAGAGGGGTTAAATTAGGATCCTGAACACCCACTGAACGAACTCCAAAATATTACTCTGACCATTAGTATCCCGCAACACAAACCAGAGTTAGAGATAAAGAATAAACTCCACATATTTAACACTTTCACACTTGGTTTAACTACCAGATTTTTCACTCCAGAAATTTGCTGTGCATCTTCTAACCACCGGAGAACTGGTGTCACCTACTGGGAACCTTCCTGCAGCTCCTGATCATGCCATCACAGAGGATGGAAACAAGGATTACAGTGTTCTTGTTGCTGAGTGTACTGAAATCATCAAGGAACCACCCCTCGGCCCCCCCAGAGCAGCTCTGGTCCTCATGGCGATGGCAAGTTGACGAGCAGCAGTCACATGATCAGATGAATGAATATGTGGATGTATCTGCAGAAGACTGTGAATCAGACATCAAACTGAGTCTTTCCAAAGTGGATTACAGGAGAAGACACGAAGGGCAATGCTATAACAGCTTGGAGAAGGTGCAGCTGATGAATTGAATACCTGCATCTGTGGAGTTTTGTTTGACTGTGTGTGTGTGACTATTTTATTATCAGTGACAGAAATTAAGCCTTTGAACAGGCTTATTTACATATATATACATTTTGCAGATTCTGATCCATTTACAGTTCAAGTGATAAAGAAGGCACTTTACTTTTGTTGAGATTGAGTCTTTTTTGCTAAGTAAATAAAAGATGATGTAACGTAGACAGCAGTGATCCATGTGGTTCAGCTTCCTGCTGAGCTGAGTTTCTGTTGTGAGAGTTAGTTTCTGCTTTCAACAACAAACTCAGATTAAAGAGAGAGTGTAAAAACTGCAAAGAATAAGCTGAGAGTTCAACTGAGGAAGGACAGGAAATAAATCTGTCACAGCTTGTGTGTGTGTGTGTGTGTGTGTGCCTCTTAGCACACTAACTTTTAAGGTCCACTAAACTATTTAAGGTCCAGGATGGGGTTCAGATTGACAGATCACTCAGCTGAGCAACAGGAAGTGAGTAAAGACATCAGGTGTGTTGTAGACGGACTGTGCCTGGAGGCAGCAGGGGGCGGCGACAGAGAGCTGCAGTCACAGATATTAACACTGTGTGACCTACCTGGAGCTACCTGTAGGTTATAGAACATGGTCGACCGCTATGGCTGCAGAAAGCATGAATGGTGTTATTGGTCACTGATGAAGATGGACTTGAATAGAGAATGTAATGATCTGTAACTGATTATTTCAATTGAAACAGATCACATGACTTCCCCAGTTCATTTCACCTGAGCCCAATGTGTTTTTGTGCTTGCATTACATTTCATATGTACATTTATTTTCATGTTTGATGATTCTCCAGTTTGTACGTTTGAGCTCAAAGCACTTTTAACACTCTGGGGATTTATTCACACGTGTTTAAACCAGGTTGTAGTTTTATTCATCTCAGCTGTTTGTGTAGGATGTTGGCCCTTTACAGCAGCACAGAGGTAAAGCTGCTTTTCCATATGTTAGACGATTGGCAGTTTGATCAGGGGCTGCTCTCCACGGCTGATTGGTGTATGACTGACAAGCTTCTGCCCCAAAGGAACACAAAGCATTTCAAGGCTGAAGCTCTTTCACTCTTTGCCAGTTGGAAGCTTCATAAACATCATGCCTATCTACAGAAGCAGGAAAATACGTTAATAAACTAATTACCAGGGTCTGTAGACTAATTAGAGTCATACAGGCAGTGACAGACAGAAGTCTACAATAGCCAGTAGTCAGTAACATTCATGGCCTTCACCCATCTGACGATGTCAGACAGACAAATAGAGTCTGTGCTGTCCAACAAAGACACTTTTCTATTGTAAAACTACATGCGAGAAACCCAGGCCTCTTGTAACTGTCCTGTCTCCTCATTGGTTTCTGTTAGTGAACAGTGTTTCTGTCCCATAAATGAAGGCCCTCTGTCGCACCGACTGATGAAGCCTGCAGAGATACTAACTGCCGAACTAACTGGGGGCAAAGA
Source organism: Datnioides undecimradiatus (assembly GCA_008933995.1). Classification (NCBI taxonomy): domain Eukaryota; kingdom Metazoa; phylum Chordata; class Actinopteri; order Lobotiformes; family Datnioididae; genus Datnioides; species Datnioides undecimradiatus. Next base: position 38,526 of record WARS01000074.1, read on the forward strand.
GCTTAAAGGAGCTCGCGTGGCGATTGAGCATGTTTTTGGCATCATGAAATCCAAGTTCAGGAGCCGTGAGAGTCGGCGCATAAAACAAATATGAAATATCAGTGAACCGTTATCTACATTGTCTTCATGAACTCAGAGAGGATGTTGATGATTCATAGCCACAGCAAAACAACAAGGACTCATCTCATTACAGAGACATGCTTCAGTCTTCTTCAACAGCAGGAACAGCTGTTCGCTGCTCAGCGTCGGACATGTAAGTCTCATTACATCATTTTTTTCCTTTTTTTATTTGCTCGTATGAATTTGTTCGAGGGACCGGGCTGATTTTCCTCAGTGTCACAGAGTTGGTCCACAGTTTTCTCTGTTGACCCCGCCCTAAACACTTCACCTACTGGGTGCACAAGAATACAACTGGCTGGAGCAAACTGGTATTTTCACACTTATCTGCTGAGATAATGTTGCTCTTCACTGCTGTTGCAACTGTAGTGTTGGTGGCACAGGAAGAATGGCACAGATCTTGTGGCCCATGGATGGAAACTGTTCTGCTTCTTAAGCTCCTGTAGCACCTGCCAGAGGGCAGAAGGGCAAACAGTTGTGACCAGGGTGGGTACTGTATGATGTTCCTGGCTCTGCTGAGACACGTGGAGCTACAGACATTTTCCAGCAAAGGCCAAGGGCTGAGCATGACTTTTCCTGCAGTCTTATTGATTCTCTGCAGTGCCTTCCTGTGTGCAGCAGAGCAGCCAGCACACCACACGGTGATGCAGTATGCCAGGACGCTCTCCACGGTGGAGCAGTATGTCCTCAGCAGACTCTCTGACATGTTCCTCCAAAGCAGTCAAGTAATGTTCCCAGGTAATGTTCCTTCTCCTGTTGTTTGAGTTCTGTCTGTAAACCTTGTGAATTTGCATTTAAAGTTTCATAGTTCGCATAATTAACAAAAATATTGGTATTAAAGTATGACACTTGTCTTTTTGTTCCAATTTTTCATAGATTGATGGCAAATCTCATTGTAACTGGGTCAGCTGCCATATACCCACAGCTTCATGACCACAAATGATCTGCTTGAAATGAAGCACAGTGATCGCAGCAACTGCTTCCCTCTGATTATGCTGCACAGCAATGATTGTTTTAATAAATAACCAACAAATATGTCAGAGCTAAACTTTGCCTGTTAACAGTCACTACTAAAGATAAAGGAAGTATATATGTGTGTGTGTGTGTGTGTGTGTGTGTGTGTGTGTGTATATATATATATATATATATACACACATGGCTGGCTGTGTGGAGATGTTGCAGCAGGCATCCCTCTTGACTGAAGGCCCTCGTCTGTGCGGTAATGGCTGGGTCTTTCAACAGAACAATGCTGCAGTTCACAACACCTGATGAAGGACTTCTTCCAGGAGAATAATGTTGCTCTTTTGGACCATCCTGCATGTTCCCCTGGTCTAAATCCCATTGAGAATGCTTGGGGATGGATGACAAGAGAAGTTTACAGAAACAGACATCAGTCCCAGACCGTGGACGCCCTTCGTGAAGCCATCTTCACCACATGGAGCAACGTTCCCACCAGCCTCCTGGAAACACTCGCATCAAGCATGCCTAACTGAATTTTTGAAGTGATCAACAAGACCAGTGTGCCCACTCTCTACTGAGTCATTTTCTTACACTTTTAGTTCTGTTTTGGGGTTTTTTTGGGCTATGGTTTTAATTTTTGATCAGCTGATGAGCAGCCTTTTCGAGTTTATAAGCAGTTTTCAATAAATTGCCTACTCTCTATTTTTTGTCTCTTGTTCAAGTTTCTTCTTTTTGCATTTTGAAGCTCTACTTACAGCCTGGTTACAATCCTTCAGCGTGAAATGTGAATAATTGTCATTTTTCCCCTTGTCTTAAGATTTTGTTCAGGAGTGTATATATACAGTATATGGCTGCTAATACATAAACAGCTGTTAATCTCCATTACTGCTGTATGAAAAGCAGTTTGTGATATTTAATATTTAAGTAACATATAAAAACTATTTTATACCAATGAATCGATGACACTGTTCAAGGTTTTTAGGTAATACAACGATAAATACACTTTTCACAGAGGTCTTAGTTTGTCAGTCCTAACTTTTCATTTGAAAGTCCTGAATATTAATAATGATGCTGCTGTTGTTAGAGTCTGGGCAGATGTTGGGCCTTTGAACTCATCTTCATGAAACACATAAGGGGACTGAACGACCGAATAAACAAGCAACAGACGTATACACACTTCAGTGAGACGCTGTCACACACAGCAATTGTGTTGACTTTATTGTGTTCAATTTACAATAACTATATCACATGGAGTTTTAAAAATTAAGCTGTGAGATTTTAAATAACAAAGACATGAAGACAGACACCCTGTCTCATACTTACCTGCAGGCTTTAATGTGATTGGTTACCTGTGGACACAGCTGGAGCTGCGTCATGAGAGACTGAGCAGACTGATGCAGTCAGGCTGTTGCTGTTTATTTCAAATGTTCTTAATAATGAACAGGCCTCTGAAGACCCTCCAGCTGACCCTGATCCAGTACTGACAGGAAGTCTGACAGGATGTAGAACATCTAAGGTTCAGTCTAAATCACCAGGAATGTAGGAAAGCAGCCAGTACATTAACGTATAATGAAGATCATTATTCAACAGCAACATGCTTAACCCTTTGATGCACCTAAGCACATTTATGTGTTTTTGGTTTTTAATTTCCTGCATATTTTATCCTTTTTTCAAGCATATTGTTGATGATTTATGCAAGGTTGTGCATTTTTGAGTGTTCTCAATTTTTGTCATGGTTTTTTTAGTTTTAGCCTAATGTAAACAACGTGGCCTGAAATACTCACGTTAAGGTCCCTTTGCACAAAAATGTGCACATTGAAACCCATTCAAATCACTATTTTTGATCCTGCTCAAATATAAAGTATAAAACATGCACCTTCTAATTTCTCCACTTCATTTGAGGCCTGTGGCTCTAAGTGTGTGCTCTGAGGGATTCCCTTCTCAATTACGTCATTTTTACCATGTGCGAAGGGACCTTAACGTGAGTATTTGGCACTGAGCAAAAAATAATAATTCATATAAATAAATAATGCTGCCAATCTTTCACATATATCTGCCTGCAATAATTAAATCATAAATAATCCAGTTTGCATGAAGCATATTAATAAATGATGTCGCACAACAAGAGAAAATATATAATAATAATAAATCATTTATTGTGTATTTTAGACCCTAAAATGGAGTTGCATCATGACAAAAACTTGGCTATTAAAGAGTTAAAAATTTTAACAATTCATCAATATTTGATATGTATGATTAGGACAGATGCTGGTTTAAAATTTTTAAAAAATGTTCAAAATAATAATTTAAAACATTTTTATAGCTTGCTTATTTTTTACGAGCACATTTTTGTGCAAAGGGACCTTAACGCAACTTTTTTGAAGGTGCATCAAAGGGTTAAAGATGCAGGAACATGTTATTTTCCCATCAACATAGCCTGAGGTTTTATTTAACACCGTGGATCAGCAGATCCAGCCCCTCACTTGCTGCAGAGTGAGTTTCTCCTTTTACTGAGAAACCCGAATCAGTCAAGTGCTGCCACTGATGATGGTCCCTCTGTTTGGGGGTAACCAGCATCAGTCACGAAAGAAGTTGATGAGTGTTATCCCTAACTTTCTGACCCTCTGTCAGCTCAGCTACAGCGCTGAAATGAATCCTGGGCTGTTTTCCTGTACTGATGATGAGTAACTAGCTGTTCTGGCATCAATGAGTGATTTCCTCCATATTTGCATAAAGAAGCCTGTCTGGTGCTGGATCCTGTTTCATTCAGTCTGAAGGTTTATTTTAAATTGTCCTGGAATCTGGTCGGTCAGGTTTGAGGGTCAATCGTGGCCACGCCCACTTTGCATCATTACAATAATTAATGTGTTAACAAACGAGGTCATTGACAGTAACCCTGATACTTTATAAACATACAGATTTGTTTATCTTAGAAACTTTTTTGGGCTCAACATGTCACCAGATGTGATGAGTGACACACATGAACTAAGTGAGATAGCGGCCCTGAGTCCATGTCTGAACACATGAACTGTTTGGTTCAGACACTTCAGTCATTTAATGTTAAGACCCACCACAAAGTAACTGACACATCTGTTATTGCAAAACTAAAGCGCTAAAGCGCAGTAATTCAAATTCAGCGTATCAGTAACCACACATCTGCATCATGACATACATCATAATGTCTGTGGATCTGACCCCTGTAAGTAAACATAAACACATGTGACAGCCAGAGGTCAAAGGTCAGAGGTCACACAGTGTTTTAGCTGAAGAGCTGCCACTGCATGAAAACACAGAACTGTGTGTGTCCTGGATGTGAATGTGAAGGTGTGGCGTGTATCATCAGAGTTAATGATACTAATGTGTTGCTAACATGTTGTTCTGAGGCACTGAATTGATTTAATGAACAACTTCCTTCTCATAAACTCTTTGTGTTCCTGGTAAATATGGTCCAACCAGTTCTTCTCTGAAGGAGGACGACATACCAGACATAACACACACACACACACACACACACACACACACACAGTGCTTCCAACCAAAGCAGGTGAAGATCTTTAATGCTGAATGATCATAAAATTAGTTTTAAATTTGTTGTTTCATGTTTTATCTTACATCATTGTGGAAACTCACCTGTTAATGCGTGTGTGTGTGTGTGTGTGTGTGTGTGTGTGTGTGTGTGTGTGTGTGTGTTACGTTACCATATTAACTGCTGTAACCATGTTTTTAAGCCTCTCTCTGATTCTAAAATTATTACCTAAAATCGGCAAACTGAAGGACAAGAAAATCAGATGTCTTCATTTAGTTTCATTAAATTACTGCAGCCTGATGCTTCTGAGGCCCCGGGTCTAGTCTAAGCTCTGCTCTGAATCTGGTCTGACCTCAGTCTGAATCTGGTCTAAGCTCTGCTCTGAATCTGCTCTGACTGTGTGTTAACTAACTAAACAACTAAAACAGAATCTATATATTTAAAGTGGGGGAATCAATGTTAAACTGAGTGGAGATTCAGACACTTAGAAAGGTGATCGGAGGGAGGAGGAGGAGGAGAAGGAGGAGGAGAAGGGGGAGGAGAAGGGGGAGGAGGGGAGGAGGAGGGAGTCTGAGTATAAAGAGCTGCTGTTCTGTTCCAGCTGAGTTTGGAAACTCAACAAACACTGAAGTTTTATCTCACTAAGGTTTGTTTCCTGTTGATGTCCTGAAAAACAACAACATGCTCAAACGGTGAGTTTGTTCTTCTCTTCCTCTGATAAACAGGAAATACATCACTCATCAGACAACACATCTCTTTAAATCGTCCTCAGACTTTATTTCAGTGACAGATGAAATGTGATGAGGCTGTGGAAACTTCCTTATCAATACTATCATCAGTCTCATTATCAATACTGTGAAGCAGCTGTTTTCTCATGTTTGAACTCTAATGATTATGGGATGTTTCAGCTGGACTCTCATCACTCTGACACTTTTACAGAGTGAATTGTTTTTTTATTTCACGCTGATCAGATTTTACCATCCACAGACTCACCATGACGCAAAGGTGCACTGTAATTACCTACATCTGGCTTCTGCCTGTCTGTCTACCTGCCTGTCTACCTGTCTGCCTGTCTACCTGCCTGCCTGCCTGTCGGCAGCGGTCACTCGACTCTTAGACTTAAAGCTTTTCTGTCTTTGAGGATTTGAGCTGCTTCTCTGTTGCAGCTCGTTTCTCTCTATACATCAGAGAAGAAGAGACGCTTTGTGCTTTTCCCTCTGTGGAGGAAACACAAAGAAACGCAGTCATTAACCCTTCAGACCGAAGACCGGTTTCACCTGGCAGCTCCTCAACACACCTGATATTCATCCCTTTGTGTTTGTCCCTTCACATCCTTTCATTTACTTCCTTTATGTTATTCTTTCATTCACCTCTTTTATTTATTCCTTTATTTACCTTTTATTTATAATTTAATTTACCTCTTTTATTTATAATTTTATTTACTTGTTTACTTTAATTTATTTTTTCTTTATTTTACATGAATAACTTATTGTTTTATATTATTTGTTTTAGATTCCTTGGTGTCTTTCAGACTTTCAGTGGAAAGTTTTCTCTTGTTGTGCGACATCATTGTCAAGGAAAACAACATGCAAACAGATTCCAGTCAAATGAGCCTGTTCACAGTGTGTGTGTGTGTGTGTGTGTGTGTGTGTGTGTGTGTGTGTGTTACAGGTGTGTTGTGTTGCTGCTCATTGCCTTTGCTGCTGTTTCTCTCGCAGCTCCTGTCCCAGGTAAGTCATGACATCACTATTATCTTTAACAATTGAAATGATCACTTTAGTAATTTACTATTAATTGGCAGTTATCAAACATCATCATTGTGTATCATATTTCCATGAGTTGACTATATATTTGCAAATAATTGCATGTAATTATTAAAAGATGAAGTAAATAATATTTTACTTTATCATTACAATGGCTTTTTAATATTTTTAGAATTTTATAATTCTATCTCTGTCACTTTAAGTTGTGTTTTACACCATTATTGCACTTTTACAACATAATCATGTCATGTAATAGCATTTAACTGTAATTATCAACATAACATTTTAAATAATTGTTAGTTATGATGTTAGTAATAATGCCAATGGCTGAAATAACCAGCTAACATTATTAAACTAAATCAAGATAATAATTCTAATAAATTGATTATAAATGTGTAACTAGTAAAATATTGTATCACTTACCTATAACTACATTATAATTATTATTGATTAATACCTACATATTACAACTATATTGTTGTGTCTGTGTAACTCAAAACAATCATTATGAAACACTTTTGAAAGAATATCTTATTTTATCAAACAAGGGTTTTTGTAATTGTTACACACATTTAGTTAAATTACAGCCAATATTAATTTAGAATTAATTATTCTTAACTACCGTGTATTTGTCATTAATAATGTCATGATTATTGATTATTATTTACTTGATAACTAACAACAATGATCAATGTTAGACTGTAATCGTATTAAAGATGATGGTGTAAAACCTCAACCCACTGTACAGTCATAATATAATATAATATAATATAAAAAACCCTAATACACAGTACAAATGTGTGCATGTGATAATAAATAAAGAATAAACTAAGCAGTTTACAGACTATTAATAACAAATATCGCAACCAAAAATGTTTTGTATATTAAAATAAGCTTCAACAAGTATATGAGTTTATATATTGTATGTATGAGACATAGATTAAATAGGATACACACATGTATAAAATGAGAAATGATGACGTTTGTCTGTTTTTCAGCGGAAACAACAGCTGACGGTAAATATAAACGTTTATTATAGTTGATACTGAATCCAATGCTTTCACTTCAACTTCTGACTTCTGATGCTTGTGATGAAAGATCCAGTGGATTCTGCAGCCAATCAGTTTGCAGAATGCATTGACTTACATCAGATGATCTAACACTGTAAAGTGCTGTTAGCGCCTCCTAGTGGCTGCAGTGTTTATAACAACAACACTCATCAAACACACATCTGAATCTTTCTGCTGCTGAAACAAGTTCCATTACTTTGAATCTGACATCATAAATGTTTATTATATGAATCAGAGAGAACTGCATTGCTCCTGAACCACCTCAACGGTAACACACACACACACACCTGTGCACACACACAACACTCATTGACACACAAACACTGATAGCTTAAGTGTATCGTTGTTTATCAGCTGTTTATTGTTGTTGTAGAAGGAGCAGCAGGTGAATCTGTGACCTCACAGCCAGGTAACATCACCTGTCTGTGTGTCTAACTACCAGTCTGTTCACCTGCCTGTCTGTCTAACTACCTGTCTGTTCGCCTGTCTGTCTGTCTGTCTGTCTGTCTGTCTAAATACCTGTCTGTTCATCTGTCTGTCTAACTACCTGTCTGTTCACCTGTCTGTCTGTTTAACTACCTGTCTGTCGGTCTGTCTGTCTGTCTGTCTGTCTGTCTAACTACCTGTCTGTTCACCTGTCTGTCTGTCTGTCTGTCTGTCTAACTACCTGTCTGTTCACCTGTCTGTCTAACTACCTGTCTGTTCACCTGTCTGTCTAACTACCATTCTGTTCACCTGTCTGTCTGTCTGTCTGTCTAATTACCCGTCTGTTCACCTGTCTGTCTGTTTCCTACCTGTTTCAGCTCTGGCTGAATCAGATGAGGCGACTGAATCACCAGGTCAGTGTGTTTTCTTTAGCGATGCTGTTGTGGTTTTATTTAAACTACAATCCAAGTTGGACAGATTCAGACGAGTTTAGTTTCAGTTGTTCTTGTTGTTTTTGTGTGTCAGCTGATTCAGACAACGGTGAAGGAACAGATTCATCAATGGAGGGAACCGATAAAGCTGAAGGTGAGAACGAAGAATTCATCAATTCAGTCTTTGGTTGTTTTTATGAGCAGATGCTGTCAGAGAAAGACGGAGCCCAAGGATTGGGGGGCCTCAAGACACAAGACAACGACCAAAAACAAAGACACAACATGACCACAGACACAACATGACCACAGATGCATCATGATCACAGACACAGTGTGACCACAGACACGACACAACATGACCACAGACACAACATAACCACAGACACAGCATGACCACAGACACAGCATGACCACAGACACGACACAACATGACCACAGACCCAGCATGACCACAGACACAGCATGATGAAAAAAAGATGCAAAACAACAAATATATGCAAATGACCAACATGCAGAGATGTAAAATGACTGTTTGTGTTCATCTGTTTATTTCCTCAGTTGCTGCAAACAGCACAGACTCTGATGAACAGACTCAAGGTAATCTGTCTGTCAGTTTGCCTGTAGACCTGCCAGTCTGTCTGTCTGTTTGTTCTATAACACGTCTCATTTTCTATAACACGTCTTGTGTTCTATAACACAAGTCTCTTGTTCTATAACATCTCATGTTCTATAACATGTCTCTTGTTCTATAACATGTCTCATGTTCTATAACATGACTCATGTTCTATTCCACCGACCTGCCCCGTGTCCTCTGCTGCCATTTGTTGTCATTATTCTATATTGTACTGTAAATAGTTCTCATAGTTAGGACTCTGTTGTCCTACCATTCTGCCAGTTGTCGTCTACAGTTATGTACTCCCGTATATCTGTCTGTCTTCGACAAGATATATTTTCTCTCTCTCCCCCTCTTGTCTCTCTCTCTCTCTCTCTCGCTCTCTCTCTCTCTTCCCCCCAACTGGTCAAGGCAGATGGCCGTCCACCTAGAGCCAGGATCTGCCCAAGGTTTCTGCCTGTTAAAAGGAAGTTTTTCCTTGCCACTGTTGCCAAGTGCTTGCTCATGGTGGAACTGTCGGGTGTAATTAATAGTAATGAGTGTGGTCTAGACCTGCTCTGTTTGTAAAGTGCCCTGAGATGACTTTTGTTGTGAATTGGCGCTATATAAATAAAATTAAATTGAATTTAATTGAATTGAATTGAATAATATGTCTCATGTTCTATAACACATGACTCATGTTCTATAACACATGACTCATGTTCTATAACACAAGACTCATATTCTGTATGTGTTCACATGATCATTTGCACACATGGCATTCCTGCCTGTATGCTGATGATGCACAGCGGTCCAGATCCACCATCATTTTCTTTCTCTTCTCACTACACTCGATCTTTTGAGCGCCAGAGAAAAGACAGATCTGTTGGTGGAACGTGCCGTGATCTGTTCTTGAAGAGGTTTAGAGGAACAGTCTAAGCTGCCGACCTCAGTTCTGATATAATCTAATGTCTGATCGAGCTGCTGTGAACTTGACTGATGTTTTGTCTCCGCAGATGGAAGCAGTCAGCAGAGCTCCACTGAGTCAAAGTCAGGTAACCATCCTTCTCTTCCTCCTCCTGTACGAGTTTACATGCATGTCCCCACTGTGTGTCATATATGTACAGGCGCCGTGTGCACAGTCACCCACTACCTCTGCCCACTGCTGCTACTGTATATGTGGAAGTGACAGGTCAATGACATCACGATGTGTGCAGGTCTCTGGACTCTAGTCTCAGGACTTTTGTTCCTCAAAATGATGAAACAAGCAGCAGAGCCACAGGGCAAACAAACCAGAAACCAAACCCACACAACCCATGATAAATTCCATAAAAACAAGGAAACGCATTTTTCTCCCTCTGTGTTTCAGATGCATCAGATTCAGCCGATACAACTGAACAACAAGGTCAGTGTGTGTGTTGTTTCAGTTCAGTTCTCATGGTTATTTCAATCTAATGTGCACATTAAAAGTGTCTACAGGTTTCTGAAATGTAAAGGCAGAAAACAACATGTGAATATCAGCCTTGTTCCAATTTTAACAAAAATCAAGAAACAAACAGTTAAGAGGAACAGTTTAATAAGTCAGTCTGACAGCTGATCCTTTGCTGAAGCTGCTTATTGTTCCAGCAACAGGTCCTTCTCTCCCTGCAGGAGGAGCCCAAACACTCAGATCCTGCAGCAGCAGCTGATTTTAACCTGGTTTCCATCACAACCACCTTCACTGACGCCAGGTGTCTCATACTTACCTGCAGGCTTTAATGTGATTGGTCACCTGTGGACACAGCTGGAGCTGCGTCATGAGAGAGTGAGCAGACTGATGCAGTCAGGCTGTTTCTGTTTATTAAAAAAAATATATTAACAATTAACTATTAACCATAATCCAGATTAACGGTGTTGCTCTGTTACTCTGTTGTTTTTTCTGTCTTTACAGTCCAGAAATCTGCATTTTAATAATTCAATTCAATTCAATTCAATTTTATTTATATAGCGCCAATTCACAACAAAAGTCATCTCAGGGCACTTTACAAACAGAGCGGGTCTAGACCACACTCATTACTATTAATTACACCCAACAGTTCCACCATGAGCAAGCACTTGGCAACAGTGGCAAGGAAAAACTTCCTTTTAACAGGCAGAAACCTTGGGCAGATCCTGGCTCTAGGTGGACGGCCATCTGCCTTGACCGGTTGGGGGGAAAGAGAAAGAGAGAGAGAAGTACATTATAGAATAATGACAGCAAATGGCAGCAGAGGACAGGGGGCAGGTCGGTGGAGCCACAGATCAGATGTTCAGCTCTGGAGCCACAGGTATCTGTAGAGAGGTACAGAGACAGAGACCAGAGAGAAACAAGCACAGCACTAGGGGAGAGAGAGGACACAGAGTTAATGGTTAATCTGTGATGGTTAAAATGAGTTTGAGGAGAGAGAGGGGAGAGGAGGAATGTGGAGACGATCATGGGATGTCCCCCAGCAGCCTCAGCCTATAGCAGCATAACTAAGGGATGGCATGGAGGGGTAGTTTAGACCATGGGTGTAGTTCACATGGTAACTAGAGCTAGCTGTAAGCTTTGTTGAACAAGAAGGTTTTAAGCGTTACTTTAAAAGTAGAGAGGGTGTCTGCCTCTCGGACTCAGAATGGCAGCTGGTTCCACAGGAGAGGAGCCTGATAGCTAAAGGCTTGGCCTCCCATTCTACTTTTGGAGATTCTGGGAACCACAAGCAAACCTGCACTCTGGGAGCGAAGTGATCTGTTGGGGTAATAGGGACTTAGCATCTCACTGACTACAATGGAGCTTGGCCATTAAGGGCCTTGTAGGTAAAAAGAAGGACTTTAAAATATTCTGGACTTTACAGGGAGCCAATGAAGAGAAGCTAAAACTGGAGAAATATGATCTCTCTTGCTAATTCCCATCAGAACCCTCGCAGCAGCATTTTGGATGAGCTGGAGGCCTCGCAGTGAGCTAGTCGGACATCCCGACAACAAGGAATTACAATAGTCCAGCCTTGAGGTAACAACGGTGTGGACTAGCTTTTTGGCGTCACTTTTGGACAGGATACTCCTAATCTTAGCTATGTTGCGCAAGTGAAAGAAGGCAGTCCTAGTGACCTGCCTAATATGGGACTGATAGGACATATCCTGGTCAAATATGACTCCCAGGTTCCTCATGGTGGAACTGGAGGCCAGGGTAACACCATCCAAAGTGACTGCGAGGTCAGATAACCTGTCTCTGAGGTGTTTAGGCCCAAACAAAATCACCTGTCTGTATTTAGAAGCAAAAAATGATAAGTAATCCAGGCCTTAATGTCTGTTAGACATGTCTGAAATCTGACTAATTGATCTGTTTCTTCCAGTTTCATAGATAAATATAGCTGTGTATCGTCCGTGTAGCAGTGGAAATTTATGTTGTGCTTCCTAATAATATTGCCTAGGGGAAGCATGTATAGGGAGAACAACAATGGTCCAAGCACAGAACCCTGTGGAACTCCATGATTAACCTTTGTGTAAGTGGACGAGTCGTTATTAACATGGACAAACTGGAATCTGTCGGCTAGATAAGATTTAAACCAGCTTAGTGCTGTTCCTTTAATGCCAATGACATGTTCTAGTCTCTGTAGTAGGATATTGTGATCGATGGTGTCAAATGCAGCACTGAGGTCTAGCAGGACAAGTAAAGACACGAGGCCATTGTCAGAAGCTATTAGGAGGTCGTTGCTAACCTTAACCAATGCTGTTTCTGTGCTGTGGTTTATTCTATATCCTGACTGAAATGCTTCAAATAAACTGCTCCTCTGCAGGTGATCACATAACTGATCAGCCACAGCCTTTTCAAGGATTTTAGAAATAAAGGGGAGGCTGGATATTGGTCTATAGTGCGCTAAAACACCAGGGTCAAGAGAAGGCTTTTTGAGTAAAGGTTTGATGACAGCAACCTTAAAAGCCTGTGGAACATAACCTGTTAGTAATAACAGATTAATTTGATCTAATATAGAAGTGCCAAACAGGGGCAAAACATCTTTGAGAAGACGAGTTGGGATGGGGTCCAAAAGACAGGTTGAGGGTTTGGATCTAATGATTGTTGAGGACAGTTCAGTGAGATCTATAGGAGAGAAGTGGTCTAGAGATAAATTAGGGCCTGCAGACATTTCAGGGGCTGCTGCAGTTGACACACATGGATCTCTAACAGTTGAAGAGAGTGCGTAATGAATTCTTTCTCTAATATCTATGATTTTACTAGTAAAGAAATTCATAAAGTCATTGCTGCTGAGAGCTGAGGGAATAGTTGGCTCAACAGAGCTGTGACTCTTTGTCAGCCTGGCTACAGTGCTGAACAGAAACCTGGGGTTGTTCCTATTTTCCTCTATTAATTTGGAATAATAGGCAGTTCTTGCCTTACGCAGGGCTGATTTGTATGTTATAATACTATCTTTCCAGGAAAGGTGAAATTCTTCTATATTAGTGGATCGCCACTTCCTCTCTAAGTTTCGTGAGGACTGCCTTAGTTAGTGCGTAACTGTGTGTCAAACCAGGGAGCTAGCTTCCTCTGCTTGATGGCTTTCTTATTCTGTTTTATAGGGGCCACATTATTCAGTGCTGTGTGCAGTGTAGCTGCAGTATTATCAACAAGATAATCTATATGTGCTGAACTAATAGTTAGGCTGCTATCCTCTGTTGTAATGGCACGTGGCATAGAAGCCAAAAGAGATGGAATAATCTCCTTAAATTTGGAAACAGCATTATCAGAGAGACACCGACTGAGGGTAGTTTCCCTCCCAAATGCTGAGAAATTCATAATTGTGAACTGAAATGTTATTAAAAAATGGTCAGATAAAAGAGGGTTCTGGGGAAACACTATTAAATGTTCAGTTTCTGGGCCATATGTCAAAACAAGATCGAGGGTGTGATTAAAGCAGTGAGTTGGTTTGTTAACATTTTGAGAAAAACCAATTGAGTCTAATACTGAGTTAAATGCATTCCTAAGGCTGTCATTGGTGTCATCTGCATGAATGTTGAAGTCACCCACTATGATTACTTTATCTGAGCTGAGCACTAGTTGAGATAAGAAGTCAGGGAATTCAGATAAAAACTCTGAATAAGCAGCAGGCGGACGATACACAACCACAAACAGAACTGGTTTCTCTGACCTGTCGTTAGGGTGGCAGAGACTGAGAGTGAAGGACTCGAACGTTTTAAACCCAGGCTTAGGTCTGGGATTGATTAGTAAACCTGAGTGGTAGATTGCTGCCACTCCTCCTCCTCGGCCTGTGCTTCGAGGAATATGGTGATTAATGTGACTGGCAGGGGTCGACTCATTTAAACTAACGTATTCTTCCTCCTGCAGCCAGGTCTCAGTAAGACAAAATAAATCAATGCAATGATTGGTAATCAAATCATTTACTAACAGGGATTTAGATGAGAGAGATCTGATATTTAATAATCCACATTTTATTGTGGTGTGTTTAGGTCCAGATAACTTGGTGGTATTAATTCTTGTGAGGTTTTTATGAATAATACCTCTTAAATTTTTGCCCCAGGTAGTCTGGGTGGATGAGGGACAGACACAGTCTCTATAGGAAACTGGGGGTAGTGGTGGTCATGGGAGGGTGACAGCTCTAAAGAAACTGCAGAGAAGCGTGTAGGACTGCAGCTCTGCCGCCTGGTCTCTGCTCTGGTTTGTCAGGTTTTAATATATTTTGCCATATTTCTAGAAATGAGAGCCGCTCCATCCAAAGTAGGATGAATACCGTCTCTCCTAATGAGACCAGGTTTTCCCCAAAATGGTTTCCAGTTATCTATAAAGGCCACGTCGTTTGCTGGACACCACCTTGACAGCCAGCGATGGAATGGACATGCGGCTAAACATGTCGTCACTGGTCAGATTGGGCAGGGGTCCAGAGAAAACTACAGAGTCCGACATTGTTTTAGCAAACTTACACACTGACTCAGTGTTAATTTTGGTGACCTCCGACTGCCAGCGCGGAAACTTTTTGTTTCCTCTGAACTTTCTTTATTATCATCATCAGAGTCTGGAACTTCCATAAATAGGTTACATAAATATTTACCTGTGGCCTTCCTCTGTCTTAGTTATGCTGCAACAAACATTTGTTAAAGATCCATTATTATGGAGTTTTCTATGTGCACTAGTTATTTATATATTACATATAATATAGATTTATGAATTACACATCAAACTATGTGCAATGTGTTCACTCTACAGACACTGACAACTCTGCAGCTAACGACGAAAGTGATAACGACAAGGAGGAATCTCAGTCTGACACTGATACTGAGGCTGCCTCCGAGGATGGGGCATCCTCCGAGGATGGGGCTGCCTCCGAGGGGGGGGTATCCTCCGAGGGTGGGGCTGCCTCCGAGGGTGGGGCATCCTCCGAGGATGGGGCATCCTCCGAGGATGGGGCTACCTCCGAGGCAGGGGCTGACTCGGGGGCTGAGGCCAACTCTGTGGCTGAGGAGGATATAGCTGAGGACAGCCCAGAAGAGGGTGATAGTAAGGCTGTGGAGGGGGAAGAGGCAGGGACTGAGGAGCCAGTGGATGGGGAAGAGCAGTCAGAGGAGGTGGCAGGAGCAGAAGGTTCACAGAGTGAAGATGGAGAAGATGACGTGAGTCAGGCCAGCAGTATGCTGGAGGAAGAGGTGGGTGCAACGTCAGATAATGAGGAGGCCGAGGAACAGAGTTCAGACGCTGAAGGTAAACAAGACTGATAAGTTTAAGCATCCAGTTCCTGTGTGTGTGTGTGTGTGTGTGTGTGTGTGTGTGCGTGTGTCTGTGTGTGTGTGTTTACACGCGCATGTGTGTGTGTATGTTAGGCTCCATTACTTTATGTTAACAAGTTTTCATCTTGTTTTTGCAGCAACACCTGCAGACCAGCCAGACGAGTCAGACGACTCCACCCAACCCACCACAAAGGGTAAAGGTGACACCCTATTGTGACATCACACTGTCTCACAGTGAATCACAGTTCACGTTCAGTCACATCTTAGATTTCACCTGACCTCAGCAGTTTTTCCTGTAGCACACTGACACACTAGAGTATAAAGAGGTTAAAGAGAAACTACTCTGAGTCTTTTATGAACCAGTCCAGCAGGTGAAACTTTGAACTGTCTGTTTCTTCTTTAAGCCATGAACTAGACGCTCGGCCTCTGAACTGTGGACGCTCAGCGACTCCAGGTATCATCACACACTGTGTCTGTAGCTGCAACAACTGATTGATTCAGCTGCACCTGAACATTACAAACTGCACTCTCATGTCAGATTTAACACTTTGCTCCAGCACCTCATAAAGCTCAGACTTAGATTTTGACGTTCAATGGTCCATGGTGACGATATGCAAATGAGCATCTGCAGACATGCACTGTGAATGGTCACGTGATGGCCTGTAACTCCAGACTTGTTGATCACGTGCTGATTGACTGCACCTCAGGTGTGATGTTCTGGTGGAGTCATCAGTGTCAAACAACAACAAACAAACAAATAACGAGCTGCAGAAAGTAATGACAGATTAATGTTATGTGTAAGTCGCCACCAGACTCACAGCATCCTCATATTCTCTCTCCTTCAGAGCCAACCCCACAGCGGACTGCAGTTGCCATGACAACACCAACAGCAAGCTAAACTGCAACTGAACTTCAACATTCAACTTCCTGTTTGTTTTCGGCTCCTCGGCTCAATCCTGATTGGTTGTTTGCATTTTTCTTCAATTTCTGGCTGATTTAGTTTTTCCACTATTCACCAGTCTGTGTCTCTTGAACCTGTCTGACTCTTTGCCTGTCTGTCTGCCTTCAGTCTCATTCAACCATTAAACCACCTGCTGATCTGAGATCTGCTCTGTGTGTCTGTGTCCACATATGACAGCCAATGTGATGACTCATCGTTTACTGTACAAACATTCTTGGAGGACGAACGATTGTTGACAGAGACAGCGAATAAACCCTGAGCTGCCCAGAACACATGCCACTGCTTGTTATTTCCCCTGGTTATTGATCAATAAACAATGCTGATCATGGATCTGTAAACATACACTGAGTATTGATCAGTAAACACTCATTATTGATATGTAAGTATAAATTTACTATTGCTTAAACTGAATGCTGCAGTTTAAAAGCGTAGTAGGGGGTAAAAGAAAATATATGTGTACAATAAAACTCATGCACAAGCTGCTCAGGCAATAAATAAACAGGTTTTACATTTGCACATTAATTTACATACAGCCATTCATATTCAGTATGGACATGACTACACACATATATTGATACACACATAAATTCTGATACATTAAACCAACAAAGCTAAACAAACAGGAATTGATGTCACATTCACAACATCCACCTGTTTATTTCCTTTCTTCCTTTCAAATTCTACACATTCAGTTTGTTATACATCTTTTCCATGAGCCATATATGACAAGGGGGGGTCCACGAACCCAATAGCTCGACTCCACACTCGGAATAAAGTTCAGGAAGTTTTATTGCAAATGCAAAGTCACAGGAACTGGAAAAATTAACACAAAGTATCAACGTAAAATTTCTCAGCAGTGCTGAGGAAAATAAGGCCGAAGCAAACAGAAAATCACTCTTTCGAGGAAAACACTAGAAACAAGCGGCTCCAAAGTAAACAACAAAAAATCACTCGTAATCGAGGAAAAAATGCAAACAAAGTAACAAACAAACCTTTAGGGCAGACAGGAACAAGAGCAAGGAACTTTCTAACAAGGTAAAGACGCTGGTTCTCGGTACAGGCATGACACGACGAACTGGCACAAGACAGGGGGAGACGCAGACTTTTATACACAAGAGGAAATGGGGAACAGGTGGAAACAATCAGGGCGGGGAAGACAATCAGACAGGCGGGAAACACGAGAGGAATGGCAAGCCACCTGAAACGAGAGGGAAGTTAGATCTTTCAAAATAAAACAGGAAATCACAAGACAAGACACAGACACCAGCTTGACCAGACTTAGATCTTGACAGTATATTCCTACACTAGATGAAAATCTGGCAGCACTGCGGTTAAATCTCAGGACATGATTCCATCGCACCCCGCCCAACAGGAAAGAGTAAAGTCTTCAAACCTACAGGAAATCTCTCAGCACTGTAGCCGAGCCGACAGAGAGTCAGAGCTGTGCTGAGCCAGGTGTTCACAGGCGCCGACTTCAGGAGCTTCTTCAAGGATAAAATGATCAAAGTTAGGGATAACACTCATCAACTTCTGTCTCGACTGGTGCTGGTTACCCACAAACAGAGGAGAATACTACTTACCCTCCAGCTGCATCAGATGAAGGACGTGTCTCAGTCCTCGTCCTGAACTCAGTACTGCGTCTGCATCTCATCCTGCTGCAGAGACTGGGACAGTTTATCAGCATCAGAGGATCCAAACTGAGCTGGTTCCAGTCTCATTCATCAGACAGATCCCAGTCTGAACCAGTCCACATCCTCCACACACACCAGTGTCAGTCCACAGGTTCTGTGTTTGGATCTCTTCACCTGACGTCTGCTGCCACGAGACGACACCATTACAGATCACTCACGAATGTCCACTGTTACGCAGACGACACACAACTATACCTAGTGAAACTCCTCATCTAAAAGCCCTGAATGATCAGACTCCATCTTACCCAGAGTTCCTCTGTGTTCCCAGAGTCTCTAAATGTGCTGGACCTGTTGGGTGTAATTAGAAATCATGAGTTTCTCTGTTTGTAAAGTGCCCTGAGATCACCTTTGGTGTGATTTTGCACAGCACAAACTGAAACTGAAAAAGTATTTATTCAGAAGATACAAGCTGTCTATTTTAAACATGTTAAAACATTGATACTTTATTAGTCTACTACCAGTATAATCAATGTGACTTCATAAAGAGGACATTGTTTGTGATTTTTAATACTTCCTGTTTACACATAGTGGTTGACTTGGAACAACGCTTTAGCTGCACACAGTGTGCTCAGCATTGAATTCACAGACTGACATCACTGTGTGTGGAGGACACTTTTACTTCATACACTGGATTTTGGCATCATTTATTCGTTTTAAATATCTCAGTAGTTTTGGGGGTTTTTTTCAAAAAGAACAGATTTATTCATTCATTATATTTATTTATAGCACATTAAACAATCCTAACTCATAACTGTCACACAGAAAATATGTGATAAAAACAGCTCAATGAAAAATGCATTCAACTGAAAACAAACAATCACTGACATGTGTCCACTGTCAGCTTTCCCTGTCCCTTAATGTGTCACATGATCACCACAGTTAATATACCACCTGATGAAGGTGAGGAAACTTACTTAATTACAGCAAAGACTAGAATATCAATTATTAATAATAATGAGGGTAATATTAGTGATTCAGCCAGCATGGCAAACATTCAATTCAATTCAATTCAATTTTATTTATATAGCGCCAATTCACAAATCCAAAAGTCATCTCAGGGCACTTTACAAACAGAGCGGGTCTAGACCACACTCATTACTATGAATTACACCCAACAGTTCCACCATGAGCAAGCACTTCGCAACAGTGGCAAGGAAAAACCTCCTTTTAACAGGCAGAAACCTTGGGCAGATCCTGGCTCTAGGTGGACGGCCATCTGCCTTGACCGGTTGGGTGGAAAGAGAGAGAGATAGAGAGAGACAGGAGGAGAGAGAGAGAGAATACACCATGCTGCATACAGAGATACAGGAGTATGGTAGAACAACAGAGTCCTAACTATGGCAACTATTTACAGTACAATACAGAATAATGATAATAAGTGGCAGCAGAGGACAGGGGGCAGGTCGGTGGAGCCACAGATCAGATGTTCAGCTCTGGAGCCACAGGTATCTGTAGAGAGGTACAGAGACAGAGACCAGAGAGAAACAAGCACAGCACTAGGGGAGAGAGAGGACACAGAGTTAATTCAATTCAATTCAATTCAATTCAATTTTATTTATATAGCGCCAATTCACAACAAAAAGTCATCTCAGGGCACTTTACAAACAGAGCAGGTCTAGACCACACTCATTACTGTTAGTTACACCCAACAGTTCAACAGTTAATGGTTAATCTGTGATGGTTTAAATGAGTTTGAGGAGAGAGGGGAGAGGAGGAATGTGGAGACAATCATGGGATGTCCCCCAGCAGCCTCAGCCTATAGCAGCATAACTAAGGGATGGCATGAAGGGGTAGTTTTGACTATGGGTGTAGTTGGCATGGTAACTAGAACTAGCTGTAAGCTTTGTCAAACAAGAAGGTTTTAAGCTTTACTTTAAAAGTAGAGAGGGAGTCTGCCTCTCGGACCCAAACTGGCAGCTGGTTCCACAGGAGAGGAGCCTGAGAGCTAAAGGCTCAGCCTCCCATTCTACTCTTGGAAACTCTGGGAACCACAAGCAAACCTGCACTCTGGGAGCGAAGTGATCTGTTGGGGTAATAGGGACTTAGCATCTCATTGATGTACAATGGAGCTTGGCCATTAAGAGCCTTGTAGGTAAGAAGAAGGACTTCTGGACCACATTCCTAAATGTTCCTGCCAAATGCTGCTTGTCTACATTTTTTAGTGCTGTGTGTTGTTTCTGTTTTACCTGTTTCACCTGAATTTCTCTTTACTTTCATTTCACCATTCATTCTCCCACAACATGGATATTCACTATGATAGTTATGCATGCCATTTCAAATAAAACAAAGGGTGAATGTTAAAGGAAAAGACAGCTGTAAGGTGACGTATCTGCAGGGAACCTGAGACAGTTACGTATTTGAATGAAGTGGGATTATTGCATGAGATTATCAAAAACTAGAAGCTGTTGCACCATTTTATTCACAAAATAGTACAACTAGGTGTTGAACAACATTAAAAACATTCAAACCCTGCAGAACATATAGCTTTTGTTGTCCATTTGTATATATTTCCACGCACCAAAAGGCCTCCCAGCCTATGGCTGACCACATCTTCCAACAAACTGACACAGCTGTGAGCAAGGAAATGCACTATCGTGACGATCTATAAGCCAAGATCAAACACTTCAGGCAAAGTGTGAGGCTTAATTAAACTAAACGCATACATTCTATGGGTTTTTGTTCTATTAGTAAGCTTATAGACATATCTGATGTCTGTAAATAATGATCTTTGTCCCAGCTCTATTTGTTTTAACCTTGAGCCACAATATTAACAACAGGTTGTACGAGTAAAGGAGGTGGACGGGGAAACGACTGGTGCTGATTAATCCTCAAACACAGGAATCCCAGAATCAGATGTAAACACAGATTTACATCCTGTCTCTGACTCCGCCCACGGCAGTTAAAGGAGCCTTTCACATCTTTGATTGGATCTTGTGTGCGTGTGTGTGTACATGCCTGTACGTGTATGTGTGTGTGTGTGTGTGTGTGTGTGTGTCTGTATGTGTGTACGTGTGGGTGTGTGTGTACATGTCTGTACATGTGTGTGTGTGTGTGTGTGTGTGTGTGTGTGTGTGTGTGTGGGTGGGTGGTGTGCTGCAGTCAGAGCAGGGCTTCACCAACTGCACCCAGTTCAATCATCACTTCCTGTAAATGGCCAGCAACTCCACGCCAGGATCGAACGTTCAGTCAGTCTGCGGATCCAGACGTTGTTACCTTTTCCTGTTTTGACCTTCTGGCCTTTGCACATGCTTGTGAGTGAACCTGGAACTAATCCCTGTGCCTGCAGTCCGGCCTGCCTGACTCCGGGGCCCTCGCAAGGAGCTGCAGGATCCTGAACCATGGAAACCCTAAGCATCCCTGAGCTGAAGCCATGAATGCAGTTGACAGGTGAACAAAACTGCAGCCTGTGGTTGCTGACATTTTGAGAGTTGTGGTAGATCACCTGAAGCTGATCACGGCTACAGGTGCGTTTGAGGGGGAGGAGTTAGGTTACCTGATGCAGCAGGTCAGTAGTGTGGAAGACTGACTCCTGAGATGAGTGGATGAAGTTTCTCTGAGTTGATGAATGAAAACTGACCTGCAGGTCCTCAGAGGTTAACTGACTGACACACACACTCACACACATACACACACTCACGGGGGTTTGTGTGTGTGTGGGGGGGGGGGTGTTCCTGTGAGATAAAGGGTGTTTGTTTCAAAAAGACTCCTGACTGGTTAATGGTTCATGATGACTGTGGTTAATCAATGGAGCCTAACACATCGGTGTGTGTGTGTGTGTGTGTGTGTGTGTGTGAGAGAGAGATGTAAAATAAAACGATGGTCAGGTAAGTTTCACATGGAAGCAGCTGATAGGTCGATATCTGTGAGAAAGGATTTACCTTTACTTGAGACACATCCACCTGAGCAGAGGCAGAAGCACAGGTGTACTTTCCACTTAGGTGGGCTCTCACCTTCCTGAACACCTAAATACATTTATTGATTTTCAGTTTCTGTTTGATCAGGCAGAGAGACTAACCCTAACCCCAGAAATCAATAATCTGTTGATACATTAAGCCTTTAACCTCATGTTAATATGCCGGTTAGTTACACACTATGATGTGGCTGCTAGTCAACACTCTAACTCCTCATGTGGATGCCTGAAATAACAGAAATAACAAATTCTTCAGTCTGCCAGTTGCTCAGTCAGTCTGCCAGATGTTTAGTCAATCTGCCAGTTGCTCAGTCAGTCTGCCAGATGTTCAGTCAGTCTGCCAGATGTTCAGTCAGTCTGCCAATTGCTCAGTCAGTCAGTAGTTCAGACCTGTCTTCACTGAAGCAGCGGTGCAGGTCGGGTCTTAAGTGGGTCTGAATTCTCTTGTTTGTTGATTATTTCCTGTTTGTGTTTGCTTGTTATCGAGTTGTGTTTCTACAGTTGCTGGCCTCATGTTGCTCCCACAGCTCTTGGTTACAGTCAGGCATCACGATCAAAGGTTCAGGTGAGCTGCAGTCATTCAGAACCAAGCTGGACCAGACTATACCTTAAAGTGCCCTTAATTCCTTTTCTGGACCCAATCCCAGAGTCCAGCTCGGCTCCAGCTCAGTTCTGGTTTCAGGATGTCCTGCTGCAGATGGATGCAGAGTCATGTTCTGCCCCGATTCCCACAGACAGCAGGAAACACATATCAAAATAAAAGCACAGAAGGTCACTGAGTTTTTTCACATTACACTCAAAGGAAGCTTGGTTTTAGACTCTGCTCTGCAGTCTGATCTAACACAGGGAGACATCAACGACAACTGTGAGGAAGATTAAGGGAGCATGGAGGGAGGATGGGGGAAGATTAAGGGAGCATGGAGACACAACACAGGGACACTGCAACACAGCACAGTAACACAACACAACACTGTAACACAACACAGGGACACAATACTGCAGCACAACACAACACTGCAGCACAACAACACTGCAACACAACACAAAACAACACTGCAACACAACACAGGGACAAGACACAGCAACACATCTGTTCAGTGTGAACAGAAGCTGAAGTATTCAGTCTGAACAGGTGAGTTTCAGCCTGACAGGTTATGATTTAATAATGGATTTAAAGGTGATCACTGATCACCGGTGGACCTGATTTCCTCGGAAGCCTCAGGGCTTCAGAGCAAACACCTCACCGCCCCCTTGTTTTCAGACAGGATCAGGATCTGACCAGACACCAGGACACAGGCTTGATTTGATCTGACAGGGAACCTGCTAGGACAAGATGAAAATCAACCCAGTGCTTCAGGGTGTCACCAGTGTGATCACCAGCGTCCAGGAGTGCGAGGACAGAGCACATGGCATTGGTGTCATCTCAGTGCCGTGATATTTACAGAAAGCAGGTTGAAAACTGTCAAAACTATTGTTTTCTATTCAAATTAATAGTTTGCACTGTCTCAGTAAAATGTCTGTATCGGCTGCAGCACAGTGAGCAACCATGTTGTTGTACTGTAATAGAGGCTTCTTCATTATGCCGTGATGTCCACTCTGTTTTCCCTCATTCCTTTTACAGTTGTGAGAATGATGGTTTATCCCAGGCTGCTTCTCTCTGAGGATTCAGACCAGACCTTTGAAGGTGCTCTACTATGAAGTGTGGATGAGCAACTGGAGCTGAAACATTCAGTCTAATCATCAGTGTGGGAATATTCACAGAGCTGACACTGCACTTAACTTTGAGAAACATTGTTCGATAAAGATGTGGGTGCACGACAGGCGTGATGACACTGTGATAAAAACGGCTGATTGACATTTAAAAACTATATCAACTATATAATTATATAACTATACTATATATACAACCACATCCAGAAAGTCCACAGAAGATCCAGGCCCAACATGTGACAGTGCACACAAACTGTTAAAGTTAAAAGAAGTAGTGATGTTTTAAAGCTCTGCAGCCTGGGCATCAGTGGAGTCATCAACCTGGACCAGATGATCGCCACAAAGCAAAACTGTCACAATTCAAAACAAGAACATCAAAATTCAGGCAGTT
Organism: Datnioides undecimradiatus; assembly: GCA_008933995.1. NCBI lineage: Eukaryota > Metazoa > Chordata > Actinopteri > Lobotiformes > Datnioididae > Datnioides > Datnioides undecimradiatus. The sequence continues at coordinate 62,806 of WARS01000074.1, forward strand.
CTGATAAAAAGCCGCCAGCTGGTTTCAGGACAAATATGAAATATGGGCACAGCCAAGTTTTAAGTACAACTTCAATATGACCAGCATATCTGTCATTAATGCTTCAACAATATGAAAAGCAGCCATGCTGCACACAGACACACAATCAAACATATCCAGCATGAAGTGTGCACGATAACCAAGAAGAATCAGATCCAGCTGCAACACGTTTACTCACTCAACTCACATCAACATTAAACAGAGTCTAACTGCACCAACGACGTAATTAACACCCAGATTACACAAACGTACCCCTGTTGTTCAGCTACACCAGTGACAACAAGTCACTGTCAGTAGAGCTTAATATATCAACCAGCCAACAGACAAGCACACAGCATCACAAACAAAGGCCAGGCATGGTTTCTGAACAGGAAGTTTGGCAGTGATGGTGTCATCACTCACTCACACTGTCCACTACCTCTGCATCAACCAAGGAACGAGAACTGAAATCTCACCTTTGACTTGTATCAGTTCAATTCAATTCAATTCAATTTTATTTATATAGCACCAATTCACAACCAAAGTCATCTCAGGGCACTTTACAAACAGAGCGGGTCTAGACCACACTCATTACTATTAATTACACCCAACAGTTCCACCATGAGCAAACACCTGGAGACAGAGGCAGGAGAGACTTCCTGTAACAGGCAGAAACCTTGGGAAGAGCCTGGCTCTAGGTGGACAGACATCTGCCCTGACCGGCTGGGGGGAAAGAGAGAGAGACAGGAGGGGAGAGAGAGAAAAAACACAACATGTCACAGACAGAGATACAGGTGAACATAAAGATGAAACTGACAGAATGGTAGAGCAGCAGAGTCCTAACTATAGCTGCTGTTAGCAGGACAATAATGATAATAATAAATTAGTGATAATAAATGGCAGCAGAGGACAGTCAAAGTAGGTTGAAGGTCATTAGTACACTAATCTTGTTACTCAGACTCTCTGACTGATGTACATCCTGTTGTTGAGCAGACAGCCAATCAGCTGTTTGATCAGGGGCCAGTCAGAAGTCTCCACCATGATCTCCTGAGGTTGTTTACATGACATCAGAGCAAGTTGGAATCAGTTCAACAGAAACTAAATGAACAGAGTCTCACCTCATCACATAGGGAGCACGAATGATGAGTGATCTGCAAGTGAGCTGATGACACAAACAAGTCCTGCACCATGTTTCAGTGCTACAGCGTTCAACTTCAGCTTCATGTCGCCTACAGTTTCTTGAACGTCTATCAGGACAGCCTGACTGAAGAAACTCCTGTAATGATGATGATGATGATGATGATGATGATGGCTAACATGCTAACATGCTAACAGAGTCACCTGGTCTCACTGCAGCCAATCAGCATCCATCCTGGAGTTACAAATTTGAATATGAAACAATTTTAAGATGGCTGAAAGATGACCTGTCCGGGTGAACCCTGCCCTTGCCCCCCCAGTGCATGCTGGGATACACAGCAGCCAGCTCAGGAAGCATTCTGCCGAGGATCCATGAATCATGGAGCTCATGATCATTATCATTTTAAAATACAAATTGTAGTTTCTAAAGAGTATTTCCAGTGTCAGGAGGTACAACAATTGTATTAGTAGTAATCCCCAGCAGTGTTTGCAGTATTTTCAGTAGTAGTATTAGCAGCCCCTCCCCCTCTCTGTGTGTATAAATATGAGAGAATGAAGGAGGAGCTGCATCTTTTCAGCTGCGTCTCTTAAGTTCAACAGAAACACTGTCAGACAGCAGCATGCTGCCACCGTGAGTACTACTCTCTATACTACTCTCTAATACGCTCTATACTTTAACTGGCACTGCAGCACTGCTGGGTTGTACTGTGTGTGAATGTTTGCATGGTTTTAACAAGTGTCTGAACATGTTTTAACCTCAGTGGAGTAATAGAGTACAACAGTACCCCTGCAGTAATACAACAGCACTGTAATACACTGTACTCCTGCAGTGGTATACCTGTGTAACTGCAGTACTATCAGTGCTTTATGTTGTGTGTACTGCAGTAGTATTACTATAATACTATTTATGTAGAAGTGATCATATGATGTTTTTACTGTTGTTGTATCTTTGCCCTTATTGGATGCAGATTTGCGTTTGCATGGTATTGATTATTTTGACTGACAGATCGTCCATACAGTCAGAGTGTTTATTACTTTGATGAACCAATCAGTGTTCAGCATCGTTGACAGTGAAACCTCATATCTCCAACGTGTAGACAGCTGTGTTTTGGTTTCACTGTGTCTCTGTTGAATAATTGGACATAACTGGTTTTAATAAATCAATACCTGATCAATCTAAGGAAAACAGTTTGCTAAGTAAAAAATATATATGTATATATTGTTGTGCATTGATTACACTTGATTGGTACTGATCAGTACTGGTTGGTAGTGTTTTCATATTCTTGTGTTAGTGATGTTCATGAAAATTCATTTAGTTTTACAGATCATCAGCATTTCTTGATATTCAGTGAACTGTTATTGATCAGTATTGATTACTGCAGTAATCTGTTCTGCTCTGTCACAACAGAAACCTGCTCATAGTGTCGCTGGTCGTCTTCCTGACGATGACTGGGTCTACAGCTCCTGTGGAGGGTAAAAAGACATCGGACTTCACCTGAACATGTTTCCTTTGATCAGAAAAGACCAACATTTCTGTGTTTTCCAGAGAAAGAGCAAGAGGAGGTGGAGGTGGAGGCTGCGGAGGAGGTGGAGGGAGAGCTGTCTGAGGAGGAGGAGGGTAAGTGTGTGTGTGTGTGTGTGTGTGTGTGTGTGTGTGTGTGTGTGTGTGCGTGCGTGTGTGTGTGTGTGTGTGTGTGTGTGCGTTTGACAAGTTCAACTGTATATCAAATATTTAATTTCTCAAGTCATATAAAACCAGAATCTGTTTCTTTGTTGAAACTATGTCCAGTTCTTGTAGAAGTGACATGGGTTTTCTGTTTTCTCTCTGTTTTAATCACAGCAAACTCAATCTGTTAACACCCCCACGACCCTGACTAGCGCAGTCATTACTGTAACCATGACAACAACGACAATGAACTACCCATGACGACAAAAGAACTTTTAATACTCTGATAATAATCTGATAAGCATTAATGAAACGTTTTTCATAGTTTGGATGATTTTTCTGATCATTGAGAAGAAAAAGAAGGGAATCTTTTTTGCTGAATTTCTGCTTCTCATGATTTTGAGCTGCAGATGTTTTAAAATGTCAGTGATTTCTGGTTTTGTAGAATCACTTCTACGATTGAGTCGTCGTTTAAAGAGACAAAGCAAAACAGAAAGAGGTCAGAACATGATCAATATAACAATCAATAAACAGCATTTCTGTACAAGAAACACAAGTTCAGGAGAAGCCACTGAAAACACTGAGACAAGAAAAACAGATAAATCAGTGCTGATGTTTTCTGACTGACCTTAATTAGAGACATCAATGTTTGTTTCCTTTCCAGATGATGATGACTCCAAGAGTCAGGATAAGATTGATGAGGGTGAGAGGCGAAAACACACTGTGACCTTTAACCTCCAACATAAACCTGCATAAACAACAAAACACTGAAATTCAGGCTTTAACTGTGCAGAGAAACATGACTAAACTCATGTAAGTGCTAAAGACAGACAGGCTCAGTGTTCTTCACACCTGCCGTTGTTCATCAAATCACAGATTCACTTCATGTTGTCAATGATTGAATTGAATTGAATTGAACTGAATTGAATTGAACATATTTTAGTTCTAATCAATTCTTTTAATTAGAAATTGAATTCGTTGTCAGATCTGAAGGACCTTAATCTGTCTGCTTCTAATAAACGCTGTGAGTCGAGTTTCCTTCAGCTGCTGGAAACAAAACTGTGATTCATCCCGAACATCTGATACTCAGTCCTCCTCTCTCCACCAGGGCTTGCTGGCATGCAGCAGACCACCACGGCGGCGGCAGCAGCGGCGCCGGCTGCGGCAGCATCCGGAGGTTCAGGTGAGTTGACCCTGATCAGGTTTTTCCCTCGTGAACAGTCTGTTTGTTCATGTTTGGTCTCAGGTTCAATCCAGATTAACCAGATGGTATTGAGGATTAACTTGATTCAGTCCACATCATGAAGTTTCTCCATCAATTTGCCCAGCAACACATGATGCTGCAGGTCTCAGATGACTGCAGGAGCTCAGGGTAAGAGCCTCAGCACCATCTGTTGACAGTGAACTGCAGGACAAACTGGGAGCATGAACACAAACTGAGTCAGCTGAGAGCTGCTGCTGCTCATCTGATTAACAGGTGTCACCAGGTGTTCATCACATGCTGCTGTTTCACTGGACTTCACTTTATTAGGTACATCTGAACAACCAGTCCATTAAACAGAATTCTCTCTGCAATGATAATATAAAAATTATCATGAGAGGATAACAGATAAATGATTAATTCAGTTCAATTCAGTTTTATTCATAGAGCGCAAAATCATAACAAGCTCATCTCAGGGCTCTTTACAGTCACAGCAGAGACTCATTGCTGTTAATCACACCCAGCAGCTCCACCACCAGCAAACACCTGGAGACAGAGGCAGGAGAGACTTCCTGTGTCAGGCTGACACCTGGGACTGATCCTGGATCTGCCCTGACCGGCTGGGGAGAGAGAGAGACAGGAGAGGAGGGAGACAGAGGGGGAGAGAGAGAGGGACAGGAGGGGAGAGAGATAGAGAGAGAGAGAGGGGAGAGGTGAGGGGGGGACAGGAGGGGGAGAGAGAGAGAGAGAGACAGACAGAGGGGAGAGAGTGAGAGGGTCAGGGGGAGAGAGAGAGAGGGAGAGAGAGAGACAGGAGGGGAGAGAGGGGGAGAGAGAGACATAAGGGGAGAGAGAGAGAGAGACAGAGAGAGAGACAGAGGGGGAGAGAGAGAGAGATGGGGACAGAGAGAGAGACAGAGGGAGAGAGAGAGAGACAGACAGAGGGAGAGAGAGAGTCAGAGGGGGAGAGAGAAAATACAATACAGTACAGATACAGTGGTACATAAAGATGAAATTGATAAATTGATTAAGACAGTAATAAAGACAATACATGGAAAACTAATAATCAATATGATAATAAAAGTAATGATAATGCCTCAGACAGCGTCATATTGTTTATTTTGACATATATTTCTAGTGCAGTGATGAGGTACTCAGAATATTAGCAAGCGCTCTGTACTGCAGCCCATCATGAGCTCAGTGTGATATTACACTGAATTAACTTTCACACATTATTCTCTGCTGGAGAGCATGGGACTGTACAGGTATCAATGTACAGCGGTGCTCTTCTCTTCAGGGTGTTTCAGTAAATCAGATGTCAGCATCAAGTTACAGAGAAATCCTGTTCTTCGTTGGAAACGTGACAGCCAATAAACATTAAACATTGTTAAATGTATACATTTGATTTTTATTATATTTTGACTTTCTGATGACAACACAGCAGCAGACAAATCAAACGTCAATACTGGTTCATCACTGGTCTCGTTATTTTAATGACATATGGTCTCAGATCAGACATGTTGTATGACATCATTCAGGTGTGTTTCCTCTGCAGGTGTTTCAGTCAACATTCAGGATTTGAGCGGTGAGTCGACTGTGACAGTTCATTAAATACACAAATGAGCTGCTCCACCCAATGTTTATTCAGATTACTTTTCAAATGGTCAAACATTAAAAACCTAACGTCTGTAAATGTGGATAAATGTGATAAATGTGTCATCAGATGAAGGTTTGTGTTGATTTCAGCTTCCAGCAGCCAGTCTTCAGGAAGTTCTGCAGGTAAACAAGAAGCACAAGTCCTGTAAAAGCAGATTTATCCACATGCGTCAGTGTCTGAACTGAACCTTGGGTCATGTCTGCGTTTTTATTGGCTGCCTGTCTCTTCTTAAGGTCCCAGAGGTGATTCTTCCTCCGCGCACTCAGCAGGTAATTTAATTAATCCTTTTGCTGCGCGTGTTTCATCAGCTCGTATGACTGAAATTCTTGACTGTGTTTGGCCTTTGTTCTGTCTGTACTGAGCTGCAAGGTGATCAGCTGATGGAGCAGCATGTAACATGTCACACAGTGAAATAAATAAATACTTCTGAGATCAAATGACTTCCTGTTTGAAGCATCACTCTTCTTTTCATGTTACTGTTCAGCAGCTGGAGGTCCAAGCAGCTCAGCAGCTTCACTTCAGACAGGTAAAAACGAATGAATCAAATGTTCTAATAGAATATGTTGTAGCTTCAAGTTCACAGAACAGCTTCTTCTCTGGTTCTCCTCTCAGGTTCTTTGAGTTCCTCCGGGTCTTCAGCAGCAGCAGCAGAACTCCCTGGTGACTCTGCTGCTGAGACTCAACATGGTAAATATTTTTTATTTATTTATTTATTTATTTATTAAGTTGAATAAAGTTTGGCTTCATGTCACAAAGAAGCAAACTGATCAGAAACATGAGCAGTTGAACAAACATCAGCATGATGAGAACAAGCTGACAGGAATCATCTGCTGACATGGTGGGGGCGGGGCTTATGAGCTGTACTGCAGCCAGACACCAAGGGGTGGTGCAGGTGTTTTGGGGTTGTAGTGTCGTTCATCTCTATGTGTAGTCAACACCCCATTGCAGTCAGTGATTGTTAATAGTTATTGATTGGTTTTGGCTGCTCTCAGTTCAGGAAGTGTTGTTGGTGGAGCAGGTAGATCTTCAGCAGCTGATTAGGACTCATTGAAAGCCTGCACTTAATCAGTCGGTCAACAGATAATTAACTAGCAATGATACTGGTCTTTGATTTAGAAACAAAAGTTTGTACTTTTTTACTCTATATGACATCTTGAGAAGCAAACAGCTGATCAGCTGAGACAATAATCAGCACATTAATGTGCAGTTATGAAACATGTGTTTGTATCCGCAGGTTCTGACGGAGTCGACTCAGAACCCAACGGTAAATACCTGTCAATACAAGCTGATGAGTAATTTATTCATAGACACACACACACACTTGCTAAACAAAAGACAGATGTGTCGCAGTTGTAATTCTCGTGTTGTGTGACGAGTCAGGCGCAAACAACAGTGGGGTGGTGGTGGTCTGTTAAATCAAGTCAACAACAACACAAAGTTAAAGAACTGAAGCAGAAGTCCATAAGAAAATATGTAAATTTAAGAAATCTGAAAATCAATTGAGGTGCTTATTGATTACACTGGGGAACAATTTGAAAAAAAATTTCTGTTGAGTTAGATTTTTATGCTGATTAAAACTAAAATTGGCATGCTGATTCCAAAATTGCAGTCAGTTTTTTTCTAGCACGTCAAGTTTTTTCTCCACAGCTTACCCTCCAGATAAGCAAAATTCCACTGATTAGCTGTAGTAGTAGTAGTAGTAGTGTACATATGATGGCTGACTATTGTTGGAGCATCAAACACGATAGTCCTCAAGTTGAACACTCCAGAAAGAGCTATAAACGTAAATTTTTACCTTAACTACTTGCACACAATTATAATTACAGTAGCCATATCCTTTGTAAAAACATAATACTGTTAAACATTGCAGTCATGCCTGTTTCTTTCATATTTCATTGTATGTCAATATTTGAAAATCTTTATAAAACAAGCACATATCTGTTAAGTATAGTATTTTTCATATGTTTTAAGAAAATGGGGATCCTATAGTTCAAAAACGTGACGTGATAGAGAAAAACTGAGATCAGTTTTGGATTCCGCACCCAAAAATTTGTTAAAAACAGCTGTCAGACCTAACTCAACAAAAATTGTGTTCCCCAGTGTTATAGATGGGATGATTCTTTATTCAGATGGTGATAGATCTCTACTTGAGTCAAATATCTGAACTTTATCCCACAAAACCTGAACTCATGGTAGATTTATACCTAAAAATCCAACTAGTGTGTGAGTGAGCATGTGGACAGGTACTGCTGTTTTGGACATGCACTACTCACAATTAGTTATGGATATTGTTATTTACATGAGTGCTTTTCCTATTTGGTCTGAATTTTAATGAAATAAGTAAAAGTTCCCTTTGATATTACTAATAATGAATGAGAAGAAACACCATTTTCATTAGTTTAATATTTATTACCCCAAAAATTTAGACCATAACAAGGATAGCCCCAAATAACAAAAACTGACAATCAGTAGCGGGTGTTTCCACCATTTGCCGCAATGACAGCTTGACAGCGACGTCTCATGCTCCTCACTAGCCTCATGATGTTGTTCTGAGGCAATGCGTTCCACTCTTCCACAAGTGCTACACGCAGTTCTGCCAGGTCACGTGGGGGTGGGGTACGATCATCCAGTCTCTGCTTCAGCTAGTCCCAGACATGCTCTATGGGGTTCAGGTCAGGGGACATTGCTGGCCATACTATATGAGGCACTCCGACTTCCTGAAGTCGAGCTGTGACAATTCTGGCACGATGTGGTGGAGCATTATCATCCATGAACAGAAAGTTGGGGGTGTGCTGGCGGAATTGGGGGATGATGATGGGTTCTATGATGTCTCTGAGGTAAGAACGTGCAGTGACTGAGCCATCTACAATAACCAAATCTGTTTTGCGCTGACTGGTGATGTCTGCCCAGACTGTTGCACCTCCTCCACCAAAGTGAACCCTGGGGACCATGTTGACCTCGGCGTATCACTCACCTCGCCTTCTCCAGCAACGCTGACGACCATCATTTCTGTGCAAGGTGACCCGACACTCATCAGTGAACAGGACGGTAGACCACTGCTGCATTGTCCAGGTCACATGGTCTTGTGCCCACTGCAAACGTTCACAGCGGTGTCTTGGTGTCAGTGGAGTCACCTGCAACGGTCGTCTGGCATTCAAGCTAAAGCGGTGGAATCGGTTGTGAATGGTTTGTCTGGAAACCCTAGTACCCCTCACATCTCGTAAACGGGCCTGCAGCTGTGTGGCAGTTGCATAACGAGGTCTGAGTTCATAGGTCCTTAGGTACTGGTCATCGTTGCGGTCTGTCACTCATGGGGCTCCATTCCTGGGCTGTCACGAACTCTGCCAGTAGTTCTGTGTCTATCACCCCAATACAATTGCCTCCCTATCCCAAAAATCTCTGAAGTGAAACAAACACCGTATGTATGACATCCACTGAGTCTCTCACAATATCCCTAACTTATTGTGAGTAGTGTATGTCTGTCACAGAGACACTCTGAGGTAACATGAGCTCCAAAGTGTAAATGATTACAATACTCCCTCACATGGCACAAAGCTACATGAAACACACTGATCTTGGACAGTAGTATGTAAAGATGTCTGTGTTTCAGGAAATGGACAGAAGCTGTTGAACGGAGGAGGAGGAGGAGGAGGTAGAGGTGACAGTCACACAGGTGAGCTCTGGGGGTGGGGCTAAACTGGTAACAGGTAACAAACAGGTGACAAAGGTGAGAACAGAGAGAAAATGTTTTGATTGGCAGAGTCACATGATTCAACAGCCAGTCTGATACCTGTCTCTCTCTGTATCTGTCTGTCTTTTGGTATCTATCTGTCTGTTTTCTGTTGTGTGTGTATGTATGTGTGTGTGTGTGTGTGTGTGTGTGTGTGTGTGTGTGTGTGTGTGTGTGTGTTTACCTGTTGGTCAGTCAATTCTCTCTTTTTACCTGTATATTTTTCTGCTTCTCTGTCCCTGTCTATTCACCTCATCTATCTGTCTGTGTTCACCTGTCTGTCTGCATTCAGCTGTCTGTCTCTCTGTTTACCTGGACTGACCTTAGGTTATGTGTTTGGCTTCAGATGCGAGCAGACATTAGTCAGGTTGACACGCGGATGCTCAGGTGTTCCAGGCTGGTTACTCTCAGACCTGGGCTGTGCCTGAATGTTTGCTGTGTTAATTGTTTTCAGCTGGGGGAAGTCCAGTTGGACCAGGTGCTCACATCAACATCCCAGGTCAGTTTGTCATTAAAATGTTCTTCTGTTGTTCATACAGACCTGTAAGAGCTGGACAGGTACTGGTTCAACATGAACAGCTCTGTCTTCTGGTCAAACACCTTTTACTCAGTGATTCTACACCGAACAAACATTTCTCCTGAGACATTAGAGCTGCTGTCACATTGTTGTAGGACTCTCCCTGGTGTGAACGTGTCCATCCTAGTAGTAGTAGTGACCTTGTGCAGTGATATTGTGCAGTGATTTTTTCTCGGCCTTTTGGCTGATCAAGTATAGTTTCTGTTCTTATCAGTTTAATAGACGCCTCAGAGCGATGCAGCTCTCCACTGACAGTCTGTCACTCTGTTTCCTGACTCACGAGCAAACAGCTGCTGCTTGTTACTGTCCATGCTGCATTCAGGGACAGCAGGCACAGTGCTCACTATGATGGCACCTTCTGCAGTAAAATACAATAAAACTGTGTAGCGGTGTGATCAGGTGAAGTCAAAGTGTATTCAGTTAAACAGAAAGTTGATAAAACTTTAAAAACAATCCATTTGTTTTTTCTGAAAGGTCATGTGACTCCACCCACTCAGCTGGACTTCACAGGTGTGTGTTTTCTCTTCTTTTATCATTTTTAAAGTTAAAGTTGAGTTTTCTGCTGCACACAGCAGTATGTCAGTCATCTTCTCTGTTGATCAGCTGTGTTACTGATGAACCTGCTTGTGGTTTATGATCAATTCAGGTGTGACAGCAGCTGCAGATCAGAGCAGTGGTTCCAGTCTGGACTCACCTGCAGGTACTGACCCCTCCCACTGGCCAGAACTTGTAACATTTGTGGGCAGGTCACATGACACATGCGTGGAGCATCACTGTGAACAGGATCACATAATGGGTGGATTAACATGGAGCCTGAAACGATGACTTGTTCAAACTACAGTACTTTATCCAGAGCTGTGACCTATGTTTGGTCTGCAGCTCATCCACCAAAGAAACCTGTTAGCGGTGTGGCTCACAGGCTAGCTGCCAATAACAGGCTCTCTGGAGAATGGGCAGGCTAAGTTGTGAGGCTCAGTTGCTAATCAGTAAATGCATAAAAGGAAATCGTGAGCCAGAGACAGCGAAAGGTTTCGGACCACAGGAACAAAACCAGAAAGCAGGAACTTCCTGTTCTGTGTCACTGCTGAGTAACAAAACTAACCTGCTTCTTGTCTTCATTTCCTGCTTTACTCTTCTGTCTTCATGGTTTCATCCTGCCACTGTTGTAGACGGCGCTCACCACCCTCACGTTAGCAGCGACCAATCAGGAGCTGACTACATATCTCTGAGCTCAGCACCTGAACAGTGGCTACACAGCTCTGCTTCAGCCCAGGCAGGTTGGTGCAGACAGATCTGCAGGAAAAAGCAGAGAGATTCAGTGTCGCTGTCACACATTTCCTGTCACAGCGTTGTTCAGCCTGTTTAAATCAGTAACAGGGTTCGTTATCATTTCAGTAAGATGAAGTTAATTATCACTTAATAAGCAACATGAACTCTGAACCTCATCACCGATTCATTTGTGTATATTCTGTGTTCTCACTGACAGAAGGAGCCGACTCACCTGATGCTGTCGGTAAGTTCTTCACTTCACCGCTAAACATCTGGTATTTTCAGAAATACATGTTCACGCCTCTTTTACTAACTATACTTGTGTTTAATGAGGTGACCTCCGCATTCCTCTGCATTGTACGTGATAACGTTTATGTGATGTAATCTCGCTTCAATCAGCTGATCAGTGTTTCCTGTTCATAGACTCCAGTTACTGTTTGTCTGATCTGAGAGTTTGTTTTTTTCAGGGAATGGCCGACAGACGCTACTGACTGACACCAACACAGGTAAACATTTAGGATCTCAATTAACTCTATTAATTCTGTTAAATCTATTACATTTATTAAGTCTATTAACTAACTGAAATATTCATACACACATTAGGTTGCATTCAGTTTAGGGTTAAGTGTGTGTGTGTGTGTGGGTGTGTGTGTGTGTGTGTTTGTATGTGGTGTCTGTGTGTGTGTGTGTGATGTCAGATCACATGTTCAGTGTGTTGGTTTCTGTGCAGCAGGTGATCAACTCGGTTCCTTCAACGATCTTCAGAGTGAGAACCTTCACACTGATCTCACAGGTACAGTCAGTATTGTCAATCCATGAGTCAGCATTATCAATCCATGAGTCAGTGTTATCAATCCCTCACTCAGTCAGCTCCGCCTCCATCATATGGTGGTGGGTGGAGTTTGTGTGTGTGTGTGCAGCCGTGATGAACCTGTCTGGGTGTTTCCAGCCTCTGTTACACGTGTTTGTTGGAACAGTCACTGTTTCTATGTATCAGGTAATCGCTGGTTAAACCCGAACTGTGATGTAATTACATGTTCTGGTGATGTCAGCAGGTCAAGCGGAGTCAGTGACTGGTCTTCACATTGACCTCACAGGTGAGTGAGAGGGACTGATCAAGATATATATATATTGATTAACAGTATTGATCAGTGATCAATACTGTCAATCATGTGACTCTGTGTTCTGATTGGTTTCAGCATCGGGTGTTGGCCATGATGTTACAGGTAAGACTGAGGGGTGGATGTGGGTCTCCCTGGCTTGCTGGTGATGGCTGTTCCATGAGTCTATGAAGGCAATACATGAGTGCAGCTCATTTACCTTTTACTATGTTGCTATGACAACCATAATATCAAGAGTTTTACTCCCACTTCCTTTCACATGATAATATCATGTTACAGATGCAACCTGTTCCTCTTGAGCGTCACACACACTCTGCACCCAGGAACACCTGTCAGATACCAGACCGTCTTTACCTGTCTGACGGACGGTCTGCTTGTACGTGGTGCAATCACAAAATTACATAATCGCCTGCTGTTCCTGAATGCAACACGGGTAACGAGCATGCAGCAGCTGCTAAAACTGTGAGTCAGTACAGCAAGTTATGTCATGTGATCATGAGCAAGTGTTTTAGCTGCACCAACACAATTGTTGCTCTCCACCTGCCCTGCTGCTGAATCTGGAGACACATACTTCTTCTTCTCCTCCTTCTTCTTTTCCTTCTCCCTCTTCTCCTCCTCCTTCTTCTCCTTCTCCTTCTTCTCCTCCTTCTCCTTTTGTTCTTCTCCTTCTTCTCCTTGTTTGTCTCCTTCTCTTCTTTCTTCTCCTTCTTCTCCTCCACCTCCTCCTTCTTCTCCTTCTTATTCTTGTTCTTCTCCTTCTTCTCCTTGTTTGTCTCTTTCTCTTCCTTCTTCTCCTCCTTGTTTTTGTTCTTCTCCTTCTTCTCCTTCTTTTTCATCTTCTTCTTCTCCTCCTTCTTCTTCTCCTCCTCATTCTTCTCCTTCTTCTCCTTGTTTGTCTTCTTCTCCTTCTCCTCCTTCTTCTCCTTCTCCTTCTTCATCTCCAAAGTAATGGTGCAGCTGAAGGGTCTCTGCTCTGACACAGTGGAGGAGGTCCAGAGGACGTCACAGATGGTTTACGAGGTTTACAAGGTCACAGAGCAGGACTTCCAGGGAGAGATCCAAGCATGGCAGGAGCTCTGGGAACAGAGCATCACTACACAAGGTCACTCTGCAGGACGGAGGACAGGGTTACAGCGGGGACGCTGTGACAGCAGCTCATACACCTGTCTGACACACATCTGTCTTTCTAAATGCTTTTATGACACACACCTGTCTATGTGCATGTCTGTTCTTCAGGTGGTTACACCCACACAGACCTGGTTACCATGGCAGCAGCCTCCACAGGGACAGACACAGGTAAGCCTGCCCTCCAACATGACTGACAGGTCAGAGGTTAAACATGCTGTTAAACTGTGTGTGTGTTTGCAGTTTCAGCAGATCCAACAGGAGCTCCATCAGACTCAAGTAAGTTACTTTTATGTACACTGAAAAAGAGTTGACGTGTACTGCTGCGAGTTCTTCTTCACTGGTAAAAATGTGTGTTCACATGGATGATGTCTTTGTTTCAGGTCATCCCGCGGTGACAGATCACTTACAGACAGCTGGTAAGTTTCAAAAAATGTTCAACATTAGAAAGAAAGAGTAAATACCAACCACAATCTAAAGCTCAGCCATAAAACCAGCCCGAAGCAAATCTAAAATTACTCAGGAACCAGTTTAAAACCAGTTTAGTTTAGTAGTAATTATTCTTTTATTTAATTTCCACGTGTGGCTCCTGTGGTGATGCTGACCAGTCTCAAACCAATCTGAACACAGTTTGAAACCCATAAAGCCAGTTTGGAACGAGTCTTGGAACTGATCTAGATCCAGTTTAAGATGAAACTGAACAATGACTCTCAGACTCAGGTCTGAGGTTCTGGTTCTTGCTAACAGTGTTGTCAAGGGTTAGAAATTCTGTTATGGCCTATGTTTATTCATATCTCACCTGAGATCAGGTGCTGAAAGCTTGTTCTTTCTCTTTTCTTGGTTCTGCTTGTTCTCTGCAGGTTCAGTCACTGAACAGTACAATCCATCTGGTCAGGGTCCTGAAGGTTGGTAGACCTCACTCTGACCTCAGACATGTTGTCTCTGAGCTTCTGAATCTGACCCAGTATGAACACAGTCCTGGTCGTCCCTGCAGTAGACTTGTTTCTTGGTACAACTGTAGTCTTTGTTTCTTCTGATCTGAACTTCTGTTCCCCTGAACTTCCCCTGAAACTTGTAAATCACGTAATATTTTAATATTTTGTCTAACATTTGTTTGAAACAGTCAAGTCTGAACTGAATGTGTCATGTTAACGTAAAGATGGTTAAAGGTTACACCCACAGTGATTAAAGGCGAGTTTGGAGAAAGAAAGGAGAGTTTTTCGCTGACAAAGTAAAATTACATCAACTGAAAATCCTGTTACAGTACAGAAGTGACAGTACAGAAGCAAACTAGATGCTGGGGCTTAAGTGAAAAGCACTTTCTGATCTTATTTAATGAGATAGTGTCAAAACTTCAAATGAAAATGCTCAAGTACAAGTATCTCACAATGGTACATAAGTCCAGTCCAGTAAATGTACTTAATTATTCCCCCCGAGCAGCTGGGTCAGCCCAGACGATTCATCTTGAACTGTAAACTGTAAAAAATGTTCAGGTGATGTCAGTTTTGTTGGGGTTTTTTCTGTTTCAGGTGCAGAAAATGTGGAACTGGAGGATACCTGCTGACTTCCACATCAAGCCACGAGTTCGATTCCTGCGCTACCGATTCCAGTGTACCGACCAATCAGCATGGCCCAGGAAATCAGACCCCTCCCACTAGACACAGGCCCCACCCTGCAAAGGGCAGCAGCTCATTGGTGTTTTTTTAATATGTAAAAGTTTTGTTTATAGTTTATTTTGTTTTAGAATCACTGAAAATGGAAATAAATAAACATGAAGTTTCAGCCGAATCTCCACCAACGTTTGGTGATTCTGTCTTGACTCTGTGACATCATCATACAAGATGTGACATCATCATACCTGTCAGGATTGTAAAGTGTTGTTTTAACAATAAATGTTTTTTTTTTATTTTGAACATCAAACTTGGAATTTGTTTTTTTTTCTTAAATAATAATAATAATCTGATGACATCATCAGGTTCATGACATAATAAAGAAACATCATGAAAGACTTCCACAGCTTTGGCCTAATCAGCAAAATGAGCAAAGAAATGTCATCACTGTCCGTGCTCTGTCTTGTCATCTCAGTCTACACAGGTGATTTCCTCACATAGTTCATAAAAAAACTGTAGAGTCACACTTGGGTCAAGGTGTCACGTGTGATTCTGGTGGATCAGCTGTTTGATCGTGATGCTGTTAATACAGCTGGTCAGTGACACCTGTAAATGCCTTCAGCTGTATCTCAGATATTTATGTGATAGAAAGTTAAAAGCACTCTGAGGCTAACTCTCTTCTGCAGAGACCTTAACTTGCACATCATGTCCCAGTGGAATCACTTCTGTGGGTCATATACAGAAAAAGAATCATTGAATCACTGCTTATTATTCCATTCATTCATCCACAATGTGGATATGTTTACAGAATCCAGATTCAGTTCAGAAAACCTTTTTGGAATAACTTTTGTTTTATATGCAGAGATGTAACAGGGTTAAATGTACATAATTTATTTTCTTTTTAAATAATATTACATGGTTATAAATTCATTTGTTTTAAATTACACAAAATTTGTGTTGTTCTCAACCAGACATGTTGAGGCCTCCATAGTTACTGTGGAATGGTTGACGCTCAGCTTTGTACCCCTACATACACCTTTCAGGGTCACCCCCTCCATATAAAGGGGCGTCTCCCGCCGTAACTCCCCTTTTTGTTAACGTATCCATGGGAGAGGTAAGCCATGTTGGATTGTTAGCAGTCTCCTTCATGCTAATTTATGTATATAAGTTCATTTTGTTATTTAATTTGTGTAGGGGCACGAGTTGTGCAGTGTCACAGTTAATGGAGGACTTTGATTTTGCACTTCACTGTCAGGTATAAATAAACGGAGATTGTCTCCAAAAACACCGATGGCCTCAGTTCCTCGCACAACACAGAGTCGCCGTCAACAAGAGAGCCACCGGTTACAGAGAGAAACTTATCCTGCCTGGTACGATGCCGTTATATAAAATCATTTGTAAGCCCACTGAGCTCTCCCCTAATCCAGACATCACACCTAATAAATACGTAAATATGTGTGTGAGATATATGACTTCCAATGCAGGTACGCATGTGTTGGGCCTCATACAGACAACAGGCCCCCGACAAGGTTTACGACCTGAGGTCTGATACAGATCAAAGATTGCAGACCAACCAAATGGCTGCTCTCTTTGTCTAAGACCTGGGAGCCAGGTCAGGTATACTGAGACACCTCAAATACACATTCTCTGCTGCCCCCTGCTGGGTGCAGCCAGCCCCCAGTTGAACCCAGGAGCCATGCGCATCCTGGCTGCCCATCTTAGACCTGGCAGGCAGAGCACACCGGGGTGGGGAGGGCACCTCTGCCCCTACCTGCTCAGCCCCACCCCTGGTGGTGGCGCTGGCCCCCAAACCTGAGACCACCACCAACACCGCTCCATTTGTCACCAGATCAAAGGAGCCAGACCAGGAAGAGCACAGGCACGTCCTAACCCCTCCTGCTCGTCCAGTTAGTCGCGGACGCCAGCACCTGCTGTCGCGTGATGTTTACAGGCACATGCACTCCTTCTCACAGCCTGATCTGTGTCTGGTTGGCTGCACCCAGCTCCAGCTAGTCCCATTCTGCTGAGGAGTGAACCACCGCTTCAAACCACTTCCAGTCTGTCTGACCCACCTGAATCCCAGCTTCAAACGCGGCCGCGAAAAAGTGAACCACCGCTTCGAACCGCTTCCAGTTGCTTCCAGCCGGTTTCCACAAGGATCCCAGCTGGTCACGACGTAAAGAGGGTGGCTACACCAGGACATAGACTATGTGCCAATCTCGCCCTCGCTGGACAAACTGGGAATTTCCCCGGCTTTATTGGCCTCCGCAGGATCGAAGAATTCGCCCGCTGCCGCAGGCAATGCGCCGCCAACGCTCTCAATAAAAGTACCTGCGGGCCAGCGCACTTCCGCTGATGGAGGATTGCCTGGCCGCCGCCCGCGCCATGGGCGCTTGTATGCCAGCGCTCAAAAGTCTACCAGAAGGAAGAAAGGCCCGCGCCTCTTTATTTCCAGCCTTTGCAACCGCCGTGCAACCCGCCGACAGAGCGAAACGGCCCACCGCCATCATCCGAGCCGAGGAACCAAGCCGGACCCAGCGGATCCCACACCATCTCCCCTGCTTCATGGGCACGGCAAGAAGGCTTGATCAGGCAGAATGATTTTGTGTTTCTATGAATTTTATTTTACATAAGTTAAGTTGACGGACTACAAGTCCGCGCTCTGAATTAATGGACCAAAAGCCACATTTGTTTTGTTAATCTCTTTTAGTCAGATTTGTACTACGATTGCAGCCAGGCCAAGAACACTGTACTGTGTTTCCCGCTAACACACTGTACAGAGATTTTCACCAGTGAAAGCAATTTTCAGAGACACAGGCTAAGCTCTGAACGCCACTAGCCGTTGCGTCTTTTCAAATCTCACCCGGTCAGTCTCTGGCCGAAGCTCTTGCGTGACATTGCTCCTCTCTCACCCATTCACCAACCCTGCCCTCCTCTTTTACACAGACACATACACACACGCACACACTTGTATAAATCTAGAATAGATACATGATGGATGTCTGTGTTGATTGAGGTGTTATCGATTATTAAATTGATATCATTGATTTTTAATAAATTCTGTTATGTTTTTAAAGAGAAGTTGTCTGCATTGTTCGTACAGAATGTTGTTGTAAAGGCTAGTTAAGAGTCAATTAACCGGATTCACACCTTCATTGTAATGGCTGTACCTCAGTATCTCCCAGGTACTGGCTCTCACTCGCTGAAATCTGTTAAAACTGATTTTTCGAGTGGCTATTGGTCCCTGATACCAGGGTGATTGCTGCCCCATGTTATTAATTACTTGTAATAATAATATTGCCTATTATATTTATCATAGATAATTATTATTTTTGCTAATAACCTACTCCTATAAGAGCACGCTCGTATTTTAAAACTGGCACCTGTTCAAAATACTTTTGTATGTGGGTTCCCCTCGGCTGTTGCTCACACAGGCCAGGCTGTTGAGTTTCCAGCAAATGTCCTTTTAATTTTGCAAAGTCCACAAGCTGCCCATACGCGCTCGTCTCCTGGCGTGCCGTCCGGCCGTCAAAATGCCAATATCGCCTCTGCCCCTCTCCCGGGAGCGAGTTCTTATCTCTTCAGACCGAGCTGCTACTGCAGGACAGAGGAAGCAATTAGGTTGATCCACAAGCTTACCCCACCAGCCATGACACTTCCATCCGCAGGCCACTCCCGTCCCTCTCCCACAGCTGATGCTGAAGACACCTACCCTGGCTTTATTGAATGAAGTTTTTCTGGTCTGGTCACCCAAAGTTTTTAAGCTTATCTCCTCCGCTGTCAGGAAAGTTAAACAGGTGATTTACACATTTCACTGGTTTATCACACCAAAGTTAACGTGCTAGCTACAGGCTTTTATACTGAAGGGCAGCTTCCTGTTAGTAAAACAACTGAATCTGTGGAACAGTAAAAAAAAAAAATATTTAGTGGTATAAAATTATAAAACTTAAGCTGGCATAACAATCACAAACAACTAAATGTTAAATATTAATAAGTCCCAGGTTAAATATTGAGCTTCTGTCCATGATAAACTCTTAAAGAACCCCTGTTTTTGTGGATGAAGACGCCTGACTTTGTGACAGAAAACAACACCCAACTAACACCCTGCACAGCACCTAGCACTTAGCTAATGTTCGCTAATGTCATGTCTGTCCAGCTAACAATAATGCTCAGCTAATGCTTAGCTGTGTAAACTGTCCAGCTAACACCAAGCTAGTGTCCAGGTAATTTCCATACAATGTCTAGCTAATATTCAGCTAGCTTTCTGCTGATGTCTGGCTAACACCCAACTAAAGCCCAGCCAACACTTGGCTAACATCCAGCTTTCACCAAGCTAATGCCAGCTAGCATCCGGCTAATGTTTAACTGTGTTAACGAGTCAGGGCAGAGTAATTAATCAGGGCAGGGATAACGAGTCAGGACAGGGTTAACGAGTCAGTGCAGGGTTAACAACTTGGGACAGAGTTTACGAGAGTAAACAAAGATTCAGGGTGGATACTGAGGGAAATGAACTATGAGTTAAAGTTTAATAAAATGTTGAAACTCATTGTTTGATTTTACATCTTTTCTGCAACATGAGAAAAATGACACACTGATAAACAAACTGTATTTAATGTGGATCATCACATCCCGGCTTATACCTGATCTGATTAATTAGTACTGATATTGATCTACCAGATCAATGTATCTCTACTTGTGTCTCCCTGTTGCCATAGAGGCATCAAACACTTCTCTTTCATAATAGATTTTCCCAAAAAATATTCAGATTCTCTTCAGTTACTCTAGTTACACCCAAACACAAGACAACCAACCAATCAACATGCAGAACACAGAGAACATCTGGGTCACATGATCCTGTTGACCTGTGACGTCATATATTGACCTCAGGCCTCTGATTGGACGGGCACAAGGAACCTTTGGACTGCTGCAGGGGCTTCTGATGTTTTTTTAGCGTGTCAAACAATATAGCTAAAACAGCAAAGAAGAAAAACAAACGCTAAAATAAAAAGAGCAGAAGAAGACACAGGTATATAAACTGGTTAATATGGATCAATAATATCTGCATAATAAAACTTGACCTTTGACCTATTGATTGATTTACAGCTGATTGATTGATTTGATCATCTATTGCTGCTGCTGAGTCAGTGCTCAGACTGTCCTGTTTCTATGGTGATGAGTCACATTTGACGCCCTTTCCCCTCCTGATGATGTCAGAGGGTCCGTCCACATGGGTGTTGCCAGTAGGGTGACAACCCGGGTCATCAGATGCTGGTTGGTCAGTGCTGAAGAGCTCCGTTTCAACTCCATGGTGAGGGCAGATCGGCCCCACCCTCCCCCAAGCCGATTGGTTCAGACGTGACGACGGGTGTGGCTGTGTACTGTACCAGCTGCTTCCCTGAGTCAATCAGAGAGCAACACAGTCACCGTGACAACCAGTATTCAGCAAACAATGCATTCCCCTAGTGTAGGTGTGTGTGTGTGCATGTGTGTGTTATACCTGTGTGTGGTTTAATTGTGCTGCTTTCATCACTTCTAACTGGGACTTCTTCAGACAGGAGCTGGGAGGCTGGTGACATCACAGTCCAGACTGGTATAAAACATCATCAATCACTGTTTTCTTTTACCTGGATGTACCATTACAGCTGTTCAGAGTGCCATCAGAACGTGGAACAGTGTCTGCTGTTTCTGGAAAATTAGGCTACAGGTCGGTTTTCACAGCAACATGAAGCTTCAGCAGTGATGTCAAATACAACAATCTGCTGAAAGTCTCATTGCAAATCAGTTACTTCTCGTTGCATCTGAAGCGTATTAACATGAACTTAGGTCTTTGAATGTGAGCCTAGTTCCATCTTTAATATGATCTGACAACAAACACTGAACAACAACAGCCTGGTCTGATCCGTCTGCAGCAGCTGGTGGTTCCAGCACTGAAGCTCTGACCAGCAGCGTTCAACAGTCAGTACGGTTCCTGTGAGAGTGGATACACTCTCAGTGACTACAGTAAAACAAAAGCACAATTCTGTTTGCTTGGCCAACAGATGTGGACCTGAATCGGCAACAACCGCTTTAGAAATATTCTAGACAGGAAGTGCAAATAAAATAAGAGTGTGTTACTGAACTCACAGTGTCCAAACTGTCGAGGTCGAAGTCTCCAGATGGACAGGACGAACTGAAAAACTGAGCAGAGACAAGCTGCCTGAAAAAACTGAGACACCTACTAATACACACACAGTGTGTGGTGACAGTGGTTAACACAGTTACAGCTTTGTAGCTGACTGACCTCCATGAGTGGGGATGTGTCGAAGGTGAAGGTTTGCGTGTTGAGGACGCTCTGCAGGTTTTCGAGGCTGCTGTCAATGCTCGACGTGGTCGGGACAGTTCAGCCTGAAACACAGGACAGAGGCAGACGCGATGGGTAACTCCATCAAATCCTGGAGTTCTTCATCTTTCTGCAATACTTAAATCACATGTGGGCATCCAAACAACAGGCTAAGTGAATTACCTCTCCTTTGACTGAAACCATGTTTCTGTCCAAACTGTTGATCTTGTGTTTAGGAGTTGGTTCATCAGATCCACAGCAGGTGGCGCCAACTCTCCAGCAGAAACACTCGGCCATTAGAGAAGGAGACTGACTTCAAAAACAGTGAATCAGTGAAAAACACGTTTGCTTCATGTGCTCGTGTGAAGGTCATAGCACAAAACTCAACCAGTCAAACATCAACCTTTTTCAATTTAAAGTGACTAAACACATGGAGGCCGCAGACATACGCCACTTTACACCTTTCAAATTTCAATCAGAACAGACCAAATTAATTCAGCTCATCAATCTGATTCACAACACCTGCTGGGGACTATTTTCAGCAGTGAGATGAATCCACATTTGGCAACTTAGTACTGTGTGTGTGTGTGTGTGCTGTGTGTGTGTGACATGGTGATGAGGGAACATGCTGGAGGAACCTGGAGGAACCAGGAGGTCACATGACTGACCAGTCCTGGGTTGAGTCTCCACATGCTGACAGAGAGAAACAGAGAATCCACCAGACGAATATTTGAAATGTTAAAGATCGTTAGATTAGTTGATTCA
>WARS01000074.1:95000-178779 GCA_008933995.1 Datnioides undecimradiatus
TATTTACAGTTAACATTGAATTCACAGTTAACATTGAATTCACAGTTAACTTTATTAACTGTTAACTTGATTAACTTTAAACTTTATTAACTTTAACTTTATTAACAGTTAACTTGATTAACAGTTGAATAAAGTGAATAAAGCTCCATTAGCTCGTCACTGATTGTGCTGAAAGAACGAAACCTCATGAAATCAGTGTGACCTGCCTGAACATCATACTGGGATGTGGACAGACAGATGAGTCGGTGACAGGTTACCTGCATGGGCTCCAACGAGAACGTCCGACTGTATTTAGGCACGGAGTGAGCGGAGCTAGAATCGTTCAGCATCAGAGGACTGCAGAGTAAATATGTTCATATTACACAGTAAACATAAACATCTGTCATCACACATGTGAGGGTAAACAGGAAGTAGAATCACACTCTTAAAGGGACAGATCATTAGTAAAGAGGAAAAGAGAGTGCAGCATGTTGTGTAGTAAACTTGCATCTTCCTCTTGACTCCCAGGATCCTGTTGGACTGGACAAGTGAGACAAGGAACTGGATCAACTGCAGAGAGAGAGAGTCTGTTACTGATCAGATAAACATTGATATTGATATTGATACTGATATTGATATTGGAGGTCAGACAGAGACAGTGATTTACTGATATATTGGTGTAATGATATATTGGTGTATTGATATATTGATTACCTTGTTGACGACTTTCTGTTGCTGAGCATGTTTCTGTCTCAGACTGGCCACTTCTCTCCACAGAGCCTCATTCTCACTGAAACAAAGAGATGGGATCAGCACCATCAGCTCTTGTTCTGGTTCTGGTTCTGTTTGAAGATCAAGCGGTCTTACTGTCTCATGGTGTTGATTCTGGAGTCGATGTTTTCCTGTTTTCCTTTCATCAGCTGGACGTCGTTCAGGATCTTATTCACTTCATCTGCAGACATCTTCACTTCCTCCTGGCGCACAGACGACACCTGAACCAATCACAACACAGAGAGACAGAGAGAGACAGAGAGAGATTTACTGTCTCCAGGTTCACGTGTGCTGCACATGCACATGTTTAAATAGATCCAGGTGTTCTACAGTGACGTTCTCCAGTAGTTTAATGTGCAGTTGTGCACCAGTGAGCGCAGGTGTTTGCAGGTCTGTGCAAGTGTGTACAGGTGTTCCAGCTGTTCTCAGGTACGTACATTGGTGACTTTGCGTTTGATATTCTCCAGCAGATATTCCTGTCCCCTGATGAAGAAAGGATGCTGGAACTCTGTGTCGTCTCTCTCTGGTTTCACCAAACCACCCTGCTCAATGTGGACCACCTTACGGAAACCATCTACACACACGTGCACAAATAAGAGAAACCCAGAAACAAAATGATGTCACGGCAGGTGCTATACCTGCAGCATGGAAGAGGAATGTTAGAAACTAAAGAGATCATCAATATTACGTCTTAAAGTATCAAAAGAAGAAGAAGAATGCCTTTTATTGTCACTATACACATGTACAATGTACACTATACACATGCACAATGAGATTAAGAACACATACACAATGACTGTTGCTGCCTACATAAGATCAATTGGTTTCATATGAAACATCTTGTCTCCTGCAAACAAACAAACTATTTGACTCTGCAGGAAGCAGTGACGCTGTAGTACAGACCAGTAGCCAATCAAGAGTATCCATTTCTCCACGTGACATCCTAAGTTGAACGCTGCGAAGGTCCGTGTTGTACTCACACATGTTGAGCTGTCTGATGAAGCTGGCCATGTTGTTGTGTTTGAAGAACTTTGGCAGAACTTCTTTCGAGAACCGACCCTGATCGAACACATGGAAGCTGGTTCCACTCTGACACACACAGGACCCAGAAAAACACCCATCAATCATCTAATCAATCAGTCAGTCAATCACTTCAATCACAACTGTGGACGTGTTCAGTCTGTCCCACCTGAACTGGTCTGACATGAACTGAAGTCAACCAAACTGTGGTGGGGGGGGGGGGGGCTATCGTGTTTGTGTGTGTGTTTTCACTGTATAAAACAACATGTTGGATGACTTGAAACACTTCAGAGAACATCAGCTGTGATTAAGTTATCAGGTCAGCTGGTGCCTGTAAGCAGCCTGTGATAGGACCACAGTCTGCTGACATCATCACAGCAACAGCGTTTCGGATTCATCTCTGGAACATTTCTACCAATGAATAAGACAGGGGTCTAACTAGCTCTGTCTCTCTGCTGGTCTTTATCTCTGTCTCTCTCTCTGCCCGTCTGTCTGACCCTGCTGTGCACACCCTCCCTGCTATCAGGCTAACAGTGTCTGGAGACACACTGGAGTCATGTCTCTGGTGATTGTGTCTCTGAGACACTGAGCGGCTTCAGTCACGTGTTCATGTTGACTGACAGGCAGCAGCTGATCAACGGCGGATTCTCGTTTCAGTGATCAAACTGGGTCCGTAACTATTTTATTATGGGTAGATAAACTGTGTATTGCCATCATCTCATTATCTCTGTTCAGGTGTGTGTAACCTAACGTCACCTCTGACGTTGGAGCAGTTAAAGCTAACGGATTGCTGAATTTAACCGGGGCATTAATTCTTCATTAACCTCTGGCTGTCGGTCCAAAGTTAACTGAAGGAATCTGTCTGTGACTGTCAACCGTTAGCCCACAGCTAGGCTAAGCTAAGCCGAAGTGTGTACCGGACTCCAGCAGATGAGCGGGTCGGTGTCCGGGTCCTCCACCAGGGTCCACAGTTTGGTGAGGAAGGCCGGGACGTTGCCGCTGCTCAGCATTGCACCTCCTCCCCCTCCTCCGGGATACTCCATCAGTGAAAGATAAATCAAACACACCTAATCTGAACTAATGATGCTAACAGTTAGCCTGCTGCTAGCACCATCCACTTCTCACAGCTCTACAAAAAACTAATGAACTACCACACGGAGCCGGACTGCGATCTGATCCAGATCACACAGAGCTAGGTCCTGGTCCTGGTTCCAGTCGACCTCTGTTCGTCTACAGTTGATCTATCAACTTTATTTCTGTGTATCTCCGCAGTGGAAAATTCCAACAAATCCGATAAAACAAACAACTGCGTAACGAGCTGGTTGTCGCGTTGTGATGTCGTCACGATAAACGTAAACGTGAACATTTGGTCGCGATGCGACGCAAAGAGTCGCCAGCTATCACTGGGCTCGTTTGAGATGAACTGTGCCTTGCCTGGAAAGTGGACGAGACCAGGCGGCGGCAGCAGGGGGCGGCGACAACAAGCTGCAGTCCAGTCGGACAGTTTTCAGCAACTTTCACAGAATATAGGTTACAGGAAGTCACAGAGGTGTTTACACCCTGTCATATCCGTCTGCACCATAGATGTATACTGAGATTTATAATGGTCTTTATGATGCACCTTGACCTGCAGACCGCAGCACTGTCATTTTAATGTCACAGGTCCTTAAACCGAAGAAACGGAGGAACTGAATCAACAGTCGAAACATTCTCACGGCTGTTTACAGAGTCTCCTGGAGAAAACAACAACGCTGATATCATAATTTATTGTAGTCTAACAAATGTCATTCCGTTAACAGCCAAGGCTCTCAGTCCCTTCACAACAGTTATATATCAGGAATTTCCATGGCTGATCAACGCTGCAGGCCTGATTATAATCATATATGTAGAAGTGTGGGTGTGTGTGTGTAGCATGTCTGTGCTTTCCATATTTTCAAGTGCTTTATAAATAAACTTTATTATCACCATTACTACTAATAATGATGATGATGATGATAATGTAACCTACTTTTTGGATGAAGTCAATTATGTTATATTGGCCCAGGATGTAGATCAGTAGGTGCTGCTTTTATTGTGAAGGAAGAAACCGGAAGTGTTGTTGTGGCGTGTATGCAGACAGGTTCCCGTTGTGGAGAGTTTTTGGAATAAAATGGACACCCTGTGTTATCGTTCATTCAACAGATCCTCCGTGTTTTATTTTTAAAAAATGAAGTATAGGCGTACGTAGAGATCGCTCGGTTACAATAATAATAATAGTTCAGGATATGTTCGTTGACAGATTAAACCTTCATTCACAACATAGGAATAATAATTTGCAATTTGCAACTATTGAAATTAGATGGAAAATTACAAATTCCTACAAAACTTTCCGTGTGACAGCCAACTAAGAGCCAATCAGCTCTTTGATCGGGCGAGAGCCAGGTGTTTCCCATCACGCCCTGGGTTTTGCAGTCGGGGGAGAGCAACTGCGGCGTCTGGCTGTGAAGCCTGCGGCCGCCTCGATCTCTCGAGAGTATCGTTGTCCATTAGTTTATGACGTCAGAGCAAGTTGGGCTCAAGTCGGACAGAAAACTAACCGGCATGCATTGTGCGCCGATCGCCGGTGATGGATTCTGCGCAGGCCTGGCTCATCTCGAACGAGCCTAATGACGGTGCTGATGGAGGTGACCACAAGATGTCGCCAACAGTAAATAGTCCGTGTGTGACGTGTGACCTTTAACCCTGCAGAGCCCCACGTGCTGTGTGATGGAGGAGAGTAGCGGCAGAAACATGCCGAGGACCGAAGGCGGAGAAGAGACAAAGAAAGTCCGTCAGAAAACTGTGAGGAAGAGGAGCAAAGAGGAGGAGCAGGAGGAGCCGGAGGAGGTGAGTCCGACAGGCAGACACACGGATAGACAGGCAGGAGGAGACCGAGTTAGCTGCTGGCTAGCAGTTAGCATGCTAACAGTCCACCAAAACTCGCCTGAGAGCCTGAGACCAGAGAAACGAGCAGGAGCACCAGGGAGATCCGGCCGAGGACAACCGCCGGGCTCCGGGGCTGGACCGATATCCCGGAAGCCACCTTCACTGTACGGAGATATGGACTCACACCGAACTCCATCCACACATTAAAGGTTCGGTAGAACCACACAGACCCGAGCAGACTCTTGTGCCCAGGCTCAGGGCAGACACTCCGTCCGTTCATCAGGTCCACGGGTACGGCGGTCTGATGTGCGGACGGACATTACAGTTAATGGGTTCCCAGAGGAACCCGTCTTAAACTGTAAAGTTCTGCTATGTTCTGTGAAAATGACACCCTGTTGACGTCACGTGGGGATCTACAAGGTCGTTTACAGGTTTGCAGACCGCCGTGTTCCTGAGTTTGGTGTGTTCAGCTGATTCTATCCTTTTCTTCAGATCTTTAACTTCAACCCGAGCTCCGAGGATGAGGAGGACCAAGATCTGTCTGACAGCGAGGACAGCGTCTACTCAGGACTGGAGGATTCTGGCAGCGACAGTGAGGATGACGAGGAGGAGGCGGGATCAGAAGATGATGAAGATGTTGTTGATATAGATCTGAAGAAGAAAGCAAAGCAGACTGGGCAGGTAGAGTTTTTCGTGTGTGTGTGTGTGGGTCGGTCGGGGAACTGTTATCCTCCAGAACTTCACCTGTTCTGTTGTGTCTCCAGGAGGAGGAGGAGAGAGGAGTGACTGAAGGAGGAGAAAAGAAAGAAGACGAGTATGAACTGGACTCTTCAGACGAGGAGGTGAGAAACCACAGAACCTCTTTGTTCCTTCATGTTCTTCAAGGTTTTCTAATATTCCTCAGGTGACTCTGTCTATACAAGTGTCCCATTCTGTGTATCTGTGTCAGGTTTTTAGAAGTTTTTTTGGTGGCTTGTAATGTTCTGAGACGTTCTCTAATATTTTACCTATAAGATGCTGCCAGGTTCTCCTGTACTGTTCCTCAGGGTTCTGTACAATGCTCTGTGGGGGTCTCTAGTATTCCTCAGGGTTCCATACAATGCTCTGTGAGGGTCACCAGTGCTCCTCAGGGTTCTTTGTGGGAACATTATTCCATGGTTCTGTGCAGGGCAGTGTGATCTGATGATCTATTTTGTGGTTCTTACTGTTTATTGTTTATTTTGTTGTGTTGCTTTCAGCAGCAAAGCTCACAGGAGGTCTGCGTGTGGAACATAGATCCAGGCTAGAACCCTTTCTTCAATAACCAAACAGTTTCGCAACATACACCACAAGCCTGTGCCACACATGTTCCCCGCAAAGTCCACTCACCTCTCTATGAACACAGGTGTTCCTTGACTATCTAGATATGAAGGGGCCTGTGTGCATTGACATTCTGGTTCCTCTGCAGGACATCAGGAACACAGTGGGGAACATTCCCATGGAGTGGTACAAAGACTTCCCTCACATTGGCTACGACCTGGATGGGAAGAAGATCTACAAACCAATCAGAAACAAGGATGAGCTTGATGACTTCCTGGACAAAATGGAGAACCCTGACTACTGGTGAGCCTGCTCTCTTGATGCTAGAGCCCACATTCGCCGAACTATGGAATGCTAATGATGCTAGCTTGCAGTTCTCAGCTGACAGCATTCTGTCCGTCCACAGGAGAATGGTCCATGATAAGCAGACAGGAAGTGACATCATGCTGTCAGATGAGCAGGTGGAGCTGGTGAATCGTCTGCAGAGAGGACAGTTCGGAGACATCAACTACAATGAATACCAGGTGCGTTCAGGTGTCACAGGTGAAGCTGCTCCATCCTCTTCCTGCCGTTCTCTGTCCATGTTCCCATGCTAATGTCACACACCCCTGTCGCCGCCGCAGCCTCAGGTGGAGTTCTTCAGCACAGACCCAATGCTCCACCCGGTCACCAACAGACCAGCAGACAAGCGCAGCTTTATCCCATCCCTCATCGAGAAGGAGAAGGTGTCCAAACTGGTTCACGCCATCAAGATGGGTTGGATCAAACCTCGGCGGCAGGAGGACGACAGCAAGCGGCGCTACTACGACCTGTGGGCCAGCGAGGACTCGTCTATTCTGGCCAAACACAGGATGCACCTGCCCGCCCCCAAAGTCCCTCTGCCTGGTCACCACGAGTCCTACAACCCCCCCCCTGAGTACCTGTTCACCGACGAGGAGGTGCGTCACGTTTGGAACAGATCACCTGTTCAGCTCACCTGCCTACAGAACTGGTTTGCTTACCTGTCTGTCTACCTGTCTCACTCTGCACAGCGAGCTCTGTGGGAGCAACAGGATCCTTCAGACAGGAAGTTCCCATTTGTTCCCAGAGCGTTCTCCAGCCTCCGGCAGGTTCCAGCCTTTCCTCGCTTCATCCATGAGAGGTTTGAGCGCTGCCTCGACCTTTACCTATGTCCACGACAGAGGAAGATGAGGGTAAACTGTCTGTCTCCCTGCCTGTCTGCTTGTCTTCTCCCTGTCTGTCTGACCATCTTATTGACCATCTGTCTGTCTCTCTTCAGGTGAATGTGAATCCAGATGATCTGATTCCTAAAATCCCCAAACCCAAAGACCTGCAGCCATTTCCAACCACACAGTCCCTGGTATACACACACATACACACACAGGGTTGTAGGACCCATTTCTCTTCCCAGAATCAAGTCTACAGTGGAAGTCATTTACCCCTGTGTGTGTGGTTTCAGGTCTATCGCGGTCACAGTGGTCTCATTCGCTCTATCAGTGTGTCTCCATCAGGACAATGGCTTGCCTCAGGTAACTGTGTGTGTATTCAGTCTGTGTGTGTGTGTGTGTGTCCACAGTGTGTGTGTGTATTCAGTCTGTGTGTGTGTGTGTCCACAGTGTGTGTGTGTATTCAGTCTGTGTGTGTCCACAGTGTGTGCGTGTATTCAGTCTGTGTGTGTCCACAGTGTGTGCGTGTATTCAGTCTGTGTGTGTGTGCAGGTAGTGACGATGGTTCTGTGAGGTTCTGGGAGGTGTGCTCATCGCGCTGTATGAAGACGGTTCAGGTGGGTGGAGCTGTGAAGAGTGTCGCCTGGAACCCAAGCCCGTCTGTCTGTCTACTGGCTGTCGCCCTGTAAGGACCCTAATGACCTGTTGCTCTCTCTGATGTCTTGTCTGTCTGACTGCCTGCCTCTCACTCTGTCTGTCTGCCTGTCTTTCTGAATGCCTGTCTCTCTCTTTCTCTGCCTGACTCCCTGTCCATCTGTTTCAGGGACTCGGTGGTGTTGATCCTGTCTCCCTCTCTGGCAGACAGACAGGTTGTCGCATCGTCAGAGCGACTCCTGTCATGTGATCAGGAGGCGGCGCCTGAAGAGGGGGCGGGCACAGTCACGTGGAGTGAGGGGGAGGGGGAGGAGCTTAACCAGGGGATCCGTCTCAAATTACATCACCCCAAAGTGAGAGAGCACCTGTTAGATTGAAGACACCTGATCAATACATGAGCCAAACTAACCAATGGGTATTGATCCCTGCAGGCCGTTCACCAGGTGGTGTGGCACGCTAAAGGAGACTACCTGGCGTCGGTGATGCCAGACCACTCGAGTCACCTGCAGGTGCTTATCCACCAGGTGAGCAGGAGGCGAAGCCAGAACCCCTTCAGGAAGAACAAAGGTCTTGTTCAGCGCGTGTCCTTCCACCCCGTCAGGCCCTACTTCTTCGTGGCGACGCAGCGAGCCGTCCGGGTCTACAACCTGGTGAAACAGGAAATGACCAAGAAACTACAGGCGAACTCCAAGTGGATCTCCAGCATGGCTGTCCACCCAGGGGGTAACTAGAACCAAGCCCAGACCCAGAACCACAATGACCACAGAACCAGATTCACTGCACAACCAGATCTAGAGTTACCACAGAACCAGAACCAGATACACCACAAAACCAGAACCAGCACAGACCCAGAACCACAATGACCACAGAACCAGAAACAGCTTTACCACAGAGCCAGATTCACCATAACTTCACCAAAGTTTTTAACTCAAAGTATGATTGGACAATAACGCTGTGACATCACTGCTGAGGGGTGGGGCTTCTGTCTCACCTGTCTTCCTGTGTGCAGGTGATCACGTGATCTGTGGGAGCTATGACTGCAGACTGAGCTGGTTCGACCTCGACCTTTCAACCAAACCTTACAAAATGTTACGGTGCGTTTCCCAATCACAGATGCGATCACTGAGAGTCATCGTTATTGATCTCAAGTAAGGGTTTGTCATTCATCATGTTGTCAGTGATCGCACTGATGATGTTCATCACTTCCTGTCTGCAGACACCATAAGAAGGCGGTGAGGGGTGTGGCCTATCACAGACTGTACCCCCTGTTTGCTTCCGCATCTGATGACGGATCCGTCATTGTTTGTCATGGGACCGTTTACAAGTAATACACACTGACGCAGTAACACACACACGCTCTGACACGCAGTAACATACACACGTGTTGACACAGTAACACATACATGCAGTAGCACACATGCTGACATGCAGTAACTCACACTGACAAGCAGTCACACATACACTGACTTGTGTCCTCCCCCCATCCCTTTCCATCCAGTGACCTTCTGCAGAACCCGTTGATCGTCCCTGTGAAGGTTCTCAGAGGTCACGTGACCACTCATGACCTTGGCGTCCTGGATGTGACCTTTCACCCGACGCAGCCCTGGATCTTCTCTTCAGGAGCCGACGCCACCATACGCCTCTTTACCTAGCAGCTTACCTGGCAACCAACTCACCCACTCTGTACTCAGCTGTTGTATCCTAGCAACCTGTCAGCAGTATTGGAGGGTTGCCTGGCAGGTTGCTAGGATACTGGCCGCTGCCCACAGCAGTGATCTGGTAACTGTGATTCAGTGTCAGGTTTGACCTTTGACCCTGCAGCTTCTTTTCTGTGTTTGTGTTTTTAATTAAAGAGAAACATGACATCCTGTTGTTTTGTTTGTTGAATGAGCTGTTGTGTGTTGTTACCATAGTGACTGGACACACACAACTACTTCTCACAGACACTTGTCCTTCCTGTATTGTGATTAATGAGGAGTAAGCGATTGATGTACAGCAGATAATATGCACAGAGTGAAATGAAATGAAACATCCAGGAATCTGACAGCGTCACAAACCCAACACAACAACGGTGGGAACCTGCTGTTGGGTCAAAGGTCCGTGTTCTCGAACCAAGTGAACATGTTTTGGCTCCTCTGCAGGAGAGTTGGAGGCTGCACGCCCACTCCAAACCAAAGCTCATTACATCAGGTTTAATCTGACCTAAGCTAACCTGTTTGTGTGCAAACTTGCTTTAAAACTGTGACGTGAGGGCTCAGTTAATAAAATCCATTGTGTCAGAAATGAATTAACAAATTCACATACAGCTCCTACATGAGTGTTCTGAGGCAGAAGAAACAAAAGCAATGAACGCCTCGTGCAGGTGTTCATGTTAACCAGTGACAGTAAATACATCATCTGCACCCGCCCCTCCCCCACACGTGCGCGCGCATTGTAATAATTATTTCGAAGTGCTTTTCATTCTGTTTGTGGACTTTCACCGGAAACTCCATAGGATACGACGTCATTGTGTTTCCGGCGGAGCGTCTTTAGTGTGACACCAACATGAAGCGTGAAGAGGGAATCGCGCCGAGCCGCGAGAACTGCGTCTATACCAGCTGTTACTGGTAAATACTGCAATACTGCAACACGTGTTCTGTTACACACTCTGTTACAGTGGGGAAATTTACGTATTACAGCAGCTCAAAGACAGAAGACAGACAGAAAAATACTCGGGCAAAGAAAAACATCCACATGCCACACGGGAAGATAGAGGAGAGTGGACTCTTCTCTGCTCCTCTCTGTCCCCTGAAACAAAACCCCATTTCTTTTCGTTCAGCAAGGCTTTAATTCAGGGGTCACCCAGGGTTTGTTGTTGGAGAAGCACTGCATCCTTGGGGATGGTACAGTGTCTTCCACACAGAGGTTCATATAGTCTGTGATGCAGCGGGTCAGACCATCAGTGTCCTCCCCATGAAAGCTGCAGAGCGTTTCCCAGTCTGTGGTTTGGAAACAGTCTCTTAGCCTCTCACTGGCCTCCTCAGACCAGATCTTCACAGTCTTCTTCTGTGCTGGCTCTCTCCTAAGCATGGGTGTGTATTCAGGAACCGTACACTGTTTTACTGCAACATGTGCTCTGTTACACTACACGTACTCTGTTTCACTGCATGTACTTTGTTACACTGCAACATGTACTCTGTTAGACTGCAACATGTAACTGGTTCTTCTGGTTCTGTTGTCTGTTTCTGTTCTGCAGTGAAGAAAACGTTTGGAAACTCTGTGAGTTTGTGAGAACAGAGAGAACCGCACCGCTGGAACAACTGTTTGTGGTTTTCATCTCCAATGACAACAGAATGGTGACGACAACAACGTTACAGAACATTAGTAATTAGCTACACTTAACAGTTAGATCTGTCAAAAGTAATTGAGTAAATTTACCAATCACTAGATACAAAAGTAATGAGTAACTAAGGAAAATACCTTGCATGAGTTCGCAGTGTCTATGAGTGAGCTGGTGTGGTTCTGAGTGAACATCAGGCTGTGGTAGGAACAGGATGGGTGGACACATTCAGCTTCACTCCGGATGTTAATGAAGAATCATATCTGATGGTGTTTCTTCACTTTTTATTGGAAGCATTGAAATGATGGACATAGAGCAGCGTCCTGCTGGTCTTGTCTGGGTTTCACGAATGGAGCAAAGTAAGAACAAGCGATGATGGGAATGGGACTAACTGTGGAGGCAGAGCAGCAGCAGTTGTCCACAGTGTCATTGTTCTCATTACACCTTCTTGGTTTTGGTGCACTGCTAGACACCAGCATCAGCCCTGCCCGCCCTGCTGATCGGCTCATCGTTAGTCCTCCTTTATGTTTTGAAGCCTGACAAACCAGTCGACTTCAACTCAAAACGATTGGACAGATCCAAAATTCTGGACCCAACATGTATTTGGGTCTCCACATTACCTGTGGTGTTCTTAAGGAACATGAACCTTGTTATATTACAACATGCACTGTTCCAGTGTAACAGCAGCACGACAGATGTTCTTCAGTCTGTTCCAGTGTGTGATCTTCACAGACAGTTCACTCACAGTCTTTGTTTGTGTTCTCTCAGGTTCCTCTGTGGAAGCAGATGTCTGGACATGGAGACCAGCCAGTGATTTGGGTCTGTGATGTCACTGGGTGTATGATTTGGATGTCACAGATTGTTCATTACTAATGATGATGTCATCAGTCATGTCATCCTTCATTTCAGGACTACCACGTCATCCTCCTGCAGGTTGGTCATCAGTCAGACACTCTGGTGTTTGATCTGGACTCTGAGCTACCATTTCCCTGTAGCCTGCAGGTGTACGCTGCCCAGGCCCTGCGCTCAGACTGCAACATCAATCCTGCGTACCACAGGTAACAAGGCTCTGAAACAGGGAGTAAAACTGTGAACCACCTGGACCTGAGTGGGGGAAATGACATCACAGTAAAGTGCCTGTGTGTGGTGTAACAGGAAGATGCGTGTCATCCCTGCGGACTGCTTTCTGTTGAACTTTGCGTCTGACCGATCTCACATGAAGAACCCCGATGGATCGTGGAGGATGCCCCCCCCACTTTACCCCCCCATACAAACTGCAGGTCACATGACATCTCCTGTAATATGGTCATTTACATGATGTCAGCTTGATGATGTAACCAATGTGACCTGGTCATGACATCACTGTGATGTGTTTCCTCCTCAGAGTGTCAGATGAACCTGGATGACTTCATCAGTATGAACGCTGCGGTCGGCTGGGGGAGGGTCTTCAGCCTGGATCACTTCCTGCAGAGATTCATGGGAAACTCTTCACCATCATCAGCAGCAGCTTCGGTGTCATAGCTGTTTGGTTTCAGGCGGTGCTGTGTTGTGACTCACGTAGACTCACCTGCGCTATGATCACCTGAGATCGTGTTCACACGGAGCAGGTCACAAACCACATTTCTGTTCTTTTATTCCTGATGATGTCACCATGACAATAAATGTGTGCTTGATGTAGTTTTATATTATTATAAAGCTGCATAACTATTATTGGTTTACAGTCTGCAGATTAATGTGGTACAACACACGTTTTACTGCAAACTATAAAAGTGTGGATCAGACACACAGACATGCAGCAGCAGGTGAGTGAATGTTTATCGATGTCGGTGCAGAGCAGCCTCAGACTCAACGGGTCCTTCTGTTGCCAAAGTCTTAATGATTGTTAATCTGCACCAACCTCTTTGGGTTGACAACAGTGTGATGAGGTTTGAGACGATGTGTTCACTGCTGCAGGACATCTGATCACTGTCACGTTTTAGCTGAATCCTCACTGGTTCGGATGAGTCGCACTGACGAGACCAATAACTGATCAGTTCATTTTATAATCACTTAATTTATCAAACAAATAAACTTCTTGTATAACAATAAGAGAAGCAAGGACAACAACAAGAAAACAATAATAAACAATCTGAATGACAGTTTGTTTGTTTGTTGTCCAGCTGCTGTCTCCTGCGTCACCTTATTCTCTTTCATTGTGTTTATGGAAGTTTATTACATCAGTGAAATATGACAAAAAATACTGTGGCCGGACTCGTGGAGCAGCCCTGTAGCAAAGAAAGGTAGTTAATCAGAACCAGCTTTACTGGTCCAGGACCACAGGAAGCTGGCTCTGATCCTGATGGTCCAGGACCGCCACGTAACGTTATAAATTAAATGCAACAGGTTAAAAATAAGAGAGAAGAATATAATAAGAATTAAAAAAGTTGTACACAGTATTAATGTTGTGGGGGGAGGGCTAACAGAGAAACTACAGCTGATCTGAGTTCAGCAAAAACAAAATGTTCCAGGATCTGACAGCTTGTGTCTCAATTACAGGAAACAATGACTGATAGATTTGTGACGACATGTGAAGATGGGCGGGGCTTACGTACTCTCTCCCTCACACACATACACACAGATCGCAGCTGCCTGTGGACATTTGTTCATCTCGACGTTAAAGCTAACAGCTAACGGCGATGATGTTGTCAGACCGACGGGCAGAGTGACGACCGAGTTTCTAGCCACTCATCTGTTTATTTCCCTCGGGTGAACCCCGATTAACCCGGCCTGCTGTCCCGCTCCGAGCTTTATGTGGTCGTTGTGGGGAGGACGGGCTAGCTAGCCACTTAGCTCCGTTAGCATGTTCCGTCTAATCAGCAAGTGTTATTGATGTTAACCTCTTCAGCCGGGCACCGCTGTTGGAAGCAGGTTAGCTGCTAGCGTCTGTTTGTTTCTACAGAAAAGGCTGTTTGGCTTGTCTTTATGTTCACAGCCGAGCTGCCCGGGTTGTTTCCGACATGTGTTGTGTGCGAACAGCAGAGGTTGTTGTGGCTAACTAGCGTTAGCTGGAGCTAACGGGAGCCCGATGTCTTTGTTCAGGATGTGAGAGCAGGTTAGCTCGGACCTTTAGCCTAGCTAGCAGTTAGCAGGTAGATTAGTGTAGACACAGACTCGGCAGCCTTCTTATTCTATTAGGTTAATGTCTGTAAATGTAGCAGATGCTAAACTAACAGGCATTATTACATTACAACACAGTTTAGGTGGTGTTGGCCAGCTGTGACCTGTCAGCTGTTTCCGGGCAGATTTAAGTGTTTCATGTAAGTTGCTGGAGACATACAGCTGTCAATCCTTCCAGCTGTGTAGGGACTTTCATCGCCGTCACCATCATCATCATCATCAAAGTTACCTTCAGCGAGTGGAGACTTAAGGGTTATTATGGCCCTCAGAATAGGCTGCAGGCAGAGCCGCTCAGCATGCGTCCTTTACCTGCTCATACTCTCAGGTAAGTTCACTGACTCAGGAGCAACTGATATTCAGACCGACATGGTATCACTGGACTATGATAATAATGATAATTTAAAATCCTATTAAATTACCTGTACAACAAATCAGAATGAGTAAACTGTGACTCAGGTACATGTAATTAGTTCATTAAGATCTGTTAAGCCAAAGTCCTGAACTTCCAGTTGTTTGTTGTGACACAACACTCAGGTAGCATGACTTACTACTTTGCTCTGAGTTAGTTTATTATCCTCATCTGATTTAATCTGGCTTCAGTCCATCAAGCAGCCTTAATCTTTTGGGTGCAGTTTCCCACAATGCAGTGTGACATCTCCAATCTCTCAATGTCTTCACAGCACATCTGAGAATCTGAAACCAGCATCTCAGTATTTCTGCTTGAAAAGTGACTGAAAGGACAAGTCATTCACTAGAGCAGCTGCAGATTCATTGTTGACGTGCTGGTTGCTGCAGTTACAGCTGGAAAAATGTCTTTCAGATCAAACGATTACATCTTGTTCTCAGTGTGTCATTCCTGAACGTCACTCAGTGATGTAGCTGCACTGCTAATGCTCCCTGCATCTTACAGCACCAACAGTTTTCAGTGGAACCTTGTCTGTTCTCAGAGCCGAACTGCCAAATGTGGCCACGAACACACTTCCTTTTTGTTCTCATGTTGGTTCAGCCTGAGCACAAACAGCTGCACTAATGTTAGCAGCCTCCTGTTAACTGCGTCTGTGTGTTTCCCAGGATGCATTGCTGCGTCTCAGAGGAACGACAACATCTACTTGTCAGGGATTTCTAACGGTGAGGTCACAACTGTACTGATGTCACATCAAACACAACAGCCGCCAGGGACGAGCCGAACATCTGCCTGTCTCTCATTTTCTCCCTCCCTGCCTGCCTGTCTGTCTCTCTGCCCATCTCCCTCTCTCCTTCTCTCTCTGCCCATCTGTTTCTCTCCTTCTCTCTCTGCCCATCTCCCTCTCTCCTTCTCTCCCTGCCTGTCTGTCTGTCTCTCTCTGCCCGTCTCCCTCTCTCCTTCTCCGTGCCTGCCTGTCTGTCTCTCTCTGCCCATCTCCTTCTCTCCCTGTCTGTCTGTCTCTCTCTGCCCGTCTACCTCTCCCCTTCTCTTCCTGCCTGCCTGTCTGTCTTTCTCTGCCCGTCTCCTTCTCTCCCTGTCTGTCTCTCTCTGCCCGTCTCCCTCGCCCCTTCTCTCTCTGCCCGCCTGTCTTCCTCTCTCCTTCTTTCCGTGCCTGTCTCCCTCTCAGCTTGTGGTGAGGTGGCAGAGCTCCTGCGGGCGTCCAGCGGCGTCATCACCAGTCCTGGGTGGCCCTTTCAGTATCCTGCCAGACTGAACTGCAGCTGGAACATCAGAGCCCGACCTGGAGACACCATCACCATCAGGTAACTGATGGGCTGTTTCTATGGTTACAGAACCAGAACTACAGTGGCACAGGAAGTGGTTCTGATGTCCTCACACTACACCCACATCCAGCGTTTCAGACCTTTTTAAAGTTCATCTGTCACCAGCCTACTGTTGTTACGGACAAAAGTCACGATTTCACCAGAGGCCAGAGCCCAGAACCAGTTAGAGCCCCAAACCAGCCAGACGAGAACAGAGAACAAGGTCCAGAACAAATCAGAGCCCGGAACCAGCCAGAGCCCAAAACCAGCCAGACGAGAACAGAGAACAAGGTCCAGAACAAATCAGAGCCCGGAACCAGCCAGAGCCCAAAACCAGCCAGACGAGAACAGGGCCCAGAACCAGCCAGAGCCCAAAACCAGCTAGAGCCAAGAACCAGCCAGACGAGAATAGAGAACAAGGTCCAGAACAAATCAGAGCCCAGAACCAGTCAGAGCCCAAAACCAGCCAGACGAGAACAGGGCCCAGAACCAGCCAGAGCCCAAAACAATCCAGACGAGAACAGGGCCCAGAACCAGCCTTAGCTTAGAGCTAAGGCTAAGCCTTCATGCAGTCACTAATTTCTTCTGTGTTCTCCCAGTTTCCACGACTTTGACCTCCAAGGTTCCCATCGCTGCTCCTCAGACTGGATGTCCATCAGCAGCTACAGGAGCCTGGATGGGCTGCGGGTTTGTGGTTCCTCCCTGCCTCCACCCTACATCTCCTCCCAGGACCATGTCTGGATCCACTTCCACTCTGATGACAGTCTAACAGGAAAAGGCTTCAGACTGTCTTATATCACTGGTGAGGCTGCGACATCTGTGGGCCTGTCAGTCTGTACTGAGGGCAGCCTGGCCCAGTAATCTGTACTGGCAGTCTGTACTGAGGGCAGTCTGGCCTGTTGTTTGTACTGAGGGCAGCCTGGCCTGTTATTTGTACTGAAAGCAGAAAGTGCTGAGGTCATGGACAGGACAGCGCATGTGTGTGGATGAGACAGAAGATTCTTTGCTCCATGAACAAACTGGGTGAAGCCAAACCATCAATAACAACCACAAAACCTGTGATTACTGGGTACTTAAGATTTAATCGGACCTGATAATCAATGCAGAGATAATCAGTGTATCAGTTTCATTTCAGCTTCACGTTACTTACACCATCACATTCAGGGTTTCATTCAAAGCCAGACCATGTTCCACCTCAGTTCCACCTGAGCCCTGAGCTGAACTCTTCCATATTGTAATTCTCAGGAGGGGACTCCAGGTGGCGCTCCGTCTGGAGACCATTTTGCTGCCTGGACTCACCTCCCAGGTGCAGCTGAGGTGCCTCAGTCAGACCTAAGACGGTGGGCTGTGATTGATCGCTGACCGTTAATAACCTGTTGTTGCAGGTAAGCCCGAGGCGGCCAGCTGTGACGTGGACCAGTTCCACTGCTCTAATGGGAAGTGCATCCCGGACTGGTGGCGCTGTAACTCCATGGATGAGTGTGGCGACAATTCAGACGAGGAGCTGTGTGTGGACTCGCCCTTTTCTTTCCAACCCTGCAGCCTGAACCAGTTCCCCTGCCTGTCCCGCTACACCCGAATCTACACCTGCCTGCCGCACAGCCTGCGCTGCGACGGCAGCATCGACTGCCAGGTAACACATGGACCAATCAGCAAACACTGCCTTGTCATTGCGTCATTAAGGCCTGTCATTGATTAGCTTCAGTCTGCGGTCAGAAAATGTATGATGGTCTGCATTAAAGTGCGGAGCTGCACAGACACAACTCAGGCACAGCACAGGTGCAACGCCGTTACAACACAGATGCAACACAGGCTCTGCACAGATGTAGCACAGGCGCAACGCAGACGCAACTCACGTGCAATACAGATGCAACAGTCCCAGACCAGTACCAAACCAGTCCCAGACTGCACCTACAGTCCCAGACCATAACTTTAGTCCCAAACCTCCATTACACATTGCAGAGCCTCCCCAAATCAAGGATCTTCAGCCTTTCTTTAACACTTCATTTAACTTGTCCCTTATGTTTCAGGACCTTGGTGATGAGCTCGGTTGTGATGTTCCCACATGTGGAGATTGGTTGAGGAACTTTTACGGCTCCTTCAGCTCTCCAAACTACCCCGACTTTTATCCTCCAGGGAGTAACTGCACCTGGCTGATTGACACTGGAGACCATCGGAAGGTGACCTCCCTGCTCTCTGGAGGTTTAAGATAGAACCTCGATCAGACCTTCTCTGACCTGTGGGTGAAACAGAGTTCACCTGTTGACCTTTCTCTGTTGCTCCTTCCTCTTCCTTCAGGTCATCCTGAGGTTTACAGACTTCAAGCTCGATGGGACGGGTTATGGTGACTATGTGAAAGTCTACGACGGCCTGGAGGAGAACCCTCGTCGTCTCCTCAGGGTGCTGACCGCCGTCGACTCCAGGGTGCCGGTCACTGTGGTTTCATCGTCCGGTCAGCTCCGAGTTCACTTTTATGCTGACAAGATCAACGCTGCCAGAGGGTTCAACGTCACCTACCAGGTGAGTCTGATTGGATTTAACCTGTTAAACTTCTGTCTCTGAGGTTCTGAAGTGACAG
This sequence comes from Datnioides undecimradiatus, assembly GCA_008933995.1. Lineage (NCBI taxonomy): Eukaryota > Metazoa > Chordata > Actinopteri > Lobotiformes > Datnioididae > Datnioides > Datnioides undecimradiatus. Next base: position 113,575 of record WARS01000074.1, read on the forward strand.
TTTCCTTAAATTTGTTTCTGTGGTGTCTCTCGCTGTGTGCTCAAGGTTGACGGGTTCTGCTTACCATGGGAGGTTCCCTGTGGGGGGAACTGGGGCTGCTACACTGAGCAGCAGCGCTGCGACGGGTACTGGCACTGTCCCAACGGTCGAGACGAGCTGAACTGTTCTTCATGTCAAGAGGACGAGTTTCCCTGTTCCAGAAACGGAGCCTGTTACCCTAGATCAGATCGCTGCAACTACCAGAACCGCTGCCCCAACGGTTCTGATGAGAAGAACTGCTTCTTCTGCCAGCCGGGGAACTTCCACTGCAAGGTACCAGAGACACTCGGTAAAGGCTGAAGAACTGAATGCAATGATAAATTATACACGTTCCACCGACATCAAAACACCTGCGTACCACCAGACATGTTCCACTCAACACATGGTTCTCTACACATCCTAGTTTGCACCTGCAAGAACAGGGAACATAGCCGGGATGTGGGTGCTACTGATTATTGGTTATTGAATGTGCAGTGAGACTCTGTGTAGAACGAACGTATTGATGAATAACAGGAAGTTACAGACATTGCTCTCTTTGACCTCTGACCTCCTGCAGAATAACCACTGCGTGTTTGAGTCGTGGGTGTGCGACGCTCAGGATGACTGCGGTGATGGCAGCGATGAGGAGAGTTGTCCCGTCATCGTTCCAACCAGAGTCATCACTGCCGCCGTCATCGGCAGCCTCATCTGTGGCCTCCTGTTGGTCATTGCCCTTGGCTGCACCTGCAAACTTTACTCACTGCGCATGTTTGAACGCAGGTGAGGACCCGCCGCTCCTGACTGGTCACTGGCTGACCTGTCATTGGCTGACTGGAGATGAGTCGTCTGATTTGACCTGTGTGATTGGTCATTACAGGTCATTTGAGACTCAGCTGTCCAGAGTGGAAGCAGAGCTGCTGAGGAGGGAAGCTCCACCCTCATATGGTCAGCTGATCGCCCAGGGACTGATCCCACCTGTGGAGGACTTCCCAGTGTGCTCTGGGAGCCAGGTACACCTACAGTCAGAGCCCCATCTGACTCACCTGAGCATCCAACCACAGATCTTTAATTCATTTGAATGATGACTACCTCTGTGTCCGCAGGCATCCGTCCTGGAAAACCTCCGTCTGGCTGTCCGCTCTCAGCTTGGCTTCACCTCCCTCAGACTCCCCTCCTCTGGTCGTCATAGCAACCTGTGGCGGCGTCTCTTCACCTTCTCGCGGTCCCGGCGGTCAGGTTCTTTGGCTCTGGTGTCTGCTGACTTAGAGGACAGCGCTGGCACTGGGAGCACTGGGAGTTCTGGTTCAGACTTGTTGTCTCCGGACTCAGATGACACAGACACAGAGGGCGAGCGAGGGAGGGACCGTGGCGTTGGTGCTGTCGGTGGATCCGTTGCCCCACTTCCCCAGAAAACCCCACCCTCCACTGCTGTGGAGGCAGTGGTATCTGTTACGTCAGCCACCTCCTTGACCCCGACACTTGGCCATGATCGAGGCCGTGACAGTCCCCGAGAGGCCCCACCTCCCTCAAGCCCTGTTGCTGTGGTAACCTCTAGTCCAGAACCTGAATGTCAAAGTGATGCAGAGCTTCATGCTCCACCTACCACCCTGCAGCGACTGGCCCAGAACCTGCACCGCCTTGCCAGGAACCTGACCAGAACCAGCCAGAACCAGCAGGACCAGATCTGGACCAATCACAGTCCGCTTCACCAGCTAGAAACAGGAAGAGGTGGTGCAGAGGCTGCTGAGCGACGAGAAGAAGAAGAAGATGTGGAGCTCCTGATCCCCGTCTCCGACTCGGACTCTTTCTCCTCAATAAGTGACGTCCGACAGCCGCTGCTGGAGCCACACCCCACCACCACCACAGGTCATGCCTCCCACCATCACTATGGAAACGGTTGTCGTGGAGGGCGAGACGGCCCCTGTGAACACTGTGGTATCGTCCACACAGCTCAGATCCCTGATGTTTGTCTGGAGGCCACAGGCAAGATGGAGAGCAGTGACGACGAGCTGCTGCTGCTCTGCTAACAAGCTAAGCTGTCAAGCTAAGCTGCCAGGCTACCATGCTAACCAACAGGTTAACACCAGTACTCCCCTGACCCAAAACTTACTGCTAGCTAACATGCTAACTGACACAGGTAGTCCTGCTAATAGTACCCCTGTCTTACTCCAACAGCAAGCTACCAAGCTCATACTTCCCACCCAACTCCTCATCAGACTGTTAGCCAACATGCTACCATCCCACACTGGACTGCAATTAGCAATTATGCAAACACATTGAACTGGGCTACAGGCAGCTTCTTAGCTTGTGTTAGCATGTTAGCTGGCTGGAAGGTTAGCACTCTGTGATGAGAGGACCAGAGGTCACTGATTATATTCCGATGTTGGTACAATGAAAAGTCCCGTGTTGCTCCCCTGGTTCGTCCATTCTACCCTCGCAGGTGGAAGTGCTGCTCGGTATGACTTCATAAACACTTCCTTGTTGGTACGGCAGTAAACTGTGTCCTGACAGAACAATCTAATGGTTCCCTGTTGATGAGAACAGTAAAGTCTGATTCAGACAATCTGATCCAAGACTTGTTGGACTCCTGGTCCTGCTGCAGCCGTTTCAATGGTTCTCTCTTTATGCCGTTTCAGTCTGTTAAAGCATGGTGTGGGTCATGTGACTAGTGGAGGTAGATGCTCTGTAAAACTGCAGCGGTGCACTAATAACAGATGTTCCTCACTGTAGTTTATATTGACGATACAGGGTTTCATATTATTGGTTAGGCTTCCTGTGATAATCTGTGAATATTAATCCAGTTGTTGGTTTGAAGGTTGATGGTGACACGTCCATCACCTGCAGCAACCGACTCGTGATGATCAGTTACATATCTTAAAGCTTTCATTGATTACACTCCTGTCACTACCTGGATCAATACGTGCAGCCGTTTTTCTCAAATGAAGCATAAAGGTCACCTTCGGTCTTCAGACTTTATACTTTTGTAAAAATGTAAGCAAACCATTGGGTCGATCCCTCAGTTGTCTGCAAACTGATGCTAATGTACCTCCCCGGGTCATGTGACCCTCAGAATGTTTTGCACGAGTCATAGATCAGGTTCAGACAAGTTCAGAACAAGTTCTAGGTCTGATCCACAGAATATTTTTAATTTGTCTCTAAGGAGAAAATACAAAAGAACTGTTTACACTCGATAGAGATCCAGAACCCAGAGATGGAGGGGGACTCTGTCTCAGCTGATAGATTGTATTGGTGAGGACAGACGGTTCTGAACTAGGCTGACAGGACCGGACTGACAGGACTGTACTGACAGGACCAGACTGACTGAAAGTTCAAACTGACAAAGTTCTGGATTATAAATATTTAAACTCTTGACCACCCCCCACCACCCAGTCTGAAGCCATTCAACCTGAACCGTCTGTATTTATGTTTTTGGTACTGAGATCTCAGCCGCCCTCATGTGAGTGTGACTGTATATTTATTATTAATATGACTGTGTTGTTGTTGTGTTAATTTGTTGTTGTAGCTGTTTTTTCTGACCTGCATGAGTCAAACTGTTTGGTGTTAGTTTTTCTTTGAGTCTGTAAAATAAAGCTGTTAACTGCACTAAAGATTAAAGCTTCAGTCTGATGCATTCTCGTCTGTCCGCTGGTTGGTTTTCAGAAGAATCTGAGGTTTTCGTGCACAACCCAAGTGTTTTACAGAACATGAGATCTGCCACCCTCTGGCTGCAGGAAGTCACAGAGGTGTTTACATCCTGTCAGTGTCTGCACCATAGATGTATACTAACATATATGATGCACCTTGACCTGCAGCACAGCCAGGGCTCTCTGTCCCTTCACTTCAGGTATACATCAGGAATTTCTCTGGCTGATCAGCGCTGCAAGCCTGATTATAATCATAAATGTAGAAGTGTGTGTGTGTGTTTATCTGTCCTTTGTAACTGTAACTGCTTGTTTTGAGCAATTAGAAATAAACTTTATTATCACCAAGATTACCCTCTCTACTACTACTACTACCTACTAATAATAGTTCAGGATCTGTTCGTTGACAGATTAATTCTTCATTCACAACATAGGAATGATTTCCAACCTAAACTATTGAAAGTAGATGAAAAATTACAGATTCCTACAAAACTTTCTGTGTGACAGCCAAACTAAGAGCCAATCAGCTCTTTGATCAGGCGAGAGCCAGGCGTTTCCCATCATGCCCTGGGTTTTGCAGTCAGGGGAGAGCAGCTGCGGTGCCTCAATCTCCCAAGATTATCGTTGCCCATTTGTTTATGATGTCAGAGCAAGTCGGGCTCAAGTTGGACAGAAATCTAACCAGCATGCATTGTGCAGCGATCGCAGGTGATCGACTTTGCGCAGGCCTGGCTCATCTCCAACGAGCCTATTGTGACCGTGTTCATACAGCGAGAAAGAAATGACTGAGACAAGTCTTTGTGACTTGCAGCATTTTCTCACACATCATGAGGAACAGAGCAAAAACAGAACCATGTGAACTGGATGAGAACAGACAGAACCACTGAGCGTTGAGAATCTTTATTTTTCAGTTTTCATGTTTAACTTTTTTCACAATTGATGGTTTTATGTTCCATGCAAAAACAAAGAACCAGACCTCCATGTTCCTGCATCTCCAAACTATCAGTTTATGGTTTCTGGACATGCTTCTAACAGTCACATGATTCTTGAGGAGCTGCTGTGATTGGCTCACAGGGCCACAATGTCTTCTCTCCTTTCTTTTCCCAGCAATTTTTGCTGTTCTGTCCCGCCCCCTGGAAGTAATTTCCATCTGGAGCCTCAGGAGCAGAGCCCCCTCCTCCTCTCAGTGACATCATTGTGACGCTGCTATGTGATTGCTGTGATGTCATCATGCAGCATGCAGCAGCAGAGGAGGATCATGGGACTTGTTTAGGCTCCACCTGCAACAGTGCGTCCCTTCCTGTCCCATCCTGACCTGCTGTCATGGCAACAGTTTGTCCAGCCCCCAGATACTAAGACTTACTGCCTTCTGTCTCCTTATTGGTCAGTGGGGCCAAAGCTGGGTCCACCAGTGAGGTGGCTGGAAACAGTTTAAACCAGCCAATCACCATGTTGGACAGGTCCAGATCGTCCAGTAGGATCTGAGCAGCGCCCATGAAGGATTTATGATCCATCCGGCCGTAGTCGCCCCACACAATGATCTGCAAAGAACGTGAGATAGAGACTGAAACAAAAGGAATGTAGTCTGCCCGTCTGTCTGCCAGTCTGTCTGTCTATCTGTCTGTCTCTCTGCCTGTTTCTCTGTCTGTCTGTCTCTCTGCCTGTCTATCTGTCTGTCTCTCTGCCTGTTTCTCTGCCTATCTGTCTCTCTCTCTCTGCCTGTTTCTCTGCCTGTCTGTCTCTCTACTGTTACCTGCAGCACCTTTCCTTCGGGGTTTTCTTCGAACTGCAGTTGTTGTTGATAAAGAGGATCCAGTGTTTTTCTCGCCAGACGAGTTCTTCTCTTCAACACACACTTCCCGTTGTCCATGAGGTACACCTTTACATACGGAGCTGCACACACGCACACACACACACACACACACACACACACACACACACAGCTGAAACTCGTCATGGCGTCGCTGTTGCACACAGTGTCACTAAAGCGTTGTCATGTGTATGACTATTACTGTAATCTGTGGGAAGCCTAATGAGTTCACCAGCAGGTGTGTGTCTCACTGCGTCGGTGTGCACGGCCGCACATCACCCTGTGTAGTTTCTGTACCTGGTGTGTTCTTGTTGCCTTGTTTTCCCACAAGCCCTCGGGCTCGAATCACTTCCACATCCAGGCGCTCCTTCCTGTAAACCATCCCAATCTGGATGTCACCTGACCACCCAGCAGCCAACCAGAGGACACCGCGTTATATGATATAACAGATGAGATGATTCTTGTGTGTTTTATTATTTACTCATTTAAAAATTAAAGAGTTCAGTGTTTCGAGAGACTTCGACTGTTTATTATCACTGAATACAAAGACACCAGTAACGAAGCAGAGAACAGAAGACCGATTGGATATTACCCATAGGGGGCGTGGCCAGAGTCTGCCGTCCAGCCAGCTGGGCGGGGCCTAATCCCTCCAGGAATCCAGTAAACTGTTTGTCCGACGCCAGTTTCACTCCAGGAAATATCAGACTTTGGATTCAAAAACAATGAAAACAGACGCATTAACACAGAGACAACAACTACAAATTAAAGAGGAGCAGCAGATTAAAGAGGAGTCACAGATCAAAGAGGAGCAGGAGCAGCAGATTAAAGAGGAATCACATCTTAAAGAGGAGCAGTAGATTAAAGAGGAGTCACAGATTAAAGAGGAGCAACAGATTAAAGAGGAGCAGCAGATTAAAGAGGGGTCGCAGATTAAAGAGGAGCATCAGATTAAAGAGGAGCAACAGACTAAAGAGGAGTCACAGATTAAAGAGGAGCAGACTAAAGAGGAGTCACAGATTAAAGAGGAATCACAGATTAAAGAAGACCAGTAGATTAAAGAGGAGTCACAGATTAAAGAGGAGTGTCTCATACGCTCCAGGTTTGGGTTCCTCGGCATCCGGGTCGCGGCTTGGCTGGCGGGTGAACCGAGATTTAAACTCGATGGCCAATCCGGTTTCTACGCTCCTCTGAACAGGAAGTCTCACCACCTTCTTCTTCTTCTCCTCCTCTGGATGGACGTAGTGAGACGACAGACAGAGAAGAAGAAGAAGATTTGAGTCAGAGCCATTAACTGACCAACACTGAGCTCCTTATTGACTCCTCAACCAATCAGAGCAGAGGATCCTGTCTGACCTCAAACTGGTGTTGTTAACTTCAGTTTGTTGCTCTGATTGCTGTTTGCAGTTATTTCAGTTTAATCTGATGAATCTTCTCCTCACAGGAACTGAACAGGAAGCAGCTTTCAAAATAAAAGCTGTCAAAGCCACAAACTGCCGCAGCAAACTGACTCAGAGACAAGAACATGTTTCGCAGCTAGAGAACCAGAGACTCCCTGACACAAAGAACATGAATGAATTACAGATGTTTTCAGTTACTAAGGGAGAAACAGACTGTGCCTCAGCATCAGAGTCAGTGAGACGTTCGCTGCTGGCTCAGGCCTCGTGATGATTGTATGAGTAGAACCATCATCAGAGAGACCTGAACAAACCTTAAAGGAGTAAACGACGTGGAGGTCATCAGCGACTGAAAGCTGGTCTGTTTGGTTCTTAGAGACGTAAAACACATCATCATCAGACATGTGGTGACTCTTATTGGCTGCTGGTTAAGGTGGGACTCACCCTCGGGGTTGAGCTGGGAGGCGCTCTGACTCTTCTTTCCCAGTCCAACCATTCCCATCATCTTCGCTCCAAAGCTCGAGCGGCGCTTTTTGTCGTCATCATCGTCGTCGTTTCTCCCCAACGAACAAATCTCTCCACCAACGCTGGATGACTTTGTGAGAGGAGCTCCTGAGGCAGAAACTGCCCTGCAGGAGAAGAGAGGCACAATCACAGCTGTCTGTCATCTAAAGGGGTGGAGGGTGTGGGGTTTGTGTGTGGGGGGGCACCTCATTGGTCAGTGGGGTCAGTGGCTTACTTTGAAGGCTCAGGTTCCTCCTCCTCTCCTTCCTCCACTGATTCACCCTTTTGGAGCATGCCCTCGGCCGCACCCACCTCTTCCTGTGTTCCCTCTGACCCCGAACCCAGCTCCACTGACTGGCTCTGCAGAGCATCCACCCGACTGTTTCAGCCAATGAGAAGGCAGCAGCGTACAGACAGAAACATGCATGAAGAGACTTAAAGAAAAGACAATGAACATGCAAACATGCTAATGACTCAGGCTAAACAGAGCGCATGCTAACACAGGACCAACAGAAAATAAAGCAGCTTTCAGCTTCGGGAGGACTGATGCATCTTCCTGAACAAGGTCACATGATATTTACTGATTGCATGCAAACTGATACTGTATTGTTTCCTCTGGCACCCCCCTCAGGACAAATGTGCAGTAAAGCCTGCAGCTCCCACATGTTGATGGTGCACACATTAAACACTGGTTTGAATTAAAATGAAAAATCATCAAAATCATCACAAATGTAGAAACAGTTTCTCTAAACTGTGATCTGAAAATAAATCCTGGGCTGTGATTGGTTACTGCACTCACCTGATCCTACGGACAGATCGGATGTCACTGGACATGGCAGACACATCGCTGACATCACTGTCTGATGATTTAAAGGACAGGCTGTCCCTCATCTGGAGATGCAGACAGAGGACAGGTGAGCAGGTGAGCTGGTGAATGACAGAATTAATAATCTACGAGCTGTGTGTTATGTTCACCTTTGATGGATCCTTCATCACACCTGCAAGATAAAAGAGGACAGTCTATTATAACATGTCACAGTTTTGGTTCTGTGATGTGGCAGTGATGTCATCGACTGTGATGCACTTAAATATTGTCCTGCTCATGTACAGAGGTGACATCATACCGAGAAAGCAACCAATCATGTTCTGCTCTAAACAGCCCCGTCCACACACGAGGGGGATCACTGCTCTGCTGGACACTGAACACCAACATGTTGTCTGAACACGACCGAGTGGCGTCATGCTGCCGTTGTGACGGTCTCAGCGTGTCACAGATGACATCATCACCAGACTCTGTGACCGGATCTCACAGTTTCATTGCGTTTGTTGAGGTCAAACTCAAAGTGAAGAATCATTTCTGTGTTCTTAGACGTTTAACTTCTGATGTTTGAGCTTCAAAATCTCTGATTCAGTTTCTGAAAATGAGACAAGATCATCAAATATCTGCTTACAAGATGACGTTTAAAGAGATAAAGACAAGATCTTCACCTTCTGTGCTCAGTGGTACCACGTCCCCTTCACATCACAGCCAGGTATGGACACGGGACAGGAGACAGGAGACAAAGGATGGATGAAAACAACAAATCAATAAGAAACAACAAAGCAGGAAGGAAATGATGGGGAAAGAGGGACGGACAGAGAGAGGGACAGACAGAGGTGCGGACAGAGGGACGGACAGAAGGATGATAGAGGGACAGACAGAGGGATGATAGAGAGAGGACAGAAGGATGGACAGAGGGACAGACAGAGGGACAGAAAGAGGTATGATAGAGGGAAAGACAGAGGGACAGACAGAGGGATGATAGAGAGAGGACAGAGGGGTGGACAGAGGGATGATAGAGGGATGGACAGAGGGATGATAGAGGGAGCACAGAGGGACAGACAGGTGACTAAATGGACAGAGCAATGAAGAAGCCTACTTGAGGTTAACTGACAAACTAAGGTGTCACATGACTAAACCTTTGGGGGGGGGGTACCTGACTGCCATACCATTGGCTGTTTTCTTCTGTTGGTCCTCCCATGTGACCTCTGCATCATGGCAGAGAGAAATGATTGGTCAGACTACAGCGACACTCTGAACAGGTGATCCATCTGATTCTAAACCAGATACACCAGTTCATCCCAGTGACCACCATCCGCCCCACACCCTGAGCTGATGAGGATCAGCAGATCCACCTGAAACTCTGACTTGCCTTTTCTGGTCCCTCCAGGTGTCGCTGAGCGTCTGTCTGGCTCTAACGTCGACAGGTGGGATGTGATGACATCAGTGTGATGTACCGAAGGTGATCACAGGAATAAATGACAGAAACATGATGATGGAGAAACACCAGCTACTGGTTCTGCTGGATCTACTGGTTCTGCTGGATCTATAGGTCTAGACTGATTACTCTACACACACATCATCTGTGATATACGCACCTGGAGTCTGTGGGGGTGGGGCAGGTGAGGGGGCAGGGGTAAGGGTTGGGGCAGGTGACGGAGCAGTTGCAGGAGGAGGAGTTTCAGCAGGTGGCTGTGTTTGGACTACAGGAGCTGGGGGTGGGGCAGCAGCTGGAGGTTGGACTGGAGCAGGTGCTGGATCGGTTGGCAATGCTTGAGATACTGTAAGGGAAGATACTGGACCTGGGTTTGTAGCCTGGACTTGTACAGGTGTAGGGGCTATGGGTTGGACTGGTGCTGGAGCAGGGAGCGGGGGTTGGACAGGTGCTGGAGCTGGGGGTGGGGGTTGGACATGTGCTAGAGCTGGGGGTCTGGACAGGTGCCAGGAGCTGGGAGCGGGGTTGACAGTTGGAGCTGGGGGTAGGGCTGGACAAGTACTGAGCTGGGGGTGGGGGGTGGGCCAATTCTGATAGAACTGGTGCAGGTCCAGATGCAGGAGGTGGTTGGGTTGGGATGCCCGCTGGAGGCGGGCTTGGATTCAGACAGAGGAGGTGGTTGCTGATTGACAGGAGGAGGGCCTTGTTTTAGCCAAGGGAGGGGCCGCCTGATGATGGGAGAGCCGCCACTGCTGGGTACCCCTGTGGTGGCTGTGGTCAGAACTGATGGACAGAAAATGATTTTAGATGAATGAAAAAGAAAAGAGATGAATGAAAACACACAAACTACGACGTGATGAATGATCACATGATGTGTTATAACAGCTAAACAATCAATGGTGTAGGTTTGTGCCATCTACCAATACTTTCTAAAACTACTTTTTCATAATTAATGTTGAAATAATCAAAGAAACTAAACCATAAAATCACAAGCGACCTGGTGAGCAGGTCCCTGAAGCACCGACAGTGGTTTTGACCTCAGCATCAGGAATTACAGTTAATCAGCTTCTGTCACCGAAAGGGACAAAATGACCAGTTGCAGCTGTTGCATCCAAACAGCAGCTAATTAGCAAAAACAGACGATTTGATCTCTTACACTTCAATTGTTGTTAGTGATTCTGCAGAAAGCCAAAGTCCAAAGCTTTAGGGTGGCTTGTGGCAACTATCTGCAGCCTGTCTGATTCTGGAGGTCTCGCGGGTCTGTTTCCAAGTAAAGTTGTTGGACACAGACTGGGGCAGCCTGCCCTGACTGCCAACTGGCAGCAGCAGCCCTGTCTTCCTGCCACATCAAGTTGAGGCCTCTAGGAGGAAACATTCACTAGCTTCTATGCCAATGTCACTGTAGAGTGCCGGGCCGCATTGCTGGCTCATATTAGCTTAGGAACAGTCCAGTCTGAGTCTGCTACTCAGCACATGTTGCTGTTGGTTTACAGCTGTGAGTTCCTGGAACCCACATGTGAACTCTGGTTCAGTAGTTGGTATGTGTGATCCCTGCGATCCCACTGGCTCAGTTCTTGTTTGCTTATATAAATATGTGTTACACAGCCTGGCTCCAGGATATGTTCCTAGACTCCAAGATGGTGATCACAGATCCATATGGGTGGTTGGGCCTTACCTAGACTCAGTTTTGAGTTAACTTCAACAATTTCAGAGCAAAGGACATTTGGAAACCCCCTATTAATAACATTAAGATGTTGAATTTCAGGACACCAGGACCACAGAAAAACAGGGAAGTGGATGGACGGAGACTCTGACATGTACAGACCACATGAAATGGCGTCTAGATTGAAGCAGACTGAGATTCCTGAGATAATGTTGAACAGGAACATGGACCTTCTGAGGGACTAAGTCTCCCAAAGCATGCCTCCAATCATTTGTGCTGAGGATGGAGTGGTCTAGTCCCAAAGTCTTACCTACTGTCAGGCAGGTTTGATATCAAAGCAGTACAACACAAAAACTACAACAAGTACTACAAAGTTCTCCTTGGTACTACAAAGGACCAAAGGTAGTGGCTGTAAGCTGAAGAACTTGGTGCAAGTAAACAGTGTGTACCTGTCTGCACAGTGTGAGAGGGTTCACCTCCATCTGAAAGAGAAAACCATTGTTAGACCGCCCAGACCCCTGGTCCATGCACAGCTCCCATAGTCCAGCTGCAAACCTTCTTCAGTTGAACTTAAATCCATAAACTTTGGCCCAGACAATCTGATTTGCAGGATTAAAGTTCTTATTCAGTTTTCAAAAGCAAAAAAACAAGGTGAGTTGTTCAATTCCCATCATAATTTTATAAAAGGTAGTGAGAAGTCCAATCATGTTTTAATTATCATCTTCTCACAGAATCCAAAAAGGCTATATTTATTTATATTTATCAATCGTGGTTCAGTTCTTGCTAAATGTGATTGTTCTTCTCTGTTCTTTCTCTCATTTTTTCCTTTGTGAAGCACTCTTTTGTAATGTCTGACTTGCACAGCTACTATAACTATGGACCCCACTCAGCCAAAGGCTGACACCTAACTAACAGACATACTTCTCTGGGGTTCTTTTGGGTGGATGACAGGTGGCTGGCGTCCTCGGCGGTTGCAGGCTTCATGCCCCACGGACCTCCTGCTCTGCTGATCCACCTCGTGGACTTGCCCTGTCGGGCGAAAAGCACGGGAATCAAACTACTAACCCAACAGGAAATAGGAGCGGCTGTAGATCAGAGGTCAGGGGTCAGAGTAGGTTGTGTCATGAGCTCCGCCACAGAAGATTAAGGCTTTGTTTATAGCTATGCTACGTTAGCAACCAAGGACATGGCACAATGAATTTTAGTGAAACTGGTCTGAACAGGTCGCTGCGTCACTTGATGTTCAGGATCAACAATCTCCTGTCATTATTTTTAAATGCATCCGTGTCATTTTGTGTTTCTGCTGCTAAATCAAACAAATCACAGACAAATCACAATAAACAAACAGCAAGCAAACCATAAACAAACAAACAACAAATAAACAACAGGCTGTAAAATAAACTGTTGTGAGTCAGATAATAAAAATGAATCACATGCAGAAAAAAGAAGATAAAGGTTAAAAACACAAGTTTATACCCAACAGAGTATAAACACGTAGTTCATAGTGTGATGTCCCTGTCAGCCAATCAGGAAGCAGCAGAGGACTGCAAAAGAAAAGCGATGTGGTCAAAGTTTATGGATGTCATGTTTTGGTTTATAGGAACCACATTCAGAGGACACCCATGGAGGCAGAGCTGCTTTCATTGGTCGACTGGAGATCACCTTGGTCGGGGCAGGTGAGGGGGCAGAGCGCCCAGACCTTGGATGCATGGACAGCTGGGTCTGTTGAGCTTGAGGAGTTGCAGTAGATGGGTCGATCTGCTATAGCCCGCTGGTCAGCTGACTGGAGAACGACTAGTAATCCCACACGATCCATTCTCGATCACCCAAGTGCATCACCATGACAAACTATGAACCACCATCCTCATGACAGCCATGTCACCTGTGGGGGGCTTAGTTAGTCACATGACCATGACGACAAAGCTGCTGTCACCATGACACCCACAGCACCTAAGGAAAGTGCTAGTTAGTGTCACTGTGGCTCATCAGACCTGTCAGACAGGAAGTTTAAAGCTTGAGAGAGTTGAGAAACAACGTGAAACACCTGAGATTTGGTACTTTTATTCCCACAAGGCCAAAGAGGTCAGACACAGCAAGGGATGCTGGCAGAAAAATGAGGAACGTCTCAAGCCTCGGCAGAGATAGTCAGTCTGCAATTGAGTAGCTCAGTTGGACTGATCACACCTGTAAACCGGTTAATAGTTAACACTGACAGCGTGACCAGGTCTTCAGAGTTAGAGGACTCTGTCACAGAACAAGTCTACAAGTATGTTTACACACCTGAGTCCAGCTCAGGTGGTACTACCACATGACACCTGTGGTCCCAGTGGAGCCCAAGGATATCAATTCCAAGGTTGATGAAACCTGGTCTGATGTTCTAGTTTGATGGAGGAAGGAAGCAAAGACTGAAGAACTGCTAATGTCTAAATCTACAGCTGCCAGACTGTCTGATGTCAAAGCATCTGTTGGTTTACCTCAGAAGTTCCTCGTCATAGGCATCAGGTTCGTAGGGGAAGTCAGGGATGAAGTCCTGACTGAAGAACAGAAACACATCAGAAGTCTAGAACATGATGAGTCATCGAACTTTTTCTGACCTTTTGACCCCAGAGCACACCTGAAGCTACATGGGTGTGTTGTTCAGAGGACAGGTACATGCTCATCTCTTTCGAAAGCTAACTGGCATGTTGAAATACAAGTCACAGCCCTAACACTACATTACCCAAGAGCCCCATGGCTCACCTGTAGTCCCTACAGTTCCCATTCATCATGTGGTTTGTCCAGGGAGTTGGTCTGTTCATTTAAATATCTTACACACAGAAAAGCACATGAAGGTTAGGGAGGTGACTATGTTTTCCAAGTTAGTTGTGTAGGTACAGTGAGGCCACTGTTGTACCACAATAGTACTGCAGGTATTACCACGGGCTATAATTGCATACTACAGATGCAGTACCTGTCGGGAATCAAGAGAGTTGGTAACAGACATCTCTCCTGAATGACCTCCTGCATACACAGACAAACAGTCAGAAGGTGAGTACCATACAACTAGTACTATACTAACACTGCAAGCTGTCCTACAAACAGCAAGAAAAGTAAAAGCAGTGCTACATCACGACAAAAATACAGCCAGGACTACAGGTACAATCAGTGCTACACCCAGCCAACAAACTGCCACCGGAGTGCAGCTGCTGCCACATCACCGTTGTCAGTATCACTTCAAGTTGTACAATTTGTACTAATAGTACTATAAATCCAGGACTAAAATCAACCAGTGCTAAAAAACCAGTTGTACATCTAGCACCACAACAACTAGAACTGACACAGGCACTGGTGTTTGAACTATACTGTGATTGGTTAAAACATGCTGTACAGACCAGCAGCACAACCAAGAATCAAACATGGACAAAAAAATGAAGTTCAACAACCAGTTCTTGGGACCCAGAAGTACCTCCACTCGGTACACAAGCGCACTGGGGTACTAAACAGCACAAAGACTAGTTACCCAGCTGACTACTCATAATACAACCAGCCTGAGAAACAGTGGTTTCACACAATCTGGGGTCCAGATCAGACTGTGGCTGATAGGTTGGTGTCCATGTGGCCCCTGGACAGTGTGTAATTACCTGTCGAGGTTGTTGTACTGGCCTGGCGCCAGAGTACGCCGCTCAGTTTGAGCCTCGTGAAAGCAGCCGCAGACGCAAGTGCCCCTCCCGGTACACAACGGGTACAAAGAGTTACTGCTGGAGGTCAGATGACGGGGTTGGGGGTTGGGGGTGGGGTGGGGGTAAACAAGGTGAGGCCTTTCTGGAACCTGATTGGCTGATGCAACACTGCAAGCACTTCAGTTCATAACTAACATTAAGTTGAAGACAACTGATTATGACTGATTATGTTCCTGTGACAGCACAATCATCCCCTCACATCGTGTTTCAGATTATTTTTATTATTATTAGTCTGGCCTCGGGTCGACTAGTCTCGGGTCGTCTGAATTGATATCACTTCATTTGCTTCGCTCGTGTCTGAGCTCATCTCATTGCATCTTGTTTTGTCTCATCACATCTCTTCACTCAGTCCAACATGAAGGCATCTCACCTCCTCTGATCTCTACATCACCTTGACCATGAAAACACAAACACACTCAGCTGGTTACCGATGAGGAGGGGGCTGGCTTGGAGACCGGGACCTCATCTTGACCACGTCAGATCGAGAGCAGTGATTGGATGACATCACCTGCTCTGGCACTGAGAGGGTGGAGCTGTGGAAGTCCCGCCCATTCTGTCTGTAGTCTGGAGACACGGAGACAGAGCAAGAGCTAAACCATCAACCCAGGCAGAGTCTGGCTCAGAGGATCCAGCCGGCATTTAATCACCATCACATTAAATCAGAGGGAGATCATTAAAACATCTTCTGGTCTGAGCTGCAGTGCATGATGGGACATGGAGTTCACCTGATATCACCCCAATGCCGTCCTCACAGTCGAAATCTGAAAATTCACTGTCACTGATTCTATGAGACCCTGCAGAGAGAGAGATAGAGAGAGACGGGGAAACAGAGAGACAGACAGGATGTTTAAGCCTGTAAGCAGCTCCTCTTTAATCCACAGGAAGCTCAACTAATCTGACACACACACACACACAGCCAGCCTCACAGCGTTTCTCTTTACCCACAAAACACCTGAAACACCTGAGCGATGGACGATGCCAACAGCCTTGAAGACGTCTGTTTGAGAACTCTACACATTAAGGATGATGAACCACCACCCAGGAACCACCCCCCCTCCACAAGCAGGAGTAGGATCCCAACAAACACCTGAAACACCTGAGTCAGTGGCTCAAATCGTGTCCTTTGTGCAGATTTTGTGAGCTTTAACCCTTCATTCACGTCCTCCTGCAGCATGAGCACCACGCAGATTACTTTACAAAAACAAAACTTCACAACTTTATTTGATGATTCTTGGAAACTGGATCATATTTAATAGAGAAAATACAAAATGCTAAAGAGCTGCTAACTGCTGCACCGTTAGCTTGGATAGCCATGCTGTTAGCGGTCCTGCTAATTAACTAAGTTCTAAAGTTTTGTCTTTCCAACCTGATCCCCGTCTCCTCTGTGGTCTGATCAACAGGAGCTTGATCTAACTCAGAATCTGACTTGCCTGTAATGCTGGATTTTTCATAGTATCATTTCCTGTCAACTATGGAGGTGCTTCTTTGACATGCACTTGTGGAGGTCTGCCATTTTGACTGCAGCTAGATTCTGATGGAACCTACAGAACCAGCCGTCCTGAGAACCTTTTTGAGCATTGTTGTCTATAATCCTCTCAAGAACCTGTAAAACTCTAAGACCCATGACAACTTCTCTAGGACCTCCAGAACCACTCCATATAAACTTGGAACACTGTTAGAGAACTGTGAGCCTCTCAAAGCATCTGCAGTCTTTGAAAGACTCTGATCATCTGTTTTCCCTTAAGGTTTGGAAATGTCATTCATCCCAAAGAAATAGAGAAACTAAGAACAGAGGAACCTGAAGAACATCATATGTTTAACATGTAGCAACACAGGAATTACCATTAGCAAGAGCCTACATACACACACAAACAGGCACAGACACACACGCGGCTGTTATTACCTGAGTTATAGTATGGACCTTTGTCTGGCACCAAGGTAGAAAGTAACAAGATCAACAACAGACGAAGAAGAAGTAAACAATTAAAACAGGATGCAGACAAACGACCGAGCACAGTGTGTGTGTGTGTGTGTGGGTGTGCGTGCGTGTGCGCGTGTGCATGCGTGTCTCACTCTGCAGCCTCCTGCTGCTCAGCTCCTCGGCCTGCAGTCCTCTCCTCTGCAGGTAGGGGGAGGCGTTGGGAAGCGGCAGAGACGAAACATCATGAAGCTGCAGTTTGTACCAGTGAGGTTGATCGTCCAACAGAGCAGAGTCCAGCTCTATCAGGACCTGCAGAGAGACAGGCAGGCAGAGAGACAGACAGGCAGAGAGAGAGGCAGGGAAACAGGCAGAGAGACAGGCAGGCACTGTTGTCAGACAGGCAGGCAGACAGACAGTGTTGTCAGTGTGTCTCAGTTTGTCACTTTAACCAAGATCAGAACTGAAGGGATCAGTACTGAGATGGTCTATGTGTTCTCTACATATTCTCCATGTGTTCCCTATGTGTTCTCCATGTGTTCTCCATGTGTTCCCTATGTGTTCTCCATGTGTTCCCCGTGTGTTCTCCATGTGTTCCCTATGTGTTCTCCATGTGTTCTCTGTGTGTTCTCTATGTGTTCTCCATGTGCTCTCCATGTGTTCTGACCTCTCCTAAGAACTGGCTCTCCTCCTCTCGGACCCGAGCCTGATCCCAGACTGTCAACTCCAACATCCGTTCTTTGAACTCCCGCCGATGGACTGGAGAGTACATGAAGGTCTGGTTCCACCGAGGTTCCACTGACTTCTTCACTGTCTTTGTTCTCCGCTTACTCTTATCACTGTGAGGACAGAAGACAATCAACAGAAAATCACAGAGCCAGACCCATTTCTGGTTACAAAAAGTCATCAATCCATTTATTTAGACTTCCACCATCAGCACTGATCGGCACCATCATTACCATCATCGTTAATTAGTCACGTCCCCTCCCTCCCACACTGCAGAGAACCAGGCTAGAGGTTCTGCAGATCATACAGCGAAATTACATCAATTGTTATCTTCACATGACGTCATCAGTCCACAACAGTCTAGTTGACTCTTTTTTTACCTTCTGTCTGGCAGGAAGTAGATCTTCACATAAGGGTTCCTTGGTCGGCCATCATCTCGGACAGGAAGTTCTTTGGCTCCCAGAACGGTAACAATTAGCTGATGACCGACTTTGTCATACCACAGCTTCACCTGCAGAAACACATGTGTAACATTAGAACAAAAGCACAGTTTAACACATCTGTAGAGGAACCCAGGAGAACAAAAGGAGTCTGTGGAACAAAAAGACAAAAACCCTGCACAGACCACAGCCAGCCCAAAGTACCAGAGCATAGCAAGAACTCTGTACAAAAGTTGCAGAACTCTCAGGAACATAAAAATCATGAATAGCAGTAACAGCACCTAGTAGAACATCACAAGGACTCCAGATGCCACAGAAACAACCAGTAAGACACCAGAGAACCCCGCTCCATAGAGCAGTGAGAAAAACCTCTAAAGCAGGGGAGCCATGAAGAACAGCAGAAGAAGACACAGAGAAATTGTTGCATAGAATGGAACAAAAGCCAATTCCTACAGAACTGACCCAGACAGAGATTGGAACATGACCAGACACAGGCAGAACTGAAGTAGAACTCCAAGGAACAGAGGTGGACATTGTAACAGCAAAGGAGCCACAGAGAACACATGGGGAACCCAACAGAGTGTCAAAGCTCCATGAGACAGAAAGGGAACCCTATTCTAGAGTGACAACACACTACAAAAACAGGGTTCTACTTTATACTTCTACTACTCTTTGTCAGGTGGAGGCCAGCTAGTTTGCTCACCTGATTACCTGGTGACAGGGTTGTTACATCACTGCTCACTAGGTGACCAGGTGTTAAACTATACAATAACTATAAAACTATAAGTCAGCTGAGTGAACTAACAGCTGAAAGTGCAGCTGGGAGTACCAGACATAAGGGGAACAGATGTCTAACTCCTCTCTAAAGCCACAGTTACCTGTATTCTGGGAACCAGATGCCGGTTCATAGTCTGAAACACACATCACCATGGACAAGGCTGTTAACCAAGGCCCGATTTGCTGCAGGGTGTGCCAGGTTGCAATGCAGTGCATGCTGGGTAAACTTACCGAGACCTGTCCGGAGAGAATGCTGGGGCTCATGGGAGATGTGACGGAGATGGATGGACCGACCTTCTGAGAGTCGAAGGAGCTGGAACCTTTATGGAGATCGTGGAGAATGTGTCATTTAGTTCATAAAAGAAGACTAGGACTCAGCTTTTATCTTGTTATCGGCTCAATATTTTATGTTTTCAAAGTGTCACTGTGGATGTTTTCTGTCTTTTGGTGACGTGTCAGATGAGCCAAAGACAATTTTCCACTTTTGTGGACAATAAATTAAAGTTGCCGTCTATTGTCTCCTGAACATGGAGAGATTACGAGACAACAAGCTGTCCTTCACAGAACCAGGACAGCTGAGAAGTTTCTTTGTCGCTGTTCAGTTGTGTGATAAACTCACTGGAGTCCAGCTGGATGTGGCTGTTGTCAGCCACTCTGGAAACATCTCTGAGGAACAAATATCACAAACAACAATCAGCAGAACGTTCCAACTGCACATGAACAGGACACAAACCACATAGATATTTATAATGTGTATTATCATCCAGGAACTTTCTGCCCTCGTGACTTCCTGCTTCTTTCTTTAAAAGTTTTTTCAACATGTGAAACAAAGGAGGCACAGCTCTTTATACGTAAGACAATAAAAGACTGCACGTTATCCAGTACAATTATACAGGTTCTTCCAGTTATATCAGAGAACTGCAGGTTATGGGGTTCCACTGAGGAGCCACAGTGGAATAATCACAAAATCTTTACATTACACCTAAAAACCTGGTTCTCCAGCTCATTTATGGTTTTATGTTTTATATGTATTGTTTTTTTAGGAACACAATACACCTCAGAAAAGGGTCTGGTGAATATACAGCTGCACTTTTCATTCAGGAAGCTGAGGGTACATTCTCCACATTCTGTGTTTCTGAATTCGTGCTAGTTAAGTATTGATGGATTGAATGGAAAAGGTCTACTCGACCCTCGACTGTCTTCTCAATGCTGATTCTTATATTAATCTGAAGTTGAAACAACAGAGAATGTTATTTTCTGAATTATCTACCAAGAAAACAATGTTTAAATCCGAGATTACACCAAATGTCTGGATTAAATCCCTCAGGATGAACAATCTGCTGAACGCTAAGATGCAGGCTTCCTTGTAAATACTTTCTTTCTTCTCTTTGAGTGACACAAAGCAAGAAGGTTTTGACACGTTTCAACAGAGAAAACAAAACGAAACGAATTAAAATACAAACTTGTGAAATACAAACTCAATATTGTTATCGTTATTATCAGGTATGTGGTAAAAACTTGTTGAATGCTGTTGATGTGTCCATTGGCTGGTGCAGATCATGTGACTTCTGACCTACCCGATTGATCTGGACACCACCAGCTCCACCTGCGGTTCGGGTTTGGACTCCAGGATGATGTTGTAAACTTCATTAAATGTGGCTCCTTGAAGAACCCGACCGTTCCACTCCAGGACCTGATCACCTGAGAAAGGAGATGTGTGTCAGTGAGAATGTCAGCATTCTAACAGGGACAGCAAACAGAACAGGATACTCTCTGTGACATATGGTCAGTCCTCGGGGGACGTTCACCATAAGTTCGCCACATCTAGAATCATGTTATCTGGCCTCGCTGAGTTTAACAGTCAGAAGAACAAACTCTCATGTGAAACTAATCCGAGGCATTAAAAGATATAATCCAGACTGAAGACAAAATCATTGACTGGATGTGTCAGTTACTAATCACTAAACTCACTGATCATCATTAAGACTCCAGCAGATCTGTCCTTACTTTTGTTTATTCATTAAAAAGTAATTATGGTTAATTAGAGCTTCAGTTGGATCATATCGATTAGAACAGATCAATGACATGACTCTGACATCAGCAGCTGTAACACAGGTGATGCAGACAGTCTGCAGAACATAGTCATAGTGTCATGCTGATGTGTCGCCATGGCAACACGCAGACGATGCAGCCGACACAGATCAGTCTGTCCCTTGCAGCTGAATATGCATGTGTCATATAAACATGATGCGAGCCTCCTAACAGACCCTTCCACCATCCACACCAGGAGAACATGACCTCCTCAGGTGTGCAGCATCAGTTACCATGGCGATGAACCCAGTAAGAAATGAGCCACCATTGTAGTGGTGGTGTAAGTTCAGACCCCCTGACTCAGTTACCTCGCTAACCTCAGATCCTATATGAGTATCGAGCTTCTGGTGTCTATATTTACCTGGTCTCAGGTGTCCCACCGTATCAGCCAGACTTCCTCTCTTCACCTTAGTGATGAAGGCACAGAGACGACCGGACTCCGTCATCTTGCCCCCAACCACCTGAAATCACACTGTGAATGAGCAAGGCACCAAAATACATCACAAACAGGAGAAAAAGAAGAGTTTGTCACCTTGAGTCCCAGCAGTGCTCCCGTATCTGCAGGAACTGTCCCATCCTTCATCCTCTTATTCAGCAGGATTCGACCAATCAGACGCTCTCCATCCTTGGAAGGCTGCCATGTGACTGGTTGCTGATGAGCCACAGAGATAAAGACGTATGTGGTGGATTAGTAACAACACACACCAGAGTTCAGTTCAATCAGCAGATGACCTGACCTGCTGTCATCTCTGACACTTCAGCTGCTTTCACAGATCCCATGTCAACTGACACTTCATTGATAACATGTACTCTTCAATTGATCTAATATCTCTCCTGGCATTTCAGCTGCTTTCGCAGCTGACTGCTGATTGCTAACAGCTTAAACCCAATTCTACACTTTCACTTCAACTGATTTCAGTTATTTATGCACTTCACAGTCACTTCATCCTTTCATTTAACATGCAAACATTGTTTCAGTACATTTTGTTTGATTTCTGCATTAGTTGTTCTAACTGCTACATTAACAGCAAACTGGAGCTGCTTCTTGTCGTGTGATACCCAGCAGAGCAGCACATGAGAACTTTACAGGAAGGACACAGGAACAAGAACAAAAGAGGAACATGAAGCTGATTGGGCAAAGACTCAGGTGACTTTATTGGGCCAGCAAGCTGTGACATCATCATTTAGAGGAGGAGAACAGTAGAACCTCCTTCTCCTCTTTGCGACCTTCTCTCCCTACTCTTCATTCAGCTTGTACTCCTACAGGTGTCAATACCTGAATTGTTCACCTGCCACTCCAGCCAATCAACTTCCTCCTCTAAGTGTTCTCATCGACCAGTTTCCTGTTTTCACTCCCATGTCACCTGGACAGTTGGATGTGGCAGACAGGTGTTAGATGGTAGACAGGTGAGAAGCAGGGTTAATGAAGGGGGTTGGAGTTTAAACCTACCATAGACATTGGTGCAGGCTCACCATGCCAGGAACCATGATCCCACCATTGGCTGTCCATGTCTCCTAGCAGCCAGACATCACAAATGAGGAGAGATCAGAGGTCAAGCATTCATTGGAGCTCAAGTAAATATATATTTTACTCATTTGTTTAAATGGTTGCCGGTTCAAATCGGGTGCACTGCTCGCTCCCCCCATTTCTTGTCTGCTTCACTAATTCACTAAAATGAACAAACATATGAAAGTGACAAAAGCTGTATCCAACATGCTTAAGGTCCCTCAAGCTACACACAAGATTCATTGAAATGTTCCTCTTTATTCTTACAAACTGCAGAACTGAAACGAGTTTGTGAGACTTTGTGTGTAAGAGTCGACACCAGTAGGATGGATCCTGTTAAATCATCCAACTCTGTCAAAACTGCATCGGTGCAAACGAAACATCAGACCAAATTCAATGAAACACTGGCTGATGGCTTTTATTAGTGACCAACATGATGTTCAGAATAAACTGCAGCTCCAGTAAACACCTGAAACACAACAAAGACACAACAAGATGCTGTCTCGATGTCCGAGCTCTGACAGACCTCAGCGTCCCACCATGAGATGAAAAATGCTGTGAGAACTCAACAGGTATCAGCAGGAACCAGGAACCAGGTCCAAACAGTTCAGAACCTGAATGTTCTAGTTCACTTTCACCATCAAAAACAACAGGAGTCTGGTCCTTCAAAAAAGTCTGGATCTTCAAAAGGACTTTGGACCTTCACAGGATGAGGCAGGGGGTCTGAACTTACACCATGTCTATAATCTGTCTTTACACACACACACACACACACACACACACACACACCTCCACAAGCAGCTTTGAACAAACACACAGCTGTACTCACAGGTCTGTCTGAACACCATGATGAAGAAGGAAAAGAGGAGGAGGCTTCAGTGGAGCAAGATTAGTATGATGGAAAGGATGAAGAGCAGGAGGTAAACCCGGAGGTCCTCTCTTCTCCTCACTGTGCCTGAAGGAGCTGTGTGCCCTGAGCTCTGCCTGCAGGCTGCAGAGCAGTTCATGCCTGTCTGTAATGAGATTAACTAAGTCTAAACACTGAGCATGTCTTTTACTTTGGCCATGATTTCACTGCACATAGAAAGATAACTTCCTTCTTACTGCAGACTCAGCTGATAGCTGATAGTTAGCCTGCTGTTAGCTGATAGTTAGTCTGTAGTTAGCCGATAGTTAGCCTGCTGTTAGCCTGAGCAGCGGCTGTGGTGATCAGTGATCTGGTTGGTCAAACAGTAAACTTGACTGTTTTCAGAATCTTTGGCAACATTGCAGCCATAGTTCCCCCCTCTGTTCTTGCCTTTCCACCAGATCAAAACCACCAAAACCCAGCAGAACACCAAGAAACCAAGCAGTTTAGCAGGAAAGAATGAAAACCGATGGCTGTAGGATGGTGTTGGTGATGTGATGTTCTCATCTATGTCAGGTGAATTGACATGTCTTGTTGATCAGCAGTTGTGTTGTCTCCTGCAGTTGCCGTTTCTATTCTTATGTCTCTACAGTGACTCCTGAGGCAGGCTAGGTAATCCACACTCTCCTGTTTTAATCCAATTACACAACCATGGTGGTGGTAGTTCAGCTCGCCAGCAGCACCGGAGAAGGCAGGAGGTGGGGTTCTGTTGCAATCTGGATCTGATTACTACAGGATGGCTCTTCAGTAGCCTCCACAGTTCTCCAGGCCTGGGTCGGTCGGGTTTCAGGTTCTTTCTTTCTGTCGGATATGCTCCTGGTTCTCGTTTCCCACCGGGTGCCTTCAGGACAGCAGCAGAGAGTCTGAGCTGCTCCGTCACCTCCAGATCCAAGAGGAGGGGCTAAAAAAACCTCTGAGCCAATCAGAGCTCATAATCTCTGACCAGGTGACCTCTGGCCCAGTGACGAGGGGCCAGCAGATTACCTGATCAGGCATGACACCTGATTTTCTGAGATCTGCAACAGCTTTGTGATGTGAACAGCGGCAGATTGATGGAACAGTGCAGGGAACCCAACAGAAACAAAGCCATACACACCACTATTATAACCATTCAGAACTCTATGAATCCACAGAAGAGCCACAGAACAGCAACAGAACCTTATTAAAAGACAGTAGAATCCTACCAGACAGCAGTCGAAACCCACAGAACTGAAGTAGAACCCAGAAGCACTGAGAAGTCTAGTCAGAGAAACAGAAGAACCAAGGAGAGCAGATGCAATACGCAACTAGTCCATGCATTTGTTCCTTCAAGGCTGGACTACTGTAATTCCTTGTTGTCAGGTTGTCCGACCATCTCGCTGAGAAGCTTGCAGTTGATCCCAAACGCTGCAGCGAGGGTTCTGATGGGAATTAGCAAGAGAGATCATATTTCTCCAGTTTTAGCTTCTCTTCATTGGCTCCCTGTAAAGTCCAGAATAGACTTTAAAGTCCCTCTTCTTACCTACAAGGTTCTTAATGGCCGAGCTCCATTGTACATCAGTGAGATGCTAATTCCTTATTACCCCACCAGATCACTTCGCTCCCAGAGAGCAGGTTTGCTTGTGGTTCCCAGAGTTTCCAAAAGTAGAATGGGAGGCCGAGCCTTTAGCTCTCAGGCTCCTCTCCTGTGGAACCAGCTGCCAGTTTGGGTTCAGGAGCAGACACCCTCTTTACTTTTAAAGTAAAGCTAAAACCCTTCCTGTCTGACAAAGCTTACAGCTCTAGTTATAGTTCTAGTTATAACTAAACCCATAGTTAGTCACAGTTACTCCTTAATGCCATCCCTCAGTTATGCTGCTATAGGCCTCGGCTGAAGAATTAGAACCATCAAGAAAATTGACTCCCACCGACCTGCAGAGGAGCCATATAAAAGCAGAACCCAACAAAATAGAACTTCAGCATTTTGTTCTTTGTAGGCGAAGTGTGTTGTGCGTTTGGAGTGTTCCAGAGGGAACCCTCTGGTGTCTTTTGGGGGTAGTGCAGGGTAAACCTGCTCTGTGGAGGTGAACACAGAGTTTATCTGTAAGGAGATTATTACGCTGAGCTAATTACCTTCAGAGAGAGAACAAACCTCAGAGCCTCTCTACTGTGACTCCTTTTCCTGTTTCCTCTCAAACGAACACTCTTAGAACCTGCAGAACTTTTCATATTAATTTCATGTGACTTCATTCAAGTCATCTTTAGATTCACAAATAAAACTTTTGCCACTTAAAGACAAAAACCATCCAAAAACTGTATTTGATCCCTGGCTATTTTGAGTTGCCTGTGGTATGAGTATAAAGAACCTAGAACCCAGGGATTACTTTTCATTAGAGTAACTGAAGATGGGAGATGGTCAAAAGATGCAGCAACACAGCGTGTAAGTTGGCCTCAACTAACTTGACCAAATCTCACGCAGACACTCCTCTGATTCAGTCGTCCCTCTGTCTCACAGGCTGAGTCCAAACATAAAGGTATCATTCACACACCTGTTCAAAAGTATGTGGACAGGCCCAAAATCCAACCATTCTGTTTTGCACAGCAGTTAGCATGTAGCCATTTAGCCACATGTAGCAAGAGTTTAGCATGCAGCTACTCACTTTCAGGTTCATCACAGCTGGTGTACTCAGGCGTGGTCACTAGCTCCTCCTCTGAACTGCTGAAGCTACCAATCACATGCATCTTTGCCATCCTCTGAGCCCTCTGCGCTGCACTCTCATAGGCTGGCTTCCTCTTCAGGGCAGAGCTTGGGTCTAGATGTTGCTGAGGTAAAGGGCTGTGGCATGGAGACGTGGGGCTTACATGATTGGCTACCCGATCCACAGACAACGACCTCTGACCTCCAGATCTGACCAATCCCTGAAGCCGATTCTGACGGACAGCTAAGAGGGAAACTAGCAAGTCAGACTGAGTTCCTTGGAGCAAGGCACTAACAGTTTGAAGGTTCTACTCTCTGCAATGAAGCAAGGCACTGGTCAGGTTGTCTGATGTATTCCTACCTGTATGTCTTGGATGATCAGGCTCAGTGGTTGTCAGGGAGACATCACTGTGGCGCCGTTGGTGGCGGACCCTGCCGACCTGAGCCAGCATCCTCATGGTCTCCTCACTTGGCTGCGGCTTCACCGGGTAACGTGCCAGATTTGGGTCGCTGCAGTAACGAGCTTGAAACTCCTCTTCCTGCCGTCGCCGCCACTCATGCTCGCCCTGAACCCGGTCCAGCGGATGGTCCTGAACCAGAAGGAGATGAAGTTCATCATCAGCATTAAGGAATAACCTCTCAGTGTAAACTCCTGTTAGCACCACCTATAGGTTCAACTTTCAGTCTGCTGTGATAAAGCTGAAGCTTATCTTGATGGTTAAATGAGAGGAAGCGTCATAAAATCATTTACATCTAATCAGGGGATCACATACGATGACATGATGTCATTACTGATTTAATATTTGCATTGTGAAAAGGTTTGTGTTATTTGTTTAATCTCACAACAGACTGTTTTTACCTTACTCTGAATTAAAATGTCAGGGCAGGTCTCTCGTCTCCCTCCTCTGGCACTGACAGTAAATCACATGGTGACTTTCCTCCTCACCTGTGAGTACCAGCAGCCTCGTCCATCTCTGACTGGTCGCCTCTGGCTCTGCAGCTCCTCCTCCCCATTACCATGGGAACCGTGTGGTGAGTGAACCCAGCGGTCTGGACTGTGAGCGGAGGACAAGCGGGGCATCCTGCCCCCCCCACCATCGTAATATGAGGGGCTCGGCTTCCTGCCAATAACACAGAATGGACCAATCAAAGACACAGGCTGGTGGAAGTATGTTAGCTTGTGGTTAGCATATGTTAGTCTGTGTTCGCCTCTGTGTGTCTTAGTTCAATCTTTTAAGTTGTGTGTTTTTATCGTCAGACTTAAGACAGAAAGTTCCTGTAATATACAATGCCTATAAAATGTATTCACCCTTGGATGTTTCATCCTTTTCTTGCTTTTATACATGATGTCTTGGTCAATAAAATTTGGCTTTTTTCACAAGAATTTGGAAAAAAAAAAACCTTTAATATTAAAGTAAAAACTGATTTTTATTATGTCAATTAAAAATATATAGTGTAAAATAAGTGTCTGCATAAATATACAGTATTTAGTAGCTGCACCTTTGGCTGCAATCGCAGCGCTGAGTCTGTGTGGATATGTTTTTCTCCAGTCTTCCCTGTAAAACAGCTCAAGCTCTGTCAGGTTGCTCTGGGATCAGGCATGAACAGCTCTTTTCAAGTCCAGCTACAAATTCTCGATTGAGATCTGGGCTTTGACTTGGCCACTCCAGAACATTCGCCTTGTTGTCTTTGAACCATTTGTGTAGCTCTGTATGCTTGGGGTTGTTGTCTTGCTTGAAAACAAATCTTCTCCCAAGTCGCAGGTCTCTTGTAGACTGAGTCAGATTATCTTCCAGGATTTTTTCTGCATTCATGTTCCCCTCTACCTTTACAAGCCTTCCAGGACCTGCTGCTGAGAAGCATCCCCAGAGCATGATGCTGCCACCACCATGCTCCACTGTGGAGATGGTGTGCTTGTGCTGATGTGCAGTGTTTGGTGTTCCCGAAACACAGTGTCTAGTCTGATGGCCAAAAAGCTCAATTTTTGTCTCATCAGACCAAAGAACCTTCTTCCAACTGACCTTGGAGTCCCCCATGTGTTTGGGCGAATTCCAGGCGAGAGTTCATATGAGCTTTCTTCAACAGTGGCTTTCTTGTTGCCACTCTCCCATACAGCTTCTGGTGAAGCACCCGAGCAACAGTTGCTGTCTGTACAGTCTCTCCCATCTGCCACTGACACTTTTAACTCCTTCAGAGTGGTCGTAGGTGTCTTGGTGGCCTCCCTTATCAGTCTTCTTCTTGCCCAGTCACTCCTCACGTTTGTGAGGACGGTCCAGTCTAGGCAGATTTAAACAAGTGCCATACTCCTTCCATGTCTTAATGATGGATTTAAATGAACTCCGTGGGATGTCCAGTGAGTTGGAAACCTTTTTGAAGCCATCTCCTGACTTATACTTTTCAGTGATATTTTCTCTGAGTTGCTTGGCTTGTTCTTTTGTCTTCATGTTGCAGTTGTAGTAGGAATACTGATGAACCAGACACTGGACCTCCCAGACACAGGTGTTTTTATACTACAATCACTTGACACACATCAACTGCTCTTGACTGCTCGAATCTCCTTTTCACTAATTGTGACACTGCTGGCATCAACTAGCTGGACCTCTGTTGAATTAGGTCAGTCACTTTAAAGGGGGGTGAATATTCATGCAAACACTTATTTTACACTATGCATTTTTAATTTAATTTAATTGACATGAGTTTGTAAAAATCTGTTTTCACTTTGACATGATGCAAATTCTTGTGAAAAAAGACAAATTATATTGACCATGATTTCATGTATAAAAGAAACAAATGGGGAAAACATCCAAGGGGGGTGAATACTGCTTATAGGCATTGTACCTCCTGGTGTTTAAGTGCAATTTTCTTGTGATTGAAGCCACAACACATTAGTTCCACAAAGAAACTCCAGAGCAGGTGATCCAGACCCCTACCCCAGATGAGTCCCTTACAAACCCAAAGACCTGTTCTGTATCCCAGTTTCTGATCCAGCCCTGGATGGTCCACAGCTGGATGAAGTCAGATCCAGTTTTTCAGTCTCAGAACATTTCAATTTGAATACTAATAATCCAAAAAGATGATAAATGTTTTGTTGTTAAATCGTTATTCCTGGTGTCCAGTAACAGACTCTGTATTTCTGCCTCTGCTGGTGTTATATCAGTTTGATGCATTCTTCAGTTTTGAGCAATCAAATGAATGAATGAACTGCGGTGCAGTAAACCTGCAGCAGGGGGTAACTTCAGTATGAGTAACACGAGACCACCCGGCAGAAGCTCACAGGAAACACACTTCATCTTGCTCTGCTGTATCATTCGTACTGTATCATCACTTCATTATCCCTCATTTGGTTTATGAACCTGAAGTATGCCACAGACTGCTCCAGCAGCAGTTCAGTAAATGTACTCAGTTACTTTGCAGACAGATTAGCATGAGCAGGTGATGAACAAATAAAGTTAATAAAATAAGAGTTTCTTACAGTTTGTCTGTCGCCCGTTTGTAGCTTCACATCAACGATTCGTTCAGTCCCCACAAGCACGCGCGCACACACACGTGCGCACACACGCGCGCGCACACACACTCACTCTCTCTCTCTCTCTCTCTCACACACACACACACACACACACACACACACACACACACACACTCAGCAGGTTTATAACTGGAATCTGGCTCATCACTGCAGTCCCACCCACTCCAGTTCAAGCCCCTCCCCTCCATGTCTCAGGCTCCCTCGCAGCTACAGTTAGCCTGTGTATTAGCCTGTGAATGTTTGCATGTGTGACCATGTGTTGTTTTAATTTATGTTTACATGTATTAGCCTGTCTGTTAGCTTGTGTGTGTGTGTCTGTGTTAGCTTGTATTGGCCTGTGTGTTAGCTTGCATTGGCCTGTGTGTTAGCCTGTATTAGCATGGGTGTTAGCTTGTATTGGCGTGTGTGTTAGCCTGTATTAGCCTGTGTGTTAGCTTGTATTAGCCTGTATGTTAGCTTGTATTAGCCTGTGTGTTAGTGTGCTGCTGTATTTAGCAGTAATCTGCTCTGAGCTGCAGGATTAATAATCTGTTAATCTGATTACAGCAGAACGTGGTGTGTGTGTGTGTTGGGGGGGTACACAGACACACAGACGCAGGCAGTAATTAAAAACAAACCAAACAAATTTAAACTAATTAACAGTTTGACTTTACAGGAGTAGAGCTCTTGTGTTCATTCACACCATGAAGCGCTGACGAGGCCCGTCACGACCCACCACATCAGACACGAGCAGAGAGACTTATGAAGAATTATTATTAATTGTTGTTAATTATTATTATTAATTATTATTCTCATATTGAATTCCTCATTTAGAGCTCAGACTCGACAGTGTTTAAAGTCTAAAAAGAAAAATAAATATTAATATTACAAAAACACTGAGGGGAGCAGATCTGCACACTGAGTTGTTAATACTTCCAAAGAACATGATGCAGATACCTGGTGGTCAAATGCTCATATTATCAGCAGGACATCACTGTTGGCTTCATCCAGGATGATCAACAGGTTTGGATTTAAAATAAAACACCTAAAATCTAAAAACTAAAACCAGATTTTACTCTATAAAACTTAAATGGACACTGAAGCTTCAGCCTGAACTTCACCACATGCTCCAGCTGGGTGAACTGCTCCTCCTCAGTGTGCTCAGTTGTCATGGAGATCCACTTGTCCTCACATGTCAGTCATGTGATCACAGATAATCAGCTAATAAGAACAAGATCTCATGACATTACATGAAATGAAACATGTACATTAAATGCATGAAGAGTTGTTTTCTGTCATGATGAAGCCACTTATTTCTCTCTCTACTGGGTTCTACTGACCGCTCAGTGGCTCCGTTCCTCAGAGGCCCTGTGGCCCTTGGCTGCCCCTGCACTGGTGGGTACAGAGCCCCATGTGAGCTGTGGTAAAACTCCCCCGACTGAGTGAGAATCTCCTGTTTCCTCCTGCAGACGTTACAAACCCACATCACCTGAGAATAAACAGAACAGAGTCACTACCGTGGATTAAAATCAGAGCTTACATCATCACCACATCAACTGAGACCATCACATACATCATGTCTCAAATTATCAAGACATAATGTGATTCCAGCTATTACCAGCAGAGGGCAGAATGAGGCCTTCACGCTCCCTGGATTTTTATTTTGGTGAGCTGCTTCCTCCTGTCACACCGGTGACAGCAGGTACTGATCCTGTTTGAGGTAACAGAGCCACACACACACACACACACACACACACACTAACCTTATTGGCTCTCAGAGGGACACGCCCCCCACAGCGGGCGCAGAAGCGGCTCTGGCAGTAGCAGCAGGCTCGACCGCAGCCGTCAGCAAACTTGGTCTTGTGACAGACGCCACAAGTTGGAGACTCTGCCCTCACTGCGTGAGCAGCCTGAGGCTCCTCCCCCAGCTTCTTCACCTGGTCCTTATACAGCTCAAACTGCTGATGTAACTTCCTGTGGAGAGGTCAGAGGTCAGAGAGGGGCTGCAGAGCTGGGATCACTGACTGTCAAATCTGAGGTGTCTGTGTAGTCAGAGTGTGTGTCCATGAACACACATCAGAATGAGATGTTAGCTGCTCCTGTTATCAGCTTCTGTTAGCAGATGTTAGCTGCGCCTGTTAGCAGCGGTTAGCAACTCCTGTTGGCAGCTGTTAGCAGCCGTTAGCAGCTCTTAGCAGCTCTTGTTAGCAGCTGATAGCTGCTCCTGTTAGCAGCTCCTGTTAGCAGCTGTTAGCAATTCCTGTTGGCAGCTGTTAGCAGCTCCTGTTAGCAGTTTTTAGCAGCTCTTGTTGGAAGCTGTTAGCAGCTCTTGTTGGCAGCGGTTAGCAGCTCTTAGCAGCTCAGCGGACTCACAGATGTTCAGACTTTCACTCTGATCATGAATCAAACTGAGGAAGTTCTGCACCATCAGTTTTAATCTGTCTTCTCTCAGTTCACTGATGGATGTTAGTTGTAACCAGACCAGCTTCTCAGTTCTCTTAGCAACACAACACACACTGTTTCTCGATCACTTTGGTCCCTCACTGCACCGGAGAAGCCTAACTTTCTTCATCAAACCAAAGTTCTCCTCATCCACTGGTTTTTATGGTTCTGTCTCTACAATATGTGATCTGTCTGCAGGAAGCCTGCAGGGCTAAAACACAGTTGCGAGTGAGCTCACACACACACATACACAGGTGAGCTCACATATGTGTTCACGCACAGTCTACCTGAAACAAAGACATCTGTCTTGCTTCTTTTAATTAAGTACTCGTTATGACAGAGCAGGTGATTATTGTATGTTTTATATTTGATGGCCCTGATTATGACCTAACCTGATGATGACATAATTTCCTGTCCTGATCAGTGGGAGTCAGGTAAAGTAATGACAACATTATGAGTCTTTTATCAGTAATTTCTCGCTCAGCTGCTTTTATTTTGAAAATTCGCAGCAGGTCTGTGCTTTTATTTTGTCTGAGCAGAAATGAGCTGACAAAAACAAACCTGTCAACAAAGCAGCTGATCATCAATAATCAATGGGCTACGTGAGGACCGCGTGCCTACAGGTAACCCCCCACCCCATCCCCTTACTTGAGCATGCTCTGCTCCTTCTCCTCCTCCTTCTTCTGCCTCTCCATCACCGACAGGATGATGCTCCGCTCGTCCTCCGTCAGGTGGCTCAGGTCCGGCAGCTCCGGCCCCGGTCCGGCCCGGGCGGGCGGCCCGGACATCCTGACTGAGAGCCGCTAACAGACAAGGACAGTGAGTGACATGAGGCGCGTCCGCTCACTGACAACAACAATAACAACATTATTAACAGTGGAGATGCTGATGAAGGCCACGGAGCTGCATGGTGTTCAGATTGTTTTGTCCAGCTCCTGTTGGATTCAGCGGTTCTGTGTGAAGTTCCATGGCCGCGCTAAAGCCTCGAGGAGCGTACACAGCAGCAGTCAGAGACCCGCTCCGTCTGCACCACAACGGCTATTAGAACATCTACCTGTTTACCTGGACATCCCTCCACACCTACATCCATCCCTCCACACCTTCAGTCAGTCACCGGCACTCACCGACAGCGCAGCGGCGTCCTTTCGCCTGTTTATTCCGCAGCCATGTCGTTTCCCCCGGTGTTCAGCGGCGGTGAATCCGGTCGGCTCTCCATCCCGGCGCCGGTTCTCATCCTCCGCTCCAGCCCGGGGATCCGGCCCTCTTGCTCGGCCTGCTGTTGTCGCGGTATACCGCTGCGGTGCGTCGGTTCTTCACAGTGACAATGGACGCAGCAGAGGCGGGCGGGGCCACTGCGTGACGGTATTACGCGCTACAGAGATCAGCTGGTCACGGGAGGGGGCGGGGCTTAGTCTGTCAAGGAGCTAAACATAGGACAACAGGCAAAGATAGAAATACAGACACACAGATCAACAAATAATCAACCAATAAGCTTATCGATGATTTACTGATGCAGGGCTTCACCTTCAGAACTACATATGCACCAAAACTCGGTCATGTGATCAGGTTCCAGTGTTGGTACTGTGGGGAACAAACAGGAGTCTGGAGCGTGTGACGTGAGAAATGTATAGCCTACATTTTAAAGTACGTCTTACATTTTAAAGAACATTGTATGCTTATTTATTTATTTATACCCTGTCTCAACTCAGTTGTTCTTGTGTTTTATGTTTAATGGTGCCTTGGCCACCAGACACAACAATTTCCCTACAGGGATAAATAAAGTACCTATTCTATTCTATGAATTCGCTATGGTAACCAATGCTTAACATCACCTGTTCCTCAGCAGGTTCCACGGCAGGTTCCATTCATCAGTTTCAGGTTAAATCAGCTGTTCTTTCACAAGTTCCCTGTGAAATCCTGGTAAAACCGAGGAACCAGTCTAATAGCAACTGTGAGTTGTTCTAATAGGAACCACAAGATCTGTGGTGGTACACATGTGATTATATCATCAATACACTGATGAGTGACCAGCTGGACTGTGAGAAAGCTGTCTGAGTCAGAGGACACCAGGTGAGTCTGAGAGTCAGAGTCACTGATCAATATCTCATGTCTGAGTCATGTGTTCACTGTCCCGGTGTGACATCATTAGTTCAGCCCTTGGGGCATCAGGACGTGCTGATGATTGATGTCCTCCTGCAGGAACATCTGGATGTTCTCTGAGCTCCTCTACCACAGCTGCAGACAGACACTCACCTAACAGACTGATTACAACAACCAGCAACTACTGATTATCAGCTATTGATTACTGAATTTTTCCCAGCGTGGGACTAATAAAGGAAATCTAATCGAAATCTAATCAGTTATTACTAACTCCTGTTTATTAACTATTGATTAAGAAGGCAAGACCATTGCTGTGTTTACAGACACACAGACACACACACAGATACACACACAGAGACACTATGAGACTGAAAACATTTTATGTTAAACGCATCAGTGGACAGAGATGACCTGTGGCTGGTGTTTCCTGTCATGTGCAGTGTGATAAAGAGAGAAAGAGGCGTCAATGTCAACAGAGATGACAGTACACGTGTCATCTCATGACTCAGCAAGCACAGTTAAACACATTTCAGGCTCTGATACATTGAAATATGTGGAATTTAACATGTGATCATCCCGTCAGTCACATGGTTTCAGGAGACCGTCATCAGCAGCTCACTTCCTGTGGTGGACTGGTCCCAGTGGCGCTGTGTTGGGTCATGTGACGCTTCATATTGGACACCTGAGTGAAACATTTGCCGCAGATGGAGCAGCTGAAGGGTTTCTGACGAGCGTCGCCGCTGTGCTGAGTCATGTGACGCTTCAGGTTTCCTCCCTGTGTGAATCGCACACCGCATACAGAGCAACTGAACGGTTTCTCTCCTGAGTGAGTCCTCAGGTGTTTCTTCAGGGCGCCGCTGGCAGGGAAGCACTTCCCGCAGATGGAGCAGCCAAAGGGTTTCTCCCCACTATGGATCCTCAGGTGAGCCTTCAGGTTGTGCTTGTGATTGAACCTGTTCCCGCACTGACGGCAGCCGAACGGTTTCTCTCCGGGTTCTGCCTCCGGATTCTCCTCCGCCTGGCTTTCGCCCAGCTCAGCCTGCTCGCTGCCACACTTGTGTCGTCTGAAACCTGAGAGCCAGGTGAACCTTTTATCACAAATGCTGCAGCTGAATTGCTTCTCTCCGGTGTGGACCGCCATGTGCTGCGTCATGTGGACCTTCTGCGTGAAGCCTTTCCCGCAGAACGGGCAGCTGAATGGGCGCTCGCCAGTGTGAAGGCGCTCGTGCGTCTTCAGGTTGACCATTCGGCCGAACCTCTTCCCGCACTGAGAGCAGCTGAAGGGCTTCTCGCCACTGTGGCTCACGGTGTGACACAGCAGTGACCTCCTACAGCTGAACGTCTTCCCACAGTGGGAGCAGCTGAAGGGCCTCTCTCCAGTGTGGATCCTCACATGTGTCTGCAGATGTTCCTTACGACCAAATGTTCTCCCACATTCAGAGCAGCTGAATGATTTCCTGCTGCTCTGACTTCCTGAATCAACACAGTTAAAACCTGACGGAGCTTCTCTCCTCGTCCGTCTGCCACCTCCACCCGTCTCAGAGTCTTCAGTCCTGTCCTCAGTGCCTGGCTGTAAATGTAGATCTGGATCTGAGTTCTTGGCAGGTTCTGGTCCTCCAGCTTCTGTCCTGGTCTGTCTCTGATGAAGCTGTGAGGACTGAGGTTTCTCCTCATCATCATCTTCTTCTTCACTCTTCACAGGAACAGGAGTGAACTTGATCTCGGCCTCCTCCACCCCTCCAAGCTGCTCTCCCTCCTGACTGCTCCACAGCTCCTGAGGCTGCAATGAGTCACCACCACACCTGTGTCTTTTGAGCTGGTAGAGCCAGGTGAACCTCTTGTTGCAGACGGAGCAGTTGAATCTATTCTCTTTTGTGTGGACGGACATGTGCTGGGTCAGGTGACCTCCATGTTTGAAGCTTTTACTGCACACGGAGCAGCTAAATGGTCTCTCTCCAGTGTGGATTCTCATGTGAATGTTCAGGTTGTCTTTGCGGCTGAACACTTTCCTGCACTCAGAGCAGCTGAACGATCGGTCTGCAGGCTCAGCTGGACCCTGCTGAGCCGGACCCTGCTGAGCTGGACCCTGCTCACACACACACTGATGACTTTTGAGCTGAGTGTACCAGGTGAATCTTTTGTGGCAGAAGCGGCAGCTGAAGCGTTTCTCCCCCGTGTGGACGGACATGTGATACGTCAGATTGACCTTCTGAGTGAAGCTCTTCCCACAGAATGAGCAGCTAAAGGGTTTCTCCCCAGTGTGAGTCCTCAGGTGTATCTTCAGGTGCGGACTGCGGCCGAAGACTTTCCCACATTCAGAGCAGCTGTATGTCCTCCTCCCAGGTTTTCTCCTTACGTCGCTCACGACATCCATCGTTTTTAGGAAATTTGAAACTAAGCAAGGTTCTCGGTTCTCTGTCCGACCTTTGCTGACCTCAGTCTTCAGTTCTGCACTGACTGAAGACTCAGGTTGGAGACATGAATCTGGACTGAAGATCCAGGGTGAATCTGACTGACTGCTCCACTGTTCCTCCACCTCCTCCTTCAGTTCCTCTAGCTGCTGACTGCTCCACAGCTCCTCCTGCTCCTCTTTAATGTGTGGCAGCTCTGGATCCTCCTGGTCCAGCCTGGAGCTCCACTCCTCAGAGGGAACCTTGTGTTCACTCGCCAACAGCAGCTGGATGTCTGCAGGACACACACACACACACAGTTCAGCTGGTTAATGATGTTTGTGGAGAAGGAACAAAGACTCTTTGATCTTTCACTGAGCGTTCTGCAAGCTGATAATGGACATTTGTTTGTTTCAATCATCAACACAACACAACCTCAAGAACAACAGATCTGACTGAGAGATCCACCAAAAGAACACTAGATCCACCAGAGGACCAGTGGAGCCCAAAAAGGTCCTGGCTCAGGTCTCTGAGGGCATATCTGTCTGTGTTCAGGAACGTCCATCTGTGTGATGTTCCTGTTGTTCCACAGCTGAGGCCAGATGTTCCTCAAATGTGTGTTTGATCTCTCACGGTTTCAACTCATCACAAGTCAACAGTTTTATGTCTGATGCAGCAATAAGAGACTCAGACGCTTCAGCTGCTTAACATTCTCACACAGTCCATCACTGTTCTGTAACTCAGTTCTCCCCCAGGTTTCTCCTCAGACCGTGAAAACATGAAGCTGCTGTTCCTACCTGAAACTTCATCCTCCTCTCCTTCACTCTTCACACGAACAGGAGTGAACCTGACCTCGGCCTCCTCCAGCCCTCCAAGCTGCTCTCCCTCCTGACTGCTCCACAGCTCCTCCTGCTCCTCTTTAATGTATGGCAGCTCTGGATCCTCCTGGTCCAGACTGGAGCTCCAGTCCTCAGAGGGAACCGATAGCTGCTGGATGTCTGCAGGACACACACACAAACATCAAACAGACCCTGGAGACCTCCTTCAAAGACCTGATCCTCGTCTGACAGGACGACCTGGACCTCCTTAAGGTGGCCACGTGATGATGTGATTATATGATGGCGTTAATGCAGAGCTTACTGTCCCATGGTTCGCTGCTTATTCTCCTGATTAGTAGTTTAATTGGTGTCAAAAACCCAGAGAAAAGAAAACAAAACAAAGTTTAAATTAATTAATTTAATCAATTCATATTGATCATGAATGCTGAACCAGTCAGCGGTCTGACAGACAAACTGACGATTTCACAGCGCAGCCGCCGCAGAGCCGTGCGGCGCAGGTTACCATAGTGACGTGACCCGTTACCATGGCGACACGCTCGGGTTAAAGGTGAGCTCGCTGCGTGATAAGCGGGGGTCCGCAGACAGCGCGGACTCACCTGACACACCTTTAACCTCGTGACCACAGTGACGGAAGCAGCGTTAGCTTAGCAACATTAGCAGAGCAGCGAAGCTGTCAACAGACCTGAGCTCTTCAGCTTCCGCCCAGCTTCTAAGCACACTTCCGGCAGATTCTGTTGTCGCTCCATCTGTGTTGTGTTGTTTGAACTGCAGTCTGCCAGTTCTGGTGCCGCTGTTCGAGTTCAGCTAACGGTTCTTTCCGCTGACAGACCTCTGCGTCAAACTGCGTCAACCGACATCAACCTGCTCACAGGTCAACGGTCACTTCCGGCCACTGGTTTCAAAATAAAACTCCGTGATGATGCCAAAGTGTTTGCTGAGGTGGTGACACCGACACCGCTTGACGCTGAGGTTTCCACCATAGAATGGTGGAAGTCAGACTCCACCCGGCAGGTGGCGCTGCTGCTGCCAGAAGCTGCTGAGCGTTTAGCGTCTGGGGGGGTTCAAATAAATATATCAAATAAAGAGCACAAATTATATGTTTTAATAGCTTTCTTGTTATTCGGGTCAGAGATGCTTTCAATGTACTGTTCAGTTTCCTTTTTGAATGCTACGAAAGAGGTTTGAGTGACTAAATTGAGCTTTGTGGAAGTGGTATTTCCCTAGAGTTATTATCAGATTTATGACATATAGTTCTTTCTGTTTTTTACTTTTGACATTGTGGACACCAAAAAGTACAACGTTCCAACTTAGAGACAAGTCTGAGTCAGTCTTCTTCTTTGTCGCATTACTTCTCTCCAGAAAGTGGCAGCAGAGTGACAGAGCCAGAACATATGTGTTACTGTTTCAGGTTCAGACTCACACAGAGAACAGTTCACACATATATCTTTCTTAAATTTTAACAGGTAATGCTTGGCAGGGTAATATCTACGAATTGTTTGTGACCAGGTATCTGTATGTGAGGTTCCACAGGTTAATCCAGTTCAGACCATTAACAAGACCAGACCAGTACTGAACAACAGAGGGGGTAGTGGTGATATCTGTTTGAAATAATGACCTAATATTGCGATTATTGTTTTTAGATGTGACAGAGAAGCATATATGTCCCACTGGTGTTAATGTGGGGTCTAAAGGTGGAACACACACTGGTTTTTCAGCACCTCTTAGTAAAGTTAGGATACCAGAGGGAATGGCATCCATTACAATGGCAAACTCTTTTGGGGTAACAGGAATACCAAATACTTCAAAATAATTTAGCAGATTTCCATTATTATTGATAAGGCTTCATCTGTCAATCACTAAGACAAACCTCAATCAATCATGTTGATCAATCACGCATCTTAACTTCCTGTTTCTTTAAGTCAAAACATCACTGCTTCACTAAAGTTTCAGTAAAGCTCATTTTAAAAACAAATCCATGTCTCGAAATCTGTTTTTCACATGAAGAAATTATTTTACCTCATTAAAACAAGCACAGCAGCACATGTTGTATAAAATATCATGAATATAACGTAGAAATAGTAGTTTCTATCCAGAACAAAATGATTAAAGGATAAAAATCTAAAATGATAAAATTAATCATTAAATAATGCATTTTATTTCT
The DNA here is from genome assembly GCA_008933995.1 of Datnioides undecimradiatus. Taxonomy (NCBI): domain Eukaryota; kingdom Metazoa; phylum Chordata; class Actinopteri; order Lobotiformes; family Datnioididae; genus Datnioides; species Datnioides undecimradiatus. Next base: position 153,038 of record WARS01000074.1, read on the forward strand.
CAGAGATTGTGTTTGTGGTTCAGTCCACACAGTTTCACAGTTAATTGATGTAAACAACAACAACAAAAATTCACATCAATCAAAAACATAGCAGCAGGAAGGCTGTTATAAATCAATCATAAATAATAATGCAGGACACTGAATGCCACAGCAGCAGAGTTTCTTCTTCTGCTGTGTAAAAGTGAACCAGGGTAACCTGTAGAGCAGTGTGATGTCATCATCTGGTCATGTGACCCCTAAACCAACCTAAGAGGATTGTTGTTTCCTGCTTCAGCTTATGTGTTTGTTCACACAAGATGGAGCCAGACCATGAATGAACAGACGATTGACTGACTGACTGACTGACTGACTGATTGATTGATTGATTGATTGATTGATTGATTGATTGGCTGATTGATGGAGCTGAATGTGTGTGTGATGACTCTGCTGCTGATCTGCGGCATCTTTCTGCAGAGAGTTGACAGCAGTCTGCCTGACGTCACACCTGCAAAACCTCCACTGCAGGTAGGACAGGTGCATGCTGGGAGACCTGACCGATGATGTGAAGCTGATCAATAACGTGTGTGTGTCCTTCTGTTATCAGTCTGCTGCGTCTCACTGAGTATGTAGGGGTGGGGTTGGGCAGTGTGTGTGGGGGGGCACTGTTTGTATTACAGGTTAATATATAAATTGTTTGTACTTGTTGTTTGTGTTGTTTGTTGTTTGTCAGGTTGCAGCGCCGGTGACCTCGGTGTCAAACGCTATCACCTCTCTGCAGAAGACTGGACTCAGACGACTCCCTGGACTCTGTCGACGCCTGAAGAGACGCAGAGTCACCGTCCTGGTAATGACTCACATGTCCAGCAGACATAATTACACTGGCTCAGTGTTGTGAACCGTCTCTCTCTCTCTCTCAGTGTAACATGGAGAGGTTCTGCTGGCGGGGGCGGGGTCAGAAGAGTCAGTCTGGCCAGGTGTGTCGCTGTCCTCGAGGCTGCAGGTGTTCGTATTTCTTTGTCCACAGTCTGTGAAATAAACATGTTTTGAAGAACGAACACCTTCAAACAGCTGCAGCACTTAAACTGAGCTGAAGGTCCCAAGGACGAGCAGCAGCAGCCTCCCAGCCTGCTGATGTCGCTGTGACAGAGTGAGGAGGATGATGATGATCTGCTCAGAGGAACATCTCGTAGCTTCCTTTTCTGCTCCAGCTCCTCCTATTCTCAAAGAGCAGGATGTGGATCAGGTAGAGACTTTCAGGTCTTAGCTCTGCCTCCTGCCCTCACCTCGCAGACTGGAGACCTGTTCCACACGGTCACACAGTTATTAATAAACTACTACAGTCATAATTGATAAAATCATAATTAATGTCTACTTTTTTTAAATCAGTGTGTGTATTCAGACAGGAAGCCGACAAGCAAGCAATAATCCAAACATCCGGTTGTGACACTGTGATGACGTTTCTTCTGACTGTTCAGCAGAAGAAGGCACAACACATTAACCGGAAACCCGCAGAGAACATGAAGTTACGTTTACTGGCCTTCAAAACAAGGGCTACTAGTCATGTTTGAGATTCAGCATGTATTTATTTTGTAAAATAAGTGGTACAATTGTTCATAATTACATTAACGACATAAATGCGACCCTAAATAAGACCCTTCTGCAGTCTTCACACATGTTGTGACATAACATGTTTCGCTTTTGTCATTGTTTCATATTAAATATATTTAAGGTCTCTTCCTGTTTCTTTGTAACGTCATTACAATGTTTCTGTGTTTGGAGCAGGAGAAGACTCGGATATGAGTATCAGGACACAGTGGGCGACAGCAGGAGTGTTTCAGTGTGTTTACACTTCCGTTAAACGAGAAGACGTTTTCATGAACTATGGAGCTCTTACTTTGAAAAGCCCGTGGCGGAAGCATTACCGGTGTCGTGTGTTCGTGGTAAACAGTCGGTGAGGCCGCGGACGATAACAGTAGGCCGGTAAACTCGCTCCAATCTTTCGTCGGTTTGTCGTTAAAGGCGGTTTCAGCGGGTTACGGTGAGTTTTGAGAGTAGCCGCATGGATAGCTAGTGTTAGCATGCAGCTGTAGCCTAATGCGGTGTTAGCAGGCTAACTGTTAGCATCAGCAGGCTAACCGTTAGCCCGCTTCATCGACAATTATCGTTTTTATTTAGTGGTAACTTTCGCTCTCAACTCGTTAATCACTTCACTTATCGGTTATTCTGTGTAACCTCACTCGGTCCCGTAACCAATCCACAATCAATAATGGTGATTAGCTCTGCTAGCTTGTAGCTTGTAGGTCAGGGATAATAAACAGCAGACGGAAAGATTCACTGAGATGATCGGGAACCGAATGAAAACAGTGATTCATGAGTCAGCAAAGAGAACTCGCGCGCATTTAGATTAATTAGAGTGATTACAGGCGAATAGAACGATTGATTAGTCTACTGATGTATTGAAATGGTTAATAAATGAGTCGTGGTATCAATTTAAAAGATTAAAAGTCTTAAGATGACCTTGGCTCCGTTTCCAATAATAAATCGATAACCATCGACATTTTAAAGGAAACTTCCGTCCGTCACTGTGAAACAAACTGATAACTGATTTATTGGTCACTCATCAGGGAAGTTAATCCCCTCAGAAGAGTCAGTGTGGATTAATCCACTCGGTAGTATTGATTGATTATCTGATTGACGAAACATGTCCTTCATCATCACTGATGAATACCACGAACACAGCAATCACCAGTCACTAGAATCAAACAACACTCACATCACGCTACAGTAAATGCTGATGACTCCATCGACACAATTGAGCCAGGTATCAATTACTGATATCTGATCAATCGACTGATCAGCTCCAGATCGAGAGACATGCAGAATATTCTTCAGAAACTCTTTATGACTGAACCTTAGAACCCAAGTCCTGTGTCATTGATTAAACTGGTGATCAGATCAAATCAAACTGATTGATCTGTTTCATGCTTCAACAGCCTGGAGCCCTAAAACACCATGTGACCAGACAGGAAACCAGCTGGGAGACAGACAGGAAACCGGTCCAGAACTAGCCAGTAACTGTCAGTCAGTAACTGGTTCCCACGTTCCCGCGTTCCTGTGTCAGGGTGGCTGTGACATCGTCCTGGTGGAGGAGCCGGCTGATGGAGAGCGACTGTCGGATCCCTGTGGCCTGTTGTCGGCCTCGAGTCCTCGTCCTCCACGCTCTGTTCTGGGGTCTCGTGTCCCTCAGGTCAGTCTGTAGAAAGAGAACACGTAGAAGGTTCCACTGGTTCTTCAGAAGGTTCTTGGTGGTTTCATTTGGGGGAGAGTGGTGGCTAAGTGGATAAAGAGGCGAGCCCCACAACCAGGCTCCGGCTCAAATCCAGACCAGACCAGTATGAGAGGTCGGCACAAGAGACATGAGAGGAAAAAACCTCGACCACGATTGCAACTGTGACCGAGATCTGGCATCATTGGCTGCCACCTTGGGCCCTTGAGCAAGGCCCCCTAGTTGCTCCCCGGGCGCCCTAAGTGGCTGCCCACTGCCAGCATGCATGTGTTGTGTGTTATACATGCATGTGAGTGGGTAAAAATGCAGAGAACTAATTTCCATATATGGATTAATAAAGTGAATCTTCTTCTTCTTCTTCATAAGTGATGTTTGTTGTTTCCTGTGTTTCAGGGTGTTCGGAGCAGCTCTGCTGAGTGACGACAAAACATCAGGTACCAACAGGAAGCAGCAAGGACTGCTGGGAAATGAATGAAAAAGTAGAATTTATTATTTTTTAATATGTAGTTTACCCCCCACCCCCCACCCCGCAGTGACACCGGCAGTCTCCCCCTGCTGGCTGCTGGAGGAGTTTGTGGTGACCACAGAGTGCTTGCAGTGTAATGCCTTCCAGGCTGTAAGTGTGGACACAGTTTCAAGGACATTAAAAGGCCGTAAAAACCTTGAGTGTTTTGAAAACAGCAGGTTGTTGTCATGACAACAGAGCGTGCGGACAAAGTGATGAAGCTGTGTGTTGTGTTGCAGAGGTCATGGTCGGCCTGTGGACTGACGGGATACGTGGAGCGGGTGAACTGTACCAGATCCAACAGGGACGAGCACAAGAGGTGAGACACGTCACAACTCTGATCAGTCGATCATTCTGTTTCATTGATCTGTCATTTTGGCAGGGATATCCATACAAAGACTGAGGTGAATCAGTCACACCTCAGATTGCGTTAGCTTAGCATTAGCCTGCTCTGTACACAAGCTGAAACACAATTGGTCAGATAAGCTAACAGCTAACTCTGTGTGCCCAGCTGTCGCTCTGCAGTGATGGAGGAACATCTCTTCTGGAAGTTCGAGGCCGCCATGTTGGCTCTCACAGCACTTTTTGGCATCCTGGTGGTCATTCGTCAGCGCTGGCTCGACCGCCTCGCCTCAGAGAAGGTCCGCCGCCAGATCGAGTCTATCTAGTGTACAGGAGAGACCCAGACCAGGACCTGGACGAGTGTGGTTTTTATACTGCAGCATTATTTCACCAACCATTTAAACTGAAGACAGATTGGGGTCCATCAGGGATCAGGACTGAAGCAGAACCTGTAGAGAAGACTCAGAAACACGATGACGTGGAGGCACATGTGTGTTCGATTCTCTGAAATGATCCAAGTATCATAATCCAGTCATGTGACTGTTGCTGTCCAATGAAAACCAGGTATCAACCAACTCTGCTTCACTTATCAAACTGAATTAAACTCTCAAGTCACTTTTTCTCTGGAGATACATGGTTTTCCTGCGATAGCAGCGACATGTTAGAGCTCTATGACTGGAGGTGATTTTGATTGGTCAATCCAAGATGCAGTAGTGATGTCATTTATCAATATCTGAGTTTTAAATATCAGATATCTGATTGGTCAGAACTGCTGAATATGTGAATTTCTTTTCATTCTGTTCCTGACAAATATTTTGTGCCAACATGTTTGTGTCTCTGAGTGCAGCATGGGCAGAAATCTGACTGTAAATATGTTTGAATTTGTTTTTCTGTGAAGTTTCACACAAAATAAAGTGAGACGTCCCTCCATCAGGCTCCCCTGGGCAGGTACACAGTGAGTCACAGCTACAACCAACCAAACGGAAACACAGACGACAACAGAATAAAACCTGCAGGTGTGTCCAGGTGCACCTGCAGGTGTGCTCTGATATTAAAGGCAGTTAGCCTGTGGTTCTGAAGCAATGGTGAATGAAGCTTGGCGCCACTGGCTGTGGTTTAGAATAGTCTGGACGACACATTCACAGAATTTATTATGTAAAACATCAGAAGAAGAATCAAAGCTGTTATGAATGACTCCATCAGAGGAGGAGGGCCATGGAGCAAAACCTAGTAAACGCCTGAGCTGACATCGCTGTTAGCTGCTGTTAGCAGCAGCTCCTCTGGCATGAGCTGAGACCTCGCACAGGAAGTGGGACAGTGATGAGCAATGACTGACAAGAATTAAAGCAACTGATAGAAAGTTTATTAAAATCGACGTTTCAGATTAAAACTGAGTTTAATGGTTATAAACAATCATTCCAATAATTAAAATCCAGGTGTTCTCAAAGCAGAAGGTTCTCACCAGTGCAGAGACTAAAACCAGAAAGTCAAAATGGCAAAACGTCTCCTGGATCCTGATTGGCTGACAGTCACAGTGATGTCACAATCAGTGAGTCTTTAAAAACACTCCTGTTTGTCGTCAGTTGATTGGTTCATAGGTCAACGCCGTGGCTGCCGTTCTCTTCCGGACAGAGATGCAGACTCCGCCCAGCAGCAGGAGGATCATGGGAGTTCCCAGACCGAACGCCATCATGCTGAGAACCAGTGGAGAGAAGGAGTCAATGGGCGGCGAGCCGGAGCCCACCAACAGTGTCCTGTGGGAAACACATGAGGAAGCATTAATGAAGTTTCAATCGGCTGATGGAGATTCAGCTCAGGAGCAAAACAGACCAGCTGAGGAACTTCGTGCTGTTGTAGAACGGTTCTCCTGCCAGGCCGAAGCTCACATTCAGTCCAAATGTTTCCGGTTCTATGTAGAACGCTTGGATCAGACCAGACGCTGCCGCTGCAGCCTCGCTACTCTCAGGCCTGGGGTCTGAGTGGCGGCACGGTGTGGCGTCCTCCAGAGCTGGATCAGGAAGACGGTACGCCACCGGCTTCCACTGAACGAAACCCAGAACGTCAGAACTGCCGTTCACCGACGAAACCCACTGAGACACCTGACGGGTCAGAGGTCATGTGACATGAGAGGGCAGCAGGAGAAGAAAAAAAACTAGGTGAGCCTTTGTCTGATGCTCCGCCTGACAGACCATGTGCAGAGTAAACCTGCAATACGCCTGATCAGACCAACGCTGACCAGAGTCAGTTATTGATCAATCAGTGTACTTATTGATTAATAAATTGATTATGATGTCACTGATCTGTAGGCTGAATGACGAAAGGAGTTTGTGGTTCTGTTGTTAATTTATGCTGATTCAACACTTTTCCTGAATTATCGATTACCTTGAATATTGACGGTGTGAACTCGTCATCAATTGACCGATGAACCTCCACTCTGTTTAGAGGATAAGCTCCGCCTACCGCCTGCAGCTCCAATAGGAACCTGGAACGAGTCGCCCGTGGCAACACACCATCAAGCCACACCTCCAGCTGTGAGGAATTAGCTGTGTGTAGGAGGCGGGGCCAGAACTGTCCACGCCCCTCTGACCCAAACACTGACAACTGTGAAAACAATGTCAGACATGATCAGTAACCAATAATCACTCAAGTTAATTGACAGTGAAAACTGAAATCAAGCAGACACTCGATTAATGGACATCAAAGTTACTGAACAGTCATTGGAACGCTGGTCAAGATGACATCACCATGACACTCTGTTTTAATGTTGAGTGAAAACGACCATTGCCGGGTCACACAACCCTGGCGTCACCATGACAAAACACTCACCTGCAGGCAAACGGTCCCATTGGCGAAGCTTGCAGCAGTTCCACAGAGTCGAGCGGTCGGACCCGATACGTTGAGACGAGACCAGGTGAAGTCCTGCAGCTCATACGGAGGGAAGACGTCAGCGGTCGGATCGGCTGTGTTGTTAAAGTCATCGTACTCCAGCAGCTGAAACAGGTGAGACAGAGACAAGTGAGATGGGACACGGGTGAGACGGGACACAGGTGAGACAGGACACAGGTGAGACAGGGATAGGTGAGACAGGAAACATCACATCACAGAACCACAGTTATATAAAATGTGTGTGAAGTTACTAATTGGTTAAAATAAACGAACCAGTTTCTCTTTCATAAGAGACATAACACAACAATAAATAGATCTGGAAGAACAACAAACAGGTAAACAAACAAACAAACAATCAGTGTGGACAATATAAACAATATGTACAGGAAGTGGAGGTAGACACTTGTCTTTGCACTTGAGTAGTTTAAATTGCTGATATGGTCATTAAAATTGGTTAAGGTGGACTGACCCTGCTGAAGATGAGGGCGATGCTGGACTGAATGCTGGTCTCGGGCTTCACCTGCAGGCCACCGCTGTGGTTCCGATCTGTAAACCGAGTCCAGTTCACCTGAGAGACACGTCAACATCACGTCAGGTGTGACGACTACCCAGGACAGGTAACGACCAGTCAGAGGCTTGTAGGTCGTCAATAGAACATCAACAGGAAAACACAAGCACACACATTCGTGTAGTTCGATGTTTGTGTGTCAGTTCAAGGTGCAGTTGGGATCAAACACACCTCGACAGCAGAAGAAGTAGTGTTGGTGTGGACGAGCAGCAGCGTCGGCGCCCCCTGGCTGCAGAACAGGAAGTGAAGCGTGTCGTTGTCTCCCACGGCTCTCACGTGAAGTAGGTCACTACCAGGCGGCGGCGAGGAGGAGCCGGGGTTCAACTCCACCAACAACTGAGGGAGAACACACACACACACACACACCGCCGTGGTCAATCGATGAGAGCGTGTGTGTGTGCGCGTGTACGTGCGAGCGTCTAGTTTCAGTTGATGACTTTAGTTGATTGATGGTTAATGAATTGATTTTCCCGGGATCAGTAATCACTATGAAGTGTACTTGGACCCGGAAGAAGCGGAAAGATCGATCAGCTGTTTCAGGAGTTAAAACCGGTTCAGGGCATTTTTCACTAGAGCTCCAGTTTTAATGTTTCGGAGTTTAAAGCAGATTCAAATGGTTCAAACACGGAAGTAACGCGAACGTCTCTCTGTGCGGCGTCACTTCCGCTCTGTCGTCACACTCTACCTGCTTGTGTTATCACAGCCCGATGCCTCTCACCTTTCTGTCGGATCCCTCGGCGCCGCTGCTCAGACTGAGAACTGAGATCAGAGCAAACACAGACGCTGCGCCGCTGCGCCTCTGCTCCGCCGCCATCTTTGTTGTGACTGAGCGGCGTCACATGATCCCGCCATCATATGTCAGCTGACCGCTGGTAGGCCCCGCCCCTGCTCCAACTTTATTAAATCACGATTTAAACAACAAGCTGATGTCAGCCATCAGATTTGAGCATCAGAGTTAAATTGATTTTATTGATAAAGACCAGCAGGGACCGGCACGGACCATGATCAGTGACAGTCGTTGATTGAAACCCTTCAAACTGCTTAATGTTTCAGATCTTTGAGCACTGATCTGGGTTGTCTGAGGCCTGAGGTGCAGAGATCCAACAGGAAGTGACACCAATGTTTCCTGTCTGTTGAAGGTTGAGCTCCATGGTGATAACGTGTAAATACACACACCTTGACACACCTGTGTCACTCCATCAGCAACAACTGCCTGGGGTAGCCATGCTGCATTCAGGAACAGCAGGAACTTGCAGTGCAGCTTCTTCCAGCCTATGCAAACCAAGGACCTTACGTCTACAGACTCAGGTTCCTCAGAATGTCATTGTGACATTCAGATGATCGGAACTGCAGATACGTTTCACCAGTTCCTTCAGTCTCATCCACAACCTGCAGCTAAGCATCTCACCAGCAGGCATCGCTCCTCCGGCGGTTAGCTGGGCGAGACCAGGTCAGTTTATTATGATTAATGTGACGCAGCTGCTCAGATCAATAACGTCCAATCAGCTCACTGATCAGAACAGAATCAATAAAACAGACAAAACAACAACAAACTTTGACTTTAATGACAGTTTATTAAGTTTCAGTGAGTCTGGTCCACACACACACACACACACACACACACACACACACACACAGCTGGAGTGACTCTGATGTGGATCTGGATCGATTTGGATCTACTCAGCTCCCTGACCTCCCATCTGACCGTCTTTGTCTTTTTTCTTGTGACCAGACACAATGTCATCAATGCGCAGCAACAAGATGGCCGTCTAAACGACAGACAGAGAGAGAGAGGGGCAGAGAGAGACAGAGACAGGGGCAGAGAGAGAGACAGGCAATGAGAGAAAGGGTCAGGATTTAAGTGTGAAATCAGTTGAAGTGAATTCATTAATCAGTATCTTGTCCTCAATAAGTCATCAGTGATCAATAATCAGAGATCAGGTGTTACTCACCTCCACAGCAGTCTTGTAGGTCTGAGCTTTAACAGCAAGCGGCTCCCAGATGCCCAGAGCTGACATGTCAGACAGACAGCCGGTCTCACCATCCACGCCCCAACACAGCCCGTCATCCTGAGTGTGTTTGGCCTGAACACACAGTGAACAAATCAATAATCAATAACTGCATTCACAGCTGAAAAAGCTCCTATAAGCTTTTTCAGTCAGCTGTGAATGCAGGTGTGTCCCTGATGACACAGCAGGGGTTTTAAATCAAGTTTTGTATCTACAGCTGCGTGTGATTTCTCATGGTTGTTAATAAAGTTATTGTCATTATAAATAAAGTTTCCTGTACCCTCAGTGCTGTGAGCACTCTGATGGTGGAGGCCCCACAGTTCTGGATCAGGGTTCGGGGGATGACCTCCAGGGCCTGAGCCATGGCGCGGTATGGCCACTGTTCGACACCTGTCAGAGAGCGGGAACGCTCCATCAGACGCTTCGACACTGCCATCTCCACGGCACCACCCCCCAGCAACAACATTGGATCCAGCAGCACGTTACGGCACACCTGCATGGCGTCCTGCAGGTTCCTCTCCACCTCCTGAAGACACACAGAGTTTACATCTCACTGACATGTACAGAGGGCCCTGGACACCTCACAGCCACAGACAGAGGCCCTGAACACCTCACAGACGGTGTCAGGTAAAACCAGGTGACTCACAGCCAGGATCTCTTTGCTGGCCCCTCTCAGCAGGATGGTGCAGGCTTTGGGGTCTTTGCACTCGGTGACGAAGGTGAAATACTCGTCTCCGATCTTCTTCACCTCAAACAGCCCCGCCCCCGTACCAACGTCTTCCTCACGCAGCTCGTCGGTCCGACTGACGATACGAGCCCCGCAGGCCCTGACAAAGAGACATATATAACTGCAGCTCACTCGCCCTGACAGAGAATTTAATGGGGCTGCATCCTGTCCCTGCTGAGAGCTGATTGGCTGCTGCAGTTTACCTGGCGAAACGGTTGTTATCAGTCTTCCTCACGCGGCGGATGGCGGTGATGTTTGCCTTCATCAGGTAGTGCTGTGCCAGATCTAAGACAAGAAGGAAACATCACACCCCGAAACAAACAAACAAGCATAGTGTCAGCTGAAGGGTCAAACAGGGTCACAGGTCAGGTGGAACACCTGGATCACAGGTATGATCGATCAGTACTCCAGATTGATTACAGAGGCAGCTTTGACACAGACGTCCAATGCTGGATTTGTATGAACTTTTTTCACAAAGACACATTAACACAAACCTGCTCTGACACATGACTACAAACCAATCAATCACAGTGCAGCCAGAAATGATGCTGCATTTATAAAGATGAGCAGTGCAGATGCATGATGGAGCTAATGACATCACTGATGTAAGCAGCAAACTGAAAGTCTGACTGGATCACTGACTGTTTCATACGGTGGTGGTGTGTGTGCTTGTGTGTACCTGAGATGCCCTTCTCGGTGAAGACCAGGTCTGGTTTGAGGCGGATGATGTCCTCACAGATCTGCTGGATGTATTCTTCCTCCATCTGCAGGATCCTGGCAAAGTCCTCCTCCTTACTGATCTCTATGTCAGTCTACACACACACGCAGATTTAAGGTAAACAAGCTGCTGATACACATTGATGACCCGGGGACTGAACAGCAGAGTGTGTGTGCTTGTGTGTGTTACCTGGCTCTCGCCTTTCTTGTACTCCAGAGAACAGTCGAGCAGGACAATTCGTGGCTCTTTGATCATGCGTCTCATCCTCGGGTGAGTCACGTCTTTGTTCACCATCACACCTCTCAGCACACACGAGTCCTCGATGATCCCACCTGGAACCTGAACACAGCACGACAGGCGTTACAGCAGGCGTTACTGCAGGTGCATCAGTGTCTGGGAGCAGGTGCACACAGGAAGTGGTACCTTCTCCACTTTGGCGTACTTCTTGATGTCAATCTCTTTGCGGCCGTTCTCATCCAGCTCCACAGTACGAACGGCGTCCAGAGCGATGCTGCACGCCAGCTCGGACCAGCGACTCAGAGCTTTGGTGTTGATGGCAGAGTGGACGATCTTCAGCATCATGGAGCGGTCCGATGTGTCCACAGGGGTGCTGTGGGTCAAAGGTCAAACACAGATCAAAACAAACATACAATCGCTTCCAAACAACACACCAGCTTTACAAGGCTGCTGCCGACACTGACGCAGGTGTGTTCTTCCACAGACATGGCCTGTGAGAGTTGTGTGTGTTGCACCTTATCTCCTTCAGAGTCTCCAACATGTCCTCCAGAGCCTGTCTGTAGGCGCTGATGATGACGGTCGGATGCATCTGCTGCTCCAGAAACTGCTCTGCTACAGACAGCATCTCTCCAGCTGACACGGGCACACACATACACACACACAACCAGAGGATTTAATTATAATGAACTTTCATAGGAGGAACTGATCTACTAAACTGAACAGTCTCTGAAAAGTGTACAAAATAGTTTGCAGCTGATTAATGTTGAGTAACAACAACAACAAGTTAATAATAATCTCACCCAGTATGATGACTGATGTGGTCCCATCTCCCACCTCTTCATCCTGCGTGCGGCTGATCTCAATCATTGACTTGGCAGCAGGATGCTGTACCTGGATCTGTTACCATTGAGACACAGGTCGTTAGTGACAATAATATAATACGTTAAACGCTGTTTTGAACCCAAAGTCACGATCACTCACCTCTCTGAGGATGGCGTTTCCATCGTTGGTCATCACGATTCCTCCCATGGGGTCAAGTAACATCTATACATACACACACACTTCAATTTTAAGCTCATCCAGTGAATTAAGATCTTCAGACATTATGAATAATATGAATGAATCCACTCGTCTGCAGGTGACTCACCTTCATCATGGCCCGTGGGCCAAGGCAGGTCCTGATCACATCTGCGATGGTCTGAAACACACAGAGACATCGGTTACAGTCTTTAACTCCTGGTGTGTGTCACAGCACATCACATCATCAGAACATTAATCTATAAACTACACACACACAGTCAGATCATCCTGAACCAGAGTCAGCTCCTGGTCACTGGTGATGCTTCCTCACTGTTTGCATCTATTCACCAGTTTTGCGTGGTTTCCAGTTGCCACTGGTCTTTACGCGTGACATTCCGACTGAGGTTTTGTGTCGCAGAGACGTTTGTTATCAGCTCAGAGTCATTCTGTGACCCTGATGGGGGGCTCGACTCTCAGGTTGGGAACCTCTGTATAACCTCACAGCAGAGACTGACCTTTGCAGCGTTGATGTTTCCAGTCTGGACTTTTCGCCCTGACTCTCTCTTTATGTTCTGATCTGCAAAGACAACAGGAAGTTAGCAGACCATCACCCACAGCTCCAACTCATTGCACCTCTGTACACATCTAGTTTTAAAGACAAACCTGTCTACACTGACAAAAAGCAGCCAGAGTTCATTATAGTTTAGAAAGCCTTAACAGAGCATACAACGAAATTGGGAGCATGCAAAGAAATTATTACACATTTCAGACCTTAAATAAAAAACGTACAGTGAGTCTATTCAAACATTATCTGATAATCTGTGTATTTAATCTTTAAACTGCAGAGAGCTTCATGCAAACGAAATAATGACTCAGCTGTCTAAACTGGACCGTGACGGGTGTTCTTTATGTTGTTAAAGACAATTTAATGAAACCATGACACGCTGTTTAATAACAGCTTCCACCAATCACTTATCAATATCACGGGACAGCTCAGCCAGGGTGTGGCTGCCTCCACCGCATCATTAATAACTCCGTTAGCATTAGCATTGTTAGCTGAGATTAGCGCTGTTAGCTGACTTTAGCATCTTAGACTGATGGAGGTGTCCATCAGGAGTTTACAGCGGAGTCTCTGCGGGACAAAGACCGCAGACAAATTAAACTCACTCCGCCACATGTCGAACAGTAAACACACACTGGAGATAAGCGCCACGAGCACTGACCTGCTGGCGAGCTACACGCAGATTTTCATACTGACTAACGAGGATATAGCAGTTAGCCCAGCATCAGAACACATACGACGATGCTAACATCGATAGATCGTTGTCTGTAAACGGAGATGCTAACAGTTAGCTTGGTTAGCGCAGAGGAAGCACATGCTCCGCTGCTGGTCAGAAGCCGGTCTCGGCTTTGTGTCGCTGCGGGCCGCTCTGACAGTAAACGCTCACGAAACGGAGGTAGTGACGGCGACAAAAAGACACATGTTAAAACCAAAGCTGTAAAAGTGAATTTTGAATATTTTCAGATACTTACTGAGCACTAAAACCTGCTGGCCGAACATTGTGACAGCGCGTGTCTGACTGCAGCGGCCTGGAAGGTTCTGGGAGGCGCGAGAGGAAGGAGGTCTCAACTGCAGGGACGGGAAAAGGGCCACAGACATGACCAATCAGATGACAGACTCAATGTGACGGACAGACGCTTCAACCAATTGAGTCAATCAAGTGAAAGCGTTAAACTAGAGCAGATTCTGCCTTTTATGATAAAAGACCAACAACGCTAAATTTACATTGTCATAATTATATATTGATTATATTGTTAAGTTTTTGTTTTTATATATGCATCTGTATTATTTGATTAATTGTTATTGGAAAAGGTGTTTTCAGTGGATCCATATTACATGTCTGACAACAGTAAGCTAATATTAAATCAAAGCTACTGCTGCTCCTTGAAATCCTTCAATGAAATTCACTTAGCTAAGATTAGGAACATCCTGTCCCAAAGTGACCCCGAAAAGCTAGTCCATGCATTTCTTACCTTAAAGCTGGACTACTGTAATTTCTTGTTCTCAGGTTGTCCAACTAGCTCACTGAGAAGCCTGCAGCTGATCCAAAATGCTGCAGCAAGGGTTCTGATGGGAATTAGCAAGAGAGATCATATTTCTCAGATATCAGATTGGCTTCCTGTAAAGTCCAGAATAGACTTTAAAGTCCTTCTTCTTACCTACAAGGCTCTTAATGGCCAAGCTCCATTGTACATCAATGAGATGCTAAGTCCCTATTACCCCAACAGATCACTTCACTCCCAAAGTGCAGGTTTGCTTGTGGTTCCCAGAATCTCCAAAAGTAGAATGGGAGGCCGAGCCGTTACCTCTCAGGCTCCTCTCCTGTGGAATCAGCTGTCAGTTTGGGTCCGAGAGGCAGACTCCCTCTCTACTTTTAAAGTAAAGCTGAAAACCTTCTTGTTCGACAAAGCTTGCAGCGAGTTCTAGTTACCATGCCAACTACACCCTTAGTCAAAACTACCCCTTCATGCCATCCCTCAGTTATGCTGCTATAGGCCGAGGCTGCTGGGGGACGTCCCATGATCATCTCCACACTCCTCCTCTCCCCTCTCTCTCCTCAAACTAATTTAAACCATCACAGATTAACCATTAACTCTGTGTCCTCTCTCCCCTAGTGCTGTGCTTGTTTCTCTCTGGTCTCTCTCTCTGTACCTCTCTCAGATACCTTTGGCTCCAGAGCTGAACATCTGATCTGTGGCTCCACCGACCTGCCCCGTGTCCTCTGCTGCCATTTATTATCATTATTCTATATTGTACTGTAAATAGTAGCCATAGTTAGGACTCTGCTGCTCTACCATTCTGTCAGTTTCATCTTCATGTACTCCTGTATCTCTGTCTGTGACAAGGCGTATTCTCTCTCTCTCTCTCCCCCCAGCCGGTCAGGGCAGATGTCCGTCCACCCTGATCCAGGATCTGCCCAAGGTTTCTGCCTGTTAAAGGAAGTTTTTCCTTGCCACTGTTGCCAAGTGCTTGCCCATGGTGGAACTGTTGGGTGTAATTAATAGTAATGAGTGTGGTCTAGACCCGCTCTGTTTGTAAAGTGCCCTGAGATGACTTTGGTTGTGAATTGCTGCTATATAAATAAAGCTGAATTGAATTGAACTTAATGTTTATAATCGGTGTTTTACAGACTGATCTGTTTCAGAAAGGTTTGTGTGTAACGTCCTACTTTAATGTTTTGAAAATTAAATAAACTCACCTCTACCAAATAAATATACAGTGATGTTTGTTGCAGTTGTATTAAAACACATGACGTCTTTATGAGCTGATGGCTGAACTGACTCATCACTGTTGTGGTGATAGCACAAGTGTTTTCAGTAAACATTGATAAGTCCATCATAAACGACTATACAATGTAATGAATAAATTAACAAAACAAAACAATTATAATTAGCTCTGTAAGGATTCACGACAATGTGACATAATTGTGTTCTTAAAAACATCAGTTAGTGGCCTGACGTGTTACTATGCCACCTGTGTCAACGATTTGATGAGTGAACCTGTATTCATTGTTATAACATCTGGATGCTATTTATGCGACCTTCTGCAGCATTTTTTATTTTAACAGTTTGAGTTTCGATCATCTGTCACATCTTCACGATCACCTTCTCAGACAGCCGCTGGGCTCCAGGATGTGTTTGATCAGGATGTGAGGTCAGAGGAGACACTGTGACATCATTCAGGTTTATTCAACAGCCGAGCTCCTGCTCAGTGACACTAAAAACACTCACAGTTCATTTTTGCATCAGTTTGTACAAAACGACTCTGCTGCTGTGATAAATAAGAAAAGTTTGACCATTGGTAATAAAATCAATAAGTCACACAATGTGCAAACATAAAATAAATATGAATAAAACACAGAGCATTAAATTCACAGCAGCTTATAAAGACGATAAAGTTAAATCAAACCACTCATTATGCCTTTGTGAAGCCTCAAACTGTTAAAGTTTGTTGTGATGAACGGATGCATCAGTCAGAGTTAACACCTGTTTAAACGTCAGAGATTCATCATGACGTCACAGTGTTTCTTCCTACAGCTGCGGTCTGGGGAGACATGAGAGGGTCGACTCAGCCCAACGCCTGCTTCAGCTGCAGGCACAGAGTTCGTCTACCAGAGAACGCCGACACGCTCACATGGAAATCTTACATCAGTATCAAATACCAGTCGGCTCTATTACTGACTCACTACGTCTCCCAGAATACCCTTCAACATCCTCAGCAAAGTCCAACCACACGCCTTCAAAATCAATAAAATAACAAGAACATGGACTGTTTAAAATAAATCAGCAGGCAGCCTGGTGATGTCATGGATGACATCATGATGTACAGGAGGGAATCTGATTGGACTCAGCAGCCCAGTGGCTGCCTGACCATCACTTCCTGTCTGTGGTCTAGATTCAGGTCTACGCTGTCCACTCCGTTGTCATGGAGAGCAGCTGAGTCATGATTGGCTGATGAAGACATGTCAAAGTTCTTCCTTCGAGCCACTGAGCGGCAGACTGTGACTCGCCTCACGTTTCAGGAACTTCAGGAAGTCTTTGAGCTCTCGACCCCCCTGAAACCACAGAGAAGTTACGTGACCATAATGACAACAACAACAACAAAGGAGCTGATAGGGTTTCTACTTCCTGTCAGCTCCAGCTGTGTGTTACCTCGTATCTGATTGGTTCGTCTTTCCTTCCCACTGGAGCAAAGTAGATGGTCGGATACCTGAAGAAAGAGACAGGAAGTGAGAGCTGCTGACTCAGCAACACACACCTGTCCGAATGTCAGCACAAGTAAATCAACTGCTCACCCATGGACGTCATAACCCAGCGGAACGTCATTATCAGCAGCATTCATCTTAGCAACAATGATGTTTGGATCGGAGGACAGCTGAGAGACAGACAGGTAGACAACAGACACAGAAAGAGACAGGCGGTTAGAGAGACAGACAGAGACAGACAGGTAGACAACAGACACAGATAGAGACAGGAGGTTAGAGAGACAGACAGAGAGAGGCAGGTGGTTAGAGAGAGACAGGCGGTTAGCGACAGACACAAAGAAAGACAGGTGGTTAGAGACAGACAGACAGAGACAGGCAGTTAGAGAGACAGACAGCAAGAGAGACAGGCGGATAGAGACAGATGTATGAAATGCAACCTGGGTTATGTCAGCTCAGCCCCTGATGCATGGTGGGTAATAAAGGTGCAGCATGTGAGTGTTTATGTCTAGATGAGGAATGTGAGTGTGATGAGACAGGAGACCACAGGGCTAATGGGAAGTGTAGTCCACAGCCCCCTGAAAGAGTGTTCACTGCTGATGGTAGTGATGATGATGATGACAAAGGTGATGATGATGAAGGTGATGATGATGATGAATGTGATGATGATGGTGGTGATCATGAAGGTGATGTTGATGATGAAGGTGATGATGAATGTGATGAAGGTGATGATGATGGTGGTAATCATGAAGGTGATGTTGATGATGAAGGTGATGATGATGAAGGTGATGATGATGATGAATGTGATGAAGATGATGATGATGGTGGTGATCATGAAGGTGATGTTGATGATGAAGGTGATGATGATGGTGAAGGTGATGGTGAAAGTGATGATGAAGGTGATGGTGAAGGTGTGTGTACCTTGTCAGCCAGCTCTCTGTAGACCGGCTCCAGTTTCTTGCAGTGTGGACAGGACGGAGAGTAAAACTGGATCAGAACATCTTTATCTGGATCATTGACGATGTCATCAAACGACTCTGCAACAACCACCTGCAGCAGCAGAGGTCAGAGGTCACACAGCAGAGGTCAGGTTGTTGTGAGCCAGTGTTAGCCAGACACACTGACAAAAAACTAGAACATTCAGCTCATTTCTACCTGCCAACAACAACAACAAAAACAATAGTGCAGACAGGTCCCCGTCAGACCCAGTCTCACCTTGACAGCAGCTGTGTTTCTCTCAGGTACAGGTTCAGACTTCACGTAACGTTTGAGTTGACCTGTAAAGTAATCATCCAGAAACCTCTCCAGGGACTGACCGTCTCTCCTGAAACACACAGCTCACCTGTTTCAGACGCTCACACAGGCTCAGACACACAAACAAGACCAGACCTGACTGTTTAGCCTGGTTCGGCCTGGTTACGTACGTGAACTCCTCCCTCATGGTGTACTTGTGGCCTAGTTTGGTTCGGATTGTGACAAATGGCGTCTCTCCTCCGTCTGATGTCCCCAGACCAAAGTCGTCCTCCAGCTCAGACAGGAAGTCTTTCTTATTGGCTACTGAAAATGCAAGGCCCCGCCCAGTGTATTTAGATGTCACCTTCATCACCCTGGCAACCAGACAATGGGGGCGAAGTTTAACCACCAAAAACTTTGTGTAAGAAACACGCTGCGTGTTTACCTGTATGTTACCTGAACATGTGTTTACCTGGCTGTGTGTTTACCTGTATGTTACCTGAACATGTGTTTACCTGGCTGCGTGTTTACCTGTATGTTACCTGAACATGTGTTTACCTGTTCCTCCAGTAGTTGGAGCCTCGGGGGTTGTGATGGTAGTCCAGGTCGTAGTATGCTGTCAGCAGGTCACGGACTCTCAAACGATCTCGGTTCTCCAAAGTCATGTGAGGACACAGACCATATCTGGAGACAGACAGGTAGAGACAGAGACAGGTGGTTCCTCTGATGTCCACCAAATGTGGTCAAACTCTGAATGTGAAAACTTACATGTGATCTCTGATGAAGCGTCTGAGAGAGCCGATGGTCAGATAATCTCTGAAGACCATGACACTGTCCTCAAATTTATTAGCCAGTCTGGGAGGTCTGAACAACAACACACACCTGAAAACACACACACACAGAAAAGCTTATTGGCAAAAGTAGACAATACTTGCCCCAGGTGCGCTGAGCAAAGTCCACCTGGAAAAGTTTCACCTGCTGAAGAGGAAAGTGTGTGTGTTTGTGTACAGAGTGTCTGTGTGTTTGTGTGCAATTGGGGCAATTGGGCAATTATTTTTCCAAAGGGCCACATGAGAAACCTGAGCTGTGTTAGAGGGCCAAACCAACAATAACCTGAACTTAACTATGTTCAACATTAATTTTCTCCAACTGTAAAGAGCAGTAAATTATATAATTTTGATTATGTTACTGGTAATCAAAAGACTAAGGATATTCTGTTACAATAAAGATATAAAATTGTGGAGTAAGTCAAAAATACAAGTCATAAACAGGAAAACAATAATTACATCAGTATTTCATTTTATTTTTAACACATAACTCAGAAATACTGAATAGTTGTTTTGCAAATGTAATTCCAATCTGTAATTTTGAAGTCAGCAGTTATCCCACGTATAAAAATTTAGTAAGTTTAGTTTAGTAAAAAAATCCTTGTTGGTTTTGCAGTTTAGCTAGGAAAGCATCCGACTCCTTGACCCATTCTTCATCAGACAGGTTCTTGGCTTCTTCTGCATGTTTGGTCGTGAGTGCCAATTTAAATTGTAGTCCTTTAACACAGCGACCTGTGCACCACAAACTAAGCACACAGCTTTTCCTTAAACTTCTGTAAATAAATATTTTTCAGTCCATGCCTTGTTAAAAATGCAGCATTCGGTATCAATCTTTTTTTTGCATGACCTGACATTTTGAGGGTCTGTCGGTAAGCATTCACCTGCACGTGTCCGTAAATAAATATAAGTCACACTTTCTAAATAAAAGCAGCTCAGCGTGCATGGCGTGAACTAGTTTTCATTTACATTCCTTGTTTGTGAGTGACCGCACACAAGCTGGACAGGAAGGGTTGAGGGGCTGGATGTGGCCTGCGGGCCGTAAAATGCCCAGGTCTGGTGTACACAGTGTGTGTGTTTGCGTACACAGTGTGTGTGCACTCACTCAGAGGTAACTCCATACTTCTCTCCCAACTTCAGATCAACAGTGTGAGCGAATCTGAACTGTTCCCTGAGCAGAGCTGCAGCTCTCAGGAATTCTGACAGGTGAGAACTGTCTTCACCTGCAAACACACCTGACACACACACAAACAAAATACTCTCAAGACTGTCATGTAAAGTAACATGTCACGTAAAGTAACATGCATGTAATCCTACAAACCCTGTGGACTGACATGCTGTGACAGGTTATGTAACTGTACTGAAATGTAATGCAGGTCCACATGTTGGAGTGTGACATAAAGCAGAATGAGCTTGTACGATACAGTCATGAGTCAAAGTCATGAGCTTCAGAGAATCGCACCAATGATACTGGCATCATAGTGGTTGGTGAAGGTCTGCAGGTCTTCTTCAGTCTTCAGGTGAACTGAGTCTGGACCAGTCTGCTTCTTCATGTAGTGGTAGATTCCATCTGAACACACACACACACACACACACACACACACACACACAGTGTTCAACACATCTGACTGTTTGTTTGTTTGTATTTTGTGTTTGTTTTACCTGCAGTGCGAGGTCCATCATAGGGGGCAGAGTCTCTCCCATTCCTGAAGATCTTCAGAGTGGGATAACCAGACACCCCAAAACGAGCACAGGTGTCTGAGTGGGCTGTACAGTCCACCTGAGACAGGTGAGACATAGTGTCACACACACTTATTAAAAACTACTAGTAAGTAAATTATTATGATTACAATAAATGAAATCAAATATAACTCATCATTAACAAACGTGATCCTCCTCCAAATAACAGAGTGAAGCTGTGATCACATTTGACTCCAGTCCGTTTCACCCTGAGTGTTAATGGTGATCAGTAATGATGAAGAAGATGATGAAGATGTCGTTACCTTTGCCAGCTGAACCGCCCCCTTCAGTCTGGTCGCTGCTTTCTCAAACTCTGGAGCCAGCTTCTTACAGTGACCACACCTGAAAGGAGGAGAGGAGGAAAAGGCCAGACGAGAAGGAGGGGGGTAAAGATGTTAAGGAAAGGAAGAAAGGAAACAGAGGAGGGGGAGGAAGGGATGAAGAAACGCAGGACGCAAGGAAGCATGCATGATAACGAGGAAGGTAAGATGGAGGAAAGGTGGATGGATGGAGGACATGTTAACGCGGGGCAGTTTATCTACATCACATCCAAATATTCTGAGCTAACGATGCTAACGCTAACGTCCCGCTCCGTTACCATGGAGCGTAGAATTTCACCAGCAAGGTCTCGTGCTCCGTTGCCAGGTAGTCGAAGTCCGCGTCCCCGAGCTCGAGCACATCTCTACGCGAGGACACCGCGGCGGGAAAACAAATTAGTATAAGGTGAGATAAGGTGACCGCGGCGGGAATGAGGCGGACAGCGGCCGCCATGATGGAGGGAAAGGATTAATAATTTTAGAAGGAAAATCACTAAATATGACGGAGATAGCTACAGACCGAGGAGACCCCCAGGACTACACGC
Source organism: Datnioides undecimradiatus (assembly GCA_008933995.1). NCBI lineage: Eukaryota > Metazoa > Chordata > Actinopteri > Lobotiformes > Datnioididae > Datnioides > Datnioides undecimradiatus. The sequence continues at coordinate 174,737 of WARS01000074.1, forward strand.
AGAGTCAAGACTGCCGTTTCCGGTCAGAGACTCCAAAATAAAATCCCAATCTGAGGCAAGAGATGAGTATTTAAAAGTTCTAGACCAAACAAATGATGAATCTTTACCGTAAAATCTAGTCTGTGTAGTATTTCACTCTTAATCTCACAACTAAAACGCTAAATGACATTTTTATTCAATTTCTACTGATACATGCATGACTGTGAAAGCAAGATTACTGTTTCCGGCACTCAGCTGTGTAACTTGACCATCTGTGATCTGGCTCCAGCTGTCAAATGGAAGGCGGGGTATAAAGTGAAAATACCGTAGCGCTGCTATCTGATTGGTCTACAGCGGTTAGAGGTGACGTGTGCAGCTGTCTCTTTAGTCCATTATCCTGTCGATCACAAAGCCCGCCCACTGTGACGCTTCCGTCAGAATAGCTTTTCTGTTCTACCGTTAATCATACATAATAACAGTATTTTACGTTAAAATTCAACATTTTATTAGTCAAAGGTCAAGAAAATATAAATATTTAAGACAAAAATATAATATAGATTGTTTAATTTGTACAGTTTGTAAAGTGTTTCAATGCAGGAAACTGATCTATCATTTAAATAGTTATAACACACTTGTTTTTCACAGCAGTTTATGAAAGCATATAAAGCAGCATCTTATTCCCAAACTCAAAAAGGATTGTAAACATCTAAAACACTTTTCTATGTTCCTGAATTAAAATACAAAGTTGTTCCAACTCAAAGATTAAACACATTTCAACAGTCTGATTGATGGTGTCTGTCAGGCTGCAAAGAAAGATGGTTAATGACTTACTAAGAGATTTAACTGTCACGAGTTAATAGCAATCTAAATCCAAAACTAAGATCTGTTGATTTCTGTTTCTCTCTTCTTCTGTTTGTTTCCTCAGTGCTTTTTGTTTCAAACGTTAAAGAAAATTAAGAAATTAATTCACAGTGAAGAAAATGTCAGTTTGTTGTGTTGAACGTGATAAATCACAGAGAACTGTTTGAAAAATGTAAAAAGTTTAATTCATTCATATTCATATTGAATAAAACCTTCACAGAACGTCGGAGCATCCTTCACTAACACACACACACATACATACACAAGGCCACAAGGAATCATGGGACTGATCTTGAGTGTAGTACATCATGGGAAAACCAAACCTCTGAAAATTAATTCCCGTTACAGCGGTGCAGGAAACAAAATGAAAGAGGTTGACATTTTCAGTTTTAGTTCAACAGTTTCTTAAAAATAAGTTTAAATAAACTTAAACATTAGAGTTTGAAATCGTGTTTTTGTAAATAAATCATTGAATGAACTCTATTTTCATTGCTTTGGATATTAACAAACAGGAAACCGCAACAGGCAAGCAGTCGCAGTGTGTTCCTGAATGTGCAGAACATATGTGAACATGAACTCAGTTCAAAACTGCAGCTGAAAAGTTTATAGCCAGATGATTCTGACCCCCCCCAAGCCTTATCTGTGGGTGGAGCCTCAGGGAGTCATTGCGAGGTCATTCAAAAATAAATAATCCTTAAATATAAATACAGAGGACAGACGGCAGCCTGAACAACAACACACCCTGACTGAAGCTCAGGGTGATTCACATCATTCAAGTGAAACAGGAACTGCTGGATCCTTCGAGTTCAGACGTTTCACATCAGAGGAAAAGAAAAATCCTTCCGCTGAACTCAGCGCCGGGTTCGTTCATTCATCAACATCAGAAACTGTGGTTCCATCTGAGGATGCCAACAGGAAGTGACATTAGACTAACTGCCACAGGAAGTTTGATCCCCCAGCAGATCACATCTGGATCAGAGTTTCAGTTCTGACCCTGCCCTTAGTCCCCAGCTGCTTCCTGTGTGCTGATTGGCTGTTCCACTGAGGAACAGGAAGTGGACTTCCGGTAGGCGGAGTGGAAAAGATTCATCAGGTCATGGAAACGAAGGCTCACCTGGAGAAAAACAGAGGAATGTTCCTTTAATGTTCCTGACTGAACACCTGGACCTGAAGCCCCAACCCTCCCCACCTGTTGGGCCGTCTTGTTTCCCAGCTGGGCGGAGACATGTCTGAATGTTCTACGATTGGCTCCTCTTTGCTGACAGGCTGTGAGGATAGCGCGGTCCGCCTCCCTGAAACAGGAAAGTCAGAGATCTTCAGCTGCTCATTATGCTAATCAACCAGCGAATCAATCAATCAAACTGTCAGTCAATCAAGCAGTGTGTCAATCGATCAGCCAGCCGGCAGCACCGGATCAAGGTGTGTGTTTTCGTTCTGACCTCGTCCAGATGACGACTTTCTCTCCAGTTGACGTCACCGAGATGTTTTTGGCACAAACCGGTCGATCTGACTGCACCTCTTCCTGTCTGCCACTTCCTGCCTCGCTTGCTTTAGATGCCTGAGGGTTGACCCTCTTCCTTTTCCCATCAGGAGGATTCTGGGACCGAAAGTCTGTCTCCATGATCTCACAACTGGTTGCTACGGGCGATGACTGGACATGAAGCTGCTGGAAAAACTCCCAGAATTCTTGCTGCAGGTACGGGTGGCGTCGGAGCAGAGATGAGATCTGAGAAAAAGATTTCAGAATTAATCACCTTCAAGTAATCAATACTTCAATCAGCTGATCACTGACGGGTCACAGTCTACCTTCTCCACATCATCGGATGGGGGGGCGGAGCTTCCCTGCAGTACTGACACCACCTGCTGGTAGAGGACGGAGCCTTCTCCCAGAGCCCGCCCTAGTCGCCGTAGAAACTGCCGACTGCGCTCAAACAGCTGCTGCTCCAACAGCTGACGGAGGAAAACCACAAACGAAGAGTTAGAGCAGGCTCAGACTGTATCTGAGTGACATCATGACCATGATGTCAGAGTGATGTCACCCACCAGTCCACAGCGGCGAGCCTGAGCTTGGTTCAGGAAGGCAGCAAAGTCTCTGAGCAGCTGAGGCCACGGACGCAGCACATGGCTCAGGCTGTTAAAGAGCTCCTCGGCTGCTGCTGCCGCCGCCACTGAGAACTGATCCAACACCTGCAACAGCTGCTCAGAGAGACCTGGACACACCTGCACTGCATCACACACCTGCCCAGGAGACATGATGTACACACTCATTAACAAACCAATCAAGTAACTTGACAGCAGCCGCCTGCACCACTCAGGAAGCAGCTCCCCCTGCTCGCTGATTGGTTCCTTCTCTTCACAAACTGAACTCAGTGACTGGTCAGTGTCATGACCTCTGACTTGCACAGAAGCTCACAAAAGCAATATTGATCATATTGATCAGGAGCTTAAAAATCATCATTCTGTGTGTCTTACTCTGAGGAGGTAATCCTGAGCAAATGCCTCCTCCTGCTCCTCCTCTGATGGCAGCGCCTCCTCCTGCTCCTCCTCTGTTGGCAGCACCTCCTCCTTCTTCTCCTCTGATGGCAGCGCCTCCTCCTGCTTCTCCTCTGATGGCAGCGCCTCCTCCTGCTCAAACACACAGTTTAGCCCATCTGGATTTGTTGAAAACACTGTTACAGGTTCATTAAGGTGTTTGATGATCTGGTCTCGGACCTGCAGGACCCAATCTCCGGATGCCGCCGATGTCATTTCCTGTTCGCTCCTTGACTCCGCCTCCTCTGGGTTAGCCAGGTGGTTGTCATGGGCAACACTTCCTGTTGAGCTGGGAGAGGATTCAGACAGAGCCAGGAGGACCTCACTCTCCTCCTCCACCTCTTCCTCCTTTCCTTTCTCCTCAGTGCCTATACTGATGACATCATCACTCTCCTGTGCCCCCATCTGACAGGGGGTGTGGTCTTTGAAGGGAGGAGGAGGAGTTACAGACTCTTCAACATTCCTCCTCCTCTTTAGGCTCATGAGGGTCTGGTAGTGGCATCTAATTCGTTCCCTGGTTGTTATGAAGATGGAGGAGGGAGTGATGATGTCAGTGGGGGAATCAGTCCTGGCCAGGAGGAGGCGGCGGAGGAGGACATGTGAGGAGTTGGCCTGTCTGGCAGGGAGGGGGGAGGAGGGAAAGAGGTCAACCTGTCTGTCAAGGAGGGGGG
>WARS01000074.1:179028-513438 GCA_008933995.1 Datnioides undecimradiatus
GGGGGGGGGGGGGGGGGGGGGGGGGGGGGGAGGGGGGGGGGGAGGGGGGGGGGGGGGGGGGGGGGGGGGTGGCGGCTGCTGTAGCAGCAGGAAGCCGATGCGTCTGAAGTCGAGGTGTTTGGGGAGGCGGGGGGGGTATCTGGTCCCAGGGGGGAAGCTGTAGGTCCTGGAAGCAGAGCGGAGGAAGGTCAGGTGACTGTGACGGGCTGCACCTGACCGGCGGGGGGGCGGGGTCTCCGGGTCTGATCCAGACTGGCTGTTGAAGCGTTTGATGGTCGGGTAGATGATAGGCAGACTCCTCTGTGTGGAGGGAAGAGCAGAACACTAGCGTTAATGACCAGGCATCGTCCCGGGAGACTGCCAACGTCATCACCACGTACCGCCAGCCACAGAGGCAGAATGCGCTCCTCTCTCTCCACTGGGGGGCGGCGCTCTCCTGGGTCAACAGGTCGGCAGGCCACCAGCATCGGCCACAGAACCCGCTGATACCTGAAGGCCTGCAGAGGACAGAAAGTCAGACAGGTGCTGCAGACTCACCCTTCACACTGACGCACTTGTGTGTTACCTTGACAATGTTGTCAGGGGAACCGGGTCTGCAGCACTGCAGGACTCTGCGTCGGACCTGGACCAGAGTCTTCCTCAGCAGGAACTGAGAAACCAGCTTAGCCGGGTCACACGACCCCTCCATGTTTCTGAGACCGAGAACCAGGAGGCTGAGGACACACAAACGGTTATCGTGGGTGACACGAGTGTAGACTTGTGGATCATGTGTGCGCACATGTCTGCTCACCAGTCCTCAGCTGCAGTGAAGGCCGCTGTCCTGCGGGGGCAGTATAAATCTGGGTCCAGGCTGGCACAGGGCAGCAGCTCCGGGTAGAGGAAAACCGGACGGGTGGCGAAGAGCCAGGCCAGCTCAGCCGGCATGACGGGGTAACACCGCACTGAACAAACACACACACGTTAAATTCAACACTTTGAACGACAAGTTGCTGTGTGAAAGATCCTGTATGGTGCAGTGTGTGTGTGTGTGTTTGTTTATAAACCTTATAAATCAGACTGGATCTAATTCTGCACAGCTCCCATGATTCCTTGCTGCAGCTGTACTCACTGTGTCCTCTGGCGTCAGGTGGGCGGCGTTGGGGCCGATAGCTGATGGGGGTCTGTTGCAGCTCCTCCAGCAGCTGCAGCGCCCCCTGCAGGTTGGAGGCTCTGAAGACGCTGCAGAACCCAGGACGGCCTGAAGACATGAGCATCTCACTCCTCTGAGCCAACAAATCCAACTCGAACTGTCAGCGAGAGGAAGCCGTGTGATCACACAGTCACATGACAGAGGTAATCCCACAGGTGACCATGAAGCTCGCACAGGTGAACAGCCTTTCACCAGCAGAGGGTTCTACCTCTTTATCATTTCCATGACAGGACTCAGGTGAGATCAAGTTTCAGTTGGATTACACCTGAGCTGCCACATTTAAACAGGAAACAGACGCTACATCATCCCTGTCCATCACAACTGTGAGTGTGTGTGTGTGTGTGTGTGTTACCAGGTACTGTCTGGTGGTCTCAGCCTCACTGTGAAGTTTGGCCACAGGTGAACTCAACAGGTGAATCTGAGTCAGGAGCTGCACGTGCTGACAGACAGGGAGGCAGAGAGACAGGTTCATGTTCTGCTATTTCTAATTCCATTCAGTTTTATTAGTGTAGGGTCCAATCACAGCAGAGGTCACCTGAGGACACATTACAGACAAACTCAATGACAACAATAGTTCCACCACCAGCAAACACTCAGCCTGAGTGTACCTGTGCGTATCTGTGTGTAGCTGTGTATACCTGTTGTACCTGTGTGTACCTATGAGTACTTGTGTATACCTGTTTTACTTGTGTGTACTTGTGTATACCTGTTGTATTTGTGTGTACCAGTGTGTGCCTGTTGTACCTGTGTGTACCTGTTGTAGCTGCTGCTGCAGTCTGCTCCTCTGTTGTGTGTCCACTTTCAGTGTGTACGGCTCTGAACTCTGTGCGTGTGTCTGCACATTGAGGTGCTTCTTCTTCTTCATCATCATCACCTGCTGCTTCACCGTACGCAGCTCTGTGATTGGTCCATCCTCCACCTCGTCATCACTGGGTCCTCTGTGATGTGAGCAGAGGCTCAGCGGGACTGGACAACAGTGTGTGTGTGCCTGTGTGTGTGTTATTACATACGCATTATGCTGCTCCTCAGGTGTGTGTGCTTTAACATTGTGAGTCTCCTCCTGAGCCTCCTCCTCCTCCTCATGCCCTTCATCTTCAACTTCCTGTCCTGCAAGGTCTTCCTTCAACTGAAACACACAAACACACACACACACACAGCTGAGCCACATCATGGCCACATGGAGACAATGAAAGCTGTGATTGGTCAGTTCGAGTTTCTTTGTTTATCAGAGTGAAAAGTGACTGAAGCGCAAAACTCACCGTCTCAAACAGCTCCTCCATGAGTTCATTCACCTCCTTCTCTGCAGGACACACACAACATCACACTGTCAGCTCCTCCTCACACACACACTAAATCATTATCCATTGCTCTGATCAACAGATCAACAAATTGATGCAACACTAACTATCATCAATAAATAATGACATCATCACTTTACTGCGTGTGTGTACTGACTGGTGATGCGGACCGCCTTGTCATCACGATAATCTTCCTGGTCAGGTTCGTCGATGTCAGCCAGGAAGTTGTATTCAGGGTCATCTTCATCATCACACTCTTCTGGCAGAGAAAGAGAGAGAGAGAGATATGCTGTGTGACACAGCTTCACTCACACACTCTCACACCCACCCACCCCCCTACCTACCTTCGTTGTCCATGTCTGATGTCATTAGGCCTCTCAGCCAGTCAGTCCACTCCCTGTCCTCATGGGTGGAGCTGAACTCATACATGTCAGGTGTGATGTCAGGAGCACAGAGCTCTGCCTCCAGCCTGCCCAGCGGGACATCACGTAGAGGACGCTTGGACCGAGTTCGGTATGCCATCAGACCCACCTCGTCCTCAGACTCAGACAGAGGCTGTAGGACGCAATCAATAATCAATAACCAATAATCAACTCAGCTCAATAATCAATAATGAATTCTGCTCTCTCACAGCTCCACCCTCTAGCTGATGCAGAGTGTTTGTCACCTGGTACGGCTCCATGCACACAGCCAGCTCCTCCTCAACAGCATGAAGCTTCTCCAGGAAGGTGCTGTCAGTCACTGTCTTAGGGGGCAGGGCTTTAGGTGGAGGGGGAGGTCCCATTGAAACAGGCTTCACCCTGAGGCACCTTGAGCGGCTCCGAGAGGTCTGGGGGGGGGGCATAGACAGTAAGCCATCACCTGTCTCCTGTACATAACAAAGCTGCAGGTCTGCAGACTGACTAAAACACCTGGTGCAGGCTGTGGGCTCACCTGTGCAGCACCTACGCACCTGGGAGCACAAGGCCTGGACCTCATGTCACATGTTAACAGTGAGGTCATCCACAACCGTTGCAATGGGTGACATCACTTGTTTGATTGGCTGAATTGATCTTACCACAGGTAAAAACAGGAAGTCATTCTATGTAAAAGGTATTTCCAGTTACCTGCCAGGGGCTGCAGCTGTCCTCCTCTACCCTGTTCAGTCGACTCCCTCTGGGGGACGATGCTGTGCTCTCCATGTCGCTCTCCTGGAACGTCTGCACACAGAGATCAGTCATCAGTACGTCTGCAACAAAGCGATCAGTCATCAATACATCTGCACACAGCGATCACTAATCAATATGTCTGCACGCAGCGATCACTAATCAATACGTCTGCACGCAGCGATCACTAATCAATACGTCTGCACGCAGCGATCACTAATCAATACGTCTGCACGCAGCGATCACTAATCAATAAGTCTGCACAAAGCGATCACTAATCAATATGTCTGCACGCAGCAATCAGTCATCACTACATCTGCACGCACATCCTCGGCCGTTTCGTCCTCGTCCTCCTCGTCGGGCCGGTACTCTTCATCAGACGAGTCTTCGTCGGCCAGAGGGATGTCGACGAACTGTGGAGCCTGAAACATGAACACAGCTCGTCACAACTTGTTTACCGCACCTCAACACCTGCTGCGACCTCGCCTCACCTTGGTGACATCACTGCTCTTCTTGATTGGAGAGATGTTCCAGGCTGGAATCACCTGACAGGAAGTACACAGAGGACAGGTGGGGACAGGATGCATGGCTCATTTAGTATACATTATTCATCACACAGACAGACAGGCAGTCAGTCAGACAGAAAGATAGGCAGGCAGAGAGACAGACAGAAAGACAGGCAGACAGAAAGACAGACAGGCAGGCAGGCAGACAGGTCTCACCACTCCTTTCTCCACCACTTCTTTAAACTTGGATCGAGTCATTTTTGGCTCCTGAGGAAGAGAAAAGGTGGTTAATGACGAGTCCATCTTAAGGAACATGTTAATGAGGTCTCTGTCCTGATTGGAAGACAGACTCACAAATGGTGGGACGGCCTCCGTCTCATTGATGGCAGCTTTCATCATGGCAACGACATGTTCGTTGGTGATCACTTCCTGTAGGTCAAAGGTCATGACACCACAGAGTGAATCAGGTGTTTATTACAGAAGAGATCAGATGGTCTGAGATCAGATGGTTTGGGATCAGCTGGTCTGAGATCAGCTGGTTTGGGATCAGCTGGTTTGAGATCAGCTGGTTTGAGATCAGCTGGTTTGAGATCAGCTGGTCTGGGATCAGCTCATTTGGGATCAGATGGTCTGAGATTAGCTGATCTGGGATCAACTGGTCTTGTTGCCCATATGCACTCACGTGGATGATGTTTCTGACGTTCACTGTGGTCAGGTTGTGCTGTTTGGACTTGGTCTCCAGTGACTGGTCCAGCTGTCTGTCAATCTCCACTTCTACCCCCACCTCCTCCTCACTCTCTGAGGCTCCGCCCTCCTCCTCTGTCAGTTTCCTGTTCCTCTTCCTCACTGCTCTCCTCCTCCCCACATTAACATCCACCTGACTGTCCTCTGGCAGACAGGCAGGCAGAGTCAGGCAGACAGACAGACAGGCAGAGAGACAGACAGACAGACAGCTGTTCGGTCAGCTCAAATGAGCTAAATAAGATGAACCTGAACACAACTCAAGACTCCGGTCCCCTAGCCAGGTGTGTGTGTATGTGTGTGTGTGTGTGTGTGTGTGTGTGTGTTACCCATGGTGATGATGAGGCTGGAGTCTGTGGTGTCTTCCTCCACCAGCAGGTAACCCTCCTCCCCCTCCTCCTCCTCCTCCTCATCAGCTTTGCCCTCTGCAGGAGCTACAGGAGGGGGCAACAGCAAAGCATCATGGGAGCGCTGTGGACTAGAGCGCAGTGGGCTGAGGCTCTGGGTGGCGTCCACAGTGACAGCAGGTCTGGCCGGGCTGAGTTTGAAGCGTTTGTGGACGGGGTTCATTTTGAAGAAACATGACCTCTGAAACAATGACATCATCACAGTCATACAGAGTGAACATTATCAATATGTGTGATTGGCCAGAGATAACCGCAGCTATCAATCAATTTCCTTATCAATGAAACGGATCTTCACTGTCGTCCATTACCGGTTTGGTCTCTGAAGCAGCAGCAAACAGTGAAATGATCACGGTCTGATCATGATGTCACATGTTTCTGGTGTTTCAGTGGCAAAGTGAAGAAGAACAATCAGGAATCAATAAGTGATCAGCTTCTTCTTCTGCACCTTTATTCTGTGTAGCACAGAGATGAGGACAGTGCTGTTGTCTAATGTGCAGGGATCAGTAGAGCCCTCTGTGCTTATTCTAGCACGTTCAAGTAAAGGAGGTGCTGCTCCTCTGGTGTGTGCCCTGACCAACAGCGTATTTTAATGACTTCTAATTGAAAAGGTGTAAACACAGTCTCTGTGGGCTGTGGAGGAAGGACAATATTAGCAGCAAACATTAATGCACAGTTACTTTTTAAATTAAACAGACATCACAGCTTGTAAACGCTGGTATCCAGCTAAAATCTTTCAGTTCCTTTATTTGGGATTTTCTCCCATTCTTCCTCACAGAAATCCTCCAGTTCTGCAACCAGGGTGTCTTGCACGCACCACTCTTTTAAGATTCTCCCACAGGTTAGTCTGCAAGGGCTAAACCTTCAGCTAGCGTCTCTGGAACTAGTCCACAGTGGAGTGTTTCGGATCATTATCCTATTGTAGAATCATTCATCCTCTTTTAACCTTTATCTTTTATACAGATGGTGTAATGCTTGCTGGCATTCTGTGGAATCCATTCTTCTCTCCACCTGTGTAGTGTTTCCTGTGCCACTGTCTGCACCAAAGCCCGAACTGTGACAGATCCTGCTCCCTTTCCCCAGACATACCTTTGTTGTTTGTGGACAAAGAGCTCTAGTATAACTTCATCAGTCCACAGCACTCGTTCCCAAACCCGTCAGGCTTCTGTAGACATTCCTTTGCAAACTTCACGTTGGATTTTATGATGAGGAGGCAGGTAAGGAGGTAAGGGCGCAGGTCTTCTTTGTGCAGGTCTCGCTGCACTGTGGAATGATGAAGCACCACTCCTGAGTTTGCCAAACCTTCCTGTGGGTTTTTGCAGTCAAGTGAGGCTTCTGATTTGCCCTTTCTTGGTCTTCCAGATCTCTATCTTGACGCCCACAGTTCCCCATAACTTCCATAATTACATTTCCCACTGTGGAAACTGCTGGCTGAAAACGTCTTACACAGCTGCTCAGAGGAACCCACGGCTGACGAGAGACTGCACAAGGTTTGTAGGGTGAGAGTGTTTTAGTTTAGCTCGTCTAAGCTGACAGTTAGCGCCCATCTGTTAGCTTCTGTTTCTTAGCAGTTAGCGCCTATCTGTTAGCTTCTGTTTCTTAGCAGTTAGCGCCTATCTGTTAGCTTCTGTTTCTTAGCAGTTAGCTCCTATCTGTTAGCTTCTGTTACTTAGCAGTTAGCCTCTGGGTCCTCACCGTCAGCTGTTGCTGGAGTTATGGTTATTCCGTCCGGTAAAACTGGATTCTCTGGCCGGTGTCGGCTCCTCTCCAGGTAGCATGCTAACCCTACCCATCTGACCACCAGCTAGCGTTAGCACAACAGACAGCCTGCAGCAGAGCCTGTCTGGTTCCGACGCTCACATTAAAGGCCTGGTACTGGACTGTCTGAACGGGTTTTACATTGACGCTCCGTCACGACATAAAACACTTACCCGCCACAACGATGAGCTGCTTCGGCAAAAACGTACACTTCCGGCTCTACGTCTTTGCGTCACTGTAACGTAGCAGTGTGTCCGCGGAAAGAACAACGTATTTTAAATGTGTCACTTTTCAGAAGAAAATGAATCGATATTAAACCACTTTTCATTTATTACAACTTATTTCTGCTTTGGTTTAAAGCTCATCACGTGACGTGACTAATCTTCATCTCTATCATCTTTAGATGAGAACAAAGAAAACAGACGAACAGCTCCCTCTATGCGTGCCTCCATCGTGTCACAGTGATTGTTAATCAACACATGAAGTTTCAACTCACACAGACAAAAAGATCATGTCAGATAGAATTTATTGTAATTTATCCAAGGATATTTCAGAACCAACAGTTTGTAAGGAATTTTTAAAGAGAGACAAAAGAAAACAAGTTTGTTATAAAAACGTGTTTACACCACAGACAGGAAATTAAGAAGGTAATGAACATCAGTGTTTTCTGCCCTCCAAACACAGCTGTGATGTAGTGTATGACCACCATCATCACCATCACCATCATTACCCTCCTCCTCCTGGTCGGTCTGAAGCTGCAGATCTGTCCAGCTGTAGGTGAAGAGGTCCTCTGATTGGTCTGTTGTTCAGTCTGATTGACCACTGATTGATTCTCAGGTTAGAGTTCATTCAGGAAACATCAAATTATAGTTTACTGCTAAAAATGAACTGTCTGTACTGTTTTATTATTGAGCAGCTGTCAAACGCATTGATCAGAGCTGATCAGAGTGATGTGTAATTAGAGTACTGAGTTAAAGTATCTTTCATTCAGAGTAAAAGCAGCAAATGAGAAAAAATATATTAAATTTCATCAAAACAGCTGATCATTGATTTTTTTTCAATGCATTAATTAATGACTCATCGTTTCAGCTCCACACAGAGAAAGACAGAACAAAACTGCTGATTCAGCAAAGAAACTGAAGCTGTGAATAGAATAGAATAGAATAGAAGTACTTCATTAATCCCCTGAGGGAAATTGTGTTATTGCAACAGCACAAAAACTGACAGGAGAGGTAATAACATAAAATAGTACAAAAGATAAAAACAAAATGAGATAAATATAAATATAGAATATAGAACTAAAATATGTACATAAATAAGTATATGAGGAAAAGGTGGAAACAAACTACAGGTGCAGAGTGAACAGATGGAGACGAGTGGTCACCTGCCACACAGAGTTGAGCTGTTGTACAGTCTAGCAAATGGTAGAAATGACTTTTTAAATCGTTGTTTATGACAGTGGAGCTGAATCAGTCTGTTTGAGAAAGAGCTCTGCTGTCTCTGTAGTGTGTCATGGAGGGGGTGGGATGGATTGTCCATAATGGAGAGCAGTTTGTTCAGTGACCTCCCGTTCCTCACTAACTCAAACGCTTCCAGATCGTGCCCTACAACATGTCCAACTGAATCTGATGCGAATCAGTTTGTTGATCCTGCTGGCGACCCTGGCGCTGACACTGCTCCCAGCAGACCACAGCACAGTAGGGGACACTCGCTACCACAGACTGGTAGAAGATCTCCAACATCTTGCTGCAGATGTTGAAGCTTCCTCAGGAATTAGAGTCTGCTCATCCCCTTCTTGTACAGCATCAGTGTTGGTAGCAGCCTGCTGTTCAAGTGAACACCCAGGTACCTGTAGTGCTCCACCACTTCAACCTCCTCACCCATGATCTTAAGTCAACCACCAGTTCCTTGGTCATGGTTACATTCAGGAGAAGATGATTCTGGCAACACCACTCCACAAAGTTGTCCACCATCTGCCTGTACTCTGACTCCAGCCCATCCCTGATATATCCCACCACCTCAGAGTCATCAGGGAACTTCTGCAGGTGGCATGACTCAGTGTTATACTGAAAGTCAGAGGTGTACAGAGTGAACAGGACCAGAGACAGGACAGTCCCCTGAGGAACCCCGGTGTTACTGACCACCACATCAGACAGTGAGTCTGCCAGATGGACAAACTGTGGCCTATCTGACAGATAGTCAGCAATCCAGGAGACAGTGGGTGAGCTGACACCTACCCCGATCAGCTTCTCACTCAAGAGAAATGGTTGGATGGTATTAAAGGGACTGGAGAAATCAAAGAACAACTCTCACAGAGCCACCACTATCATCCAGGTGGGAGTGAGCACGCTGCAGCAGATTGGTGACAGCATCACTTTAGGACCCTGGGGCTGATGCCATCAGGGCCTGCAGCCTTGCACTGTTGGAGTCTCTTCAGCTGTCTCCTCACCTGGCTCACCGTCAATCATGTGAGGAAGTGTGTTTATCAATGTAGAGGGGGAGGTTGGGGGGTTAGCCTCTGCTCAGTAGTGCTGGGGGTGGGGGCATAGAGGGCATGGGTTTAGGTCAGGGGTGAGTAAAAGAATAGCCAGGACTCCAGCAAAGTCAAGTCAATGTGTCACCTGGTGGAGTCAAGTGATACACCAGGTATTGCAGGAAAAGGCTAAATGAATGTAGTCTCAACTATGATTTGGACAATTCAGTAGAAATATTCGGCGGGCCGGATTAAAAAGCCCAAAGGGCCGTATGTGGCCTGGGGGCCGTAGTTTGCCCATGCCTGGTTTAGGTGGTGTCTGAGAGGGTGTGAAGAGGTTGAGGAATGTAATGGAGTTTATGTAATGAGTAAATAATATAATAGAGTAAGACAATGTTACATAATGTTCTTCAGTACTTGAGTAAATGTACTGATTTGACAGTTTGGGTTGTATAGGTGTGACAGCAGTTTCCATGGAAACATTTCCTCTGACGGTCAATGACTTCATTAACATCTTTTATTTAAATTTTCAAATTAAAATGTACAAGTCTGTACTGACAATAAGAATTGGTTCCAATCCATCTGACTGGTGTGTCAGCGTGTTTCCTGTAATGTGACGTCAGTGGGGGGGTGTTCTCCTTGTGGCGGGACTCAGAGCCTTCAGAGCTGCTGCAGGTTTCTTCAACTCCTTCATCACCTGCAGACCGAGCGCTTTAATGGGTCGCAGGCAGACCCCGGACTTGCTGGGACCGGGAGGCAACTCGGGGTCTGCCGGATTCTGCTGGACCTGCATGTTAGCGTCTGTGACGGTCACCGGTTTGTTGCGGTGAAATAGGGACTCCCGCCGTCGCGTGCACGGGCTCGCGGCCAGCGCGGCGCGGAAACCGTAGGGCGTGGTCACTTTCTCCACGTGGGGCAACGACATGGCTGCGCGCGTGGTCAGGTCCGTGTCTGCGTTCACCGATTCTGCCGCTGCAGCGGAGTCGGGATATCTGATCCGTGGCGGTGGCAGGCGTAGCAGGCACCGGCGGGAGGCCGCGGGGCCGAGCGGGCTGCTGGTGGGGCTCACTTCCGGACTGTCATCATGGTCGGACAGAAGCCTGCTCCGGTCCGGTGAGCTCCGATGAAGCCGCGGGGACAGGAAGCGCAGCGTACTGCGGGAGGGGATGAGGAAATCTGGGATCCGCTCCGGGGTCAAAACCAGAGTCCGGAGGGTCGATCCGGATTTAACGGCCGACATGATGCAGCTGCAGGACAGAAACAGATTAGAGACTCAGTACAGTCCCGATGAGCCCCCATAGATGACTTTGTCTCAGCTGACTGTTTCACCTGTGTGAGCTTGCTGCAGTGCAGGTCTCTCACACTGGATGTTTGTCGTTGCAGACCAGTGGATCAACACTGAGCTCAGGTCCACAGTTTGACCTGCAGCCGTTTTTACTGTGTAATTAGTTAAGTCAGCATCGACACTCATGAAAACTAAACACCAGAAACTCAGAAATCTTGACCTGCAGGTTTTTACATGTCAATTTTAATTCTAAGACACAGAGTTTGAACCTGAACCATCAGCAACATCCACTCACCCGACCTGACACCTGCCTCAGACCAGGTGTGACTCTAGTCCCTGATTTATGTGGGCAGCAGCAGCTGGATCCAATCACTGTGATCAGACATCAGTTCAGAGTCCAGCTCAGACTCCACACCAGGGTCTGACTCAACCTGTTTGTTTATGCAAATGTTGTTTGTCTAAATATCAGCTGATGTTTGTTTTTGTTCTAATGATTCTTTCACTTCCTGTTTAGACATCATGTTTTGATGTAGTTGACCCCACCCCCACCAGTTTATTCCCTCCCTCTGTTCAGTGAAACGTTGAACTTCCTGTCAGAGGGAGTCTGGGTTCACTCATTTGGTGGGAGACTGAGCACCTAGCCACATGACCTGAGCCCATCACACAGACTGTCCAGGTGAACATGAACACACACACTTATCACCTGGAACTTCTGTGAAGCTGATCCTTCACCAGCACTAGTGATGGGTAGATGAGGCCTCGTGAAGCGTTGCGGCACATTGCCCAAACTGTATCGATACTGTGTCGGTACTGTGTCACTGTGTTACTCAACACCTGCTGGATCGTAAACATTATTGCAGGCAACCTAGTTGAGAGACTCCACTGACATGATATGAATGATATAGATATATACACAGTAATATTATTTGTCATTGTATTTTATGTTGTATATTGTATTATTTTATTTTATATGTTAAGTGTAAAATATCTTTGAAATCAAAGTGAAAGTGTGAATGGAACGTGAGGCAGGGAGAGGTTTTTTTTTTTGTTTGTTTTTTTAAACAAATTTTTATTAAAAAAAACAAGTTTGTCCAGTGTTTTTGCATTCAGGCGATTCCTTTTTTTGGAGGCCAGTTCTCCAGCTTTTGACAACACGCGCTCACATGGGACTGATGATGCTGGTGTGCATAGAAACTGTAGAGATAGATGGAACAGGTTTGGGTACACATGTTTGTGGCTGGCCCAATATGTCAGAGGATCCTGGGTTCTCGGCAGGTTGCCTTCTCCAAGGTATCTCTGCACCTCAATGATAGCGTCTGCTGTGGCATTGGTTGTCTGCCTTCCAACCTCCTCGTCGAGGTGCTGCCACAGGTTATCTAAAAAACAACACATTGGCATTTTAGTTTTAGTCATCAATATTACAAATCAGTACATGATTTGCAAGCAAATACATGCACAAATAAACTGATAAAACTGAACATAACATGCCTGAAGTGGGTGCCGATAACTGTTGAGAAGAAGGTCCAGGCTGTGGCTCTGTCGATGTGCGCCCAATTACAGCTGCACATTCGGATTTCAGTCTACTGACTGCCTCGCTGCATTTTGAGGAACTTCGAAATCCGAGTGATTTACATCTGGGGTCTAGAAGTGTGGATAGGGTCAGCACACTTAAAGACTCCAGATTGGAAGCAGTGTCTGTGACTCGACACCTCAGGTGTTCATGGAGGTGTACTGCTGCCTGTGTGTGCAAAGATGAAGCGTTACCCTCAAGTGCATGAAATAGCATTTTCATCATGGGGATGACCTTTGATCCTGAAACTCTCTTCTCCTCAGACAACTCCACTGTGGCTTGATGGAATGGAGCAAGCACAAGAAGTGCTTCTCCTATGATGTTAAACTCGTCAGCCGTCAGTGGAGTTATCTCTGTTGTGAGGCCAGAGATACCCACACTGGTTCCTTCTCATCATTTATCCTTGCCAGCATCTGATATGTGCTGTTCCAACGTGTGGGTACCTCAATGATAAGTTTCAGGAGTGGCCATCCCATCTGTTGCTGCACTTGAGCAAGCTTCTCTTTGGCTGTGGTATGTGACGATTTGCCTAGATTTGTGTCTGATGGATGTAAGTGCTGGGACTTGATCACATGACTTCCTTACTATTAAATTTAGTGTGTGTGCAATGCAAACAGAGTGGCGAATATCGAGATGTTTTGTGGATGCAATCATGTTTGGTGCTGCGTCAGTCACAAGACACTTTACTTTATTGGTTATGGCCCAGTCATCCATCATGCCCCTTTTGACTTGGGCCAAATTGTCTGCAGTGTGACTGGAAAGTGTTGCACTCCCAACACAGATTTACACAACTGCATATTCTCATTAATGTAGGGACAGGTAAGAGCCAAGTAAGCTTCCATATTCACAGATGTCCACGTCAGCTGTTATACTCACTGCCACAGCTTGCTGTACTTCCATTTTCACTCATTCTCGTTCCTCCTGATATTTTCTGTCCACCATTTCTTTGACAGTCTGAAAAATTAAACAAAATTAAGCCAAAAGCAAACCAATATATTTAAATTACATATTAAATTAATTAAATATAACTACTTCTGTAGACATTTGCTAGACAAACCTTTCTGGTTGGCAAAACATATGAGGGCTCAAGGACCTGAAGCAGTTCCCTGAAGCCCTCACTCTCAACAGTGCTGAGAGGCTGGCAGTCTTTGATGATGAAATTGACGATTGCTTCGTCCAACACACGCTTCCTAGAAGCTTGATGGTCAAAAATGAGATAATAAAACAATATATATATTCATTATTAACAAAGCGATCATGAGGAACATTGAGGACTGTGAAGTTGTAAAATGGCTGTATAGGCCTACCTGTGTTTATTGTTGGTGTATTTTTGGCCTCCTCATTTTCATGCCTTGCTCTATAATGCCGAAACATTGAAGAGGTGCTTTTATTTATATATGAGAGTTCTGTTGAACAAATGCGACATTTAACCTGCAGAAAATAAAATGAGTAATTTAAGCCACTTTGAAATGGATTTGATCCTGATAGATCAAGCGGAAACTGAGAGGAACAGGATGAAATAAAAACAAATACCTTATTTGCTGATATAAAATCAAAATGGTCCCACATGGCAGACACCTTTCTCTTTCTTTCATAGCTCCAAGGAAAAGTTCAGATTCAAAAGTGCAACGATTTTCTTTTTGGCAGAGACGCATCCCGCTGACAGATGCGCTTCCTTATAAACACAGTTTGGTGCCTCAGTGACAGATGAAACAGCATCTTTATCGGTCATGTGATTCTTTCTTAACGCAATACGCGCACCGACACAGGGTTTCGCTCTATAAGCTCGATGCATGCGCTGACGCATCGGTGTTGCCGGACCCATCACTAACCAACACTGTGACAGGCTCACAGACACAGAGGGACTCACAGACGGGCTCACAGACACAGACGGGCTCACAGACACTGAACATTTGATTTTTTATGTTTTCCACTTTGACACACTGATATAAAACATATGAAACATCTCGGTGCCGCAGTGCCCACAAGCAGCTGCAGCCTCAAACCATCAGTCCTACACCAAGAACTTGCTCCACATGATTTTCAGAATAGACAAAAGCTTTTACTGCAGCGAGACAAACAGGAAGGAGTTGCTAAAAACAGCAGGAAGTCAGGGTCCTCCACAATAAGAGTCCAAAATCCTTCCCCTCCAAAAAAAAAAAAAAGGAGACAAAAAAAGGAGAGAAGTACCCACAAGCCCCTGCACGCATCATCATCATCAACATGTTCCCTGTGCTAAAATCTGTCAACATGCTGCTTCCCACAGTTCAGAGCCTCCTCCTCCCAGTGCATCATGGAACAGCCACCACATGGGAGCCTGACAGTGACCTTTAACCCACTGGTCAGTGGTCAGTGCTGGTCTCCATGGAAACAGCGTCAGTCTCATCATGTGAAAATTCACCACATGGATTTAAAGTCTGCAGCGTCTCAGAGCCCCACCCCTTTCGTGGCGCTCAGTGTGAGTCATTGGGAGGGGGCAGGGCCTTTTCCAGTGGTCAGAGCAGCTGATTGGCTGAGTGTCTCTCTGACAGCTGGCCTGTGATTGGTCAGATGGTCCATCAGTCGCTGTCAGAGCCGACGGCTGACGAGCCTTTCCTCTTCCTCTTCGGAGCTTTGGGTTTAGAGTCCTCCTCCTCCTGAGACACGGAAAGAACAAATAGAACAGGGGTCATGTGACAGTGTAGCAACATGTGTAGGTGGTTACATGCAGGTCATATGACCACAGACTCTGTCGTGACTGACAGTTAGCTGGAAACTAGCCCAATGTTATCTGATGTGTTAGCTGAGCATTAGCTTGGTGTTAACTGATGTGTTAGCAGAACATTAGCTTGGTGTTAGCTGATGTGTTAGCTGAACATTAGCCTGGTGTTAGCTGATGTGTTAGCTGTACATTAGCTTGGTGCTAGCTGAACATTAGCTGGATGTTAGCTGTACATTAGCTGGGGCTCAGCAGGATGTGGGGGCTGCGTACCGAGGCACTGCTGGAGGCGCTCTCTTCCTCGTTGTTGGCGGGTGGAGCGGCTCCTTTCCGGGAGCGAGGCGAGGAGGCCGGAGCTTTACGTCGAGACTTTGGAGGCTTTGCCTGAGAGTCCTCATACTCCTCAGCCAGGGCGAACAGGTCACTGAACCTGCAGGAGGAGGAAGTGACGTCATCAGCACCTGGTGTGACGTCATTCATCAGAGTGTGATATTGTGTATGTGTGTACCTCATCTTGTGTGCTTCATCACAGCTGGCCTGAACGTGCTGCAGAGCCTGAAGGATCGGCGTCTGAGTAAAGACTGACAGAGACAATTAATCAGTCATCAATCATTGATACATCAAGCACTAGTTGTGTGTGTGTGCGCTCACAGTTGTTCTTGGTGTTGCTCAGGCTCAGTCTCAGGTTGTCCATGTGCTCTAGGATCTGCTCCAGGGTCAGCTGAGCCAGTTTACTGCTGGAACTACGGAGACTGAAACAGAGACACAGTGAGTGAATGACAGGAAGCTGTGGACTGGACCAGATCCAGGGTCCCACTCAGTCCAGACCCTGGTCCAAGACTGGGATTAATCATGTGACCTGTCTCTGAGCTGAACTAAGTATTAATCAGTTAAAATCGTTTGGTATCAAATCACAATTATTACTGTTCATTGTTCCAACAGAGCAGGACAGTCTGCCTCTCGGGGGACAGTCTGTCTTTCAGTGGACTGTCTCAGTGGACTGCCTGTCTGTCAGAGGACAGTCTGTCCTCACCTCTGTCTCTTGCGGGGCTGGTTGTTGTTCTTGATCAGCTGGGCCTTGATGTGTTCCCCCAGAGTGTCGTCATATTTGGATGCCCAGTGTCTCAGGATGCTGGTGGTGAACTGGTCCTCAGGGTGACATGGACGACTCAGGACCATCTTTACCATCTCCTCACTGGGCCTGGGACAGACAGACAGATTAGCAGAGACAGGGACAGACGGACAGACAGGTGGGCACAGAGGGACAGACAGGTGGGGACAGAGGGACGGGACAGACAGGGATGCTGTGTGTCGTACTTCTCTCTACGGAGCTGCAGCAGCAGGCAGGACAGGGCCTCTGGATGTTCTGCACACAAACAGAAAGGCAGGACTCAGAAGAACTGTCAGGACCCTGTTCCACCACAAACCCAGCGCTCCCCAGAGTCCTGTGGAGACGCCTCGCGATGGTGTCAGTCTCTGGGTGGTGTCCTGACTCACCTTTGTATTTGAGGTGTTGCAGGATGGGGATGATGGTCTCCAGGGGGATGCTGTGGGCCAGGAACAGCTGCCAGGTGCTGTACTGCTCGAAGGTCTCCCAGTCCAGAGACTGGACTGTGGACACAGCAGGGGGACAGGAGGTGAGTGTGTGTGTGTGTATGAGTGAGTGTGTGTGTGAGTGAGTGTGAGAGCGTGTGTGTGAGTGAATGTGTGTGTGTGTGAGAGAATGTGTGTGTGAGGTGTGAGAGAGCGTGAGTGTGAGTGTGTGTGTGTGAGAGAGCGCGTGTGTGAGTGTGTGTGTGTGAGAGAGCGCGTGTGAGTGAATGTGTGTCTGTGTGAGAGAGAGTGTGTGAGGGTGTGAGAGAGAGCGCGTGTGAGGGTGTGAGAGAGCGTGTGTGTGAGTGAATGTGTGTGTGAGTGTGTGCGAGTGTGTGTGTTCCTCACTGAGGATGTTGAGCACTGAGTCCTTCCTGAACATCACCAGGTTCCCCATCATCACATGACACATCAGCTCCTGTAGCTGCACACAGAGGCAGGACAGAAACAATCAATCAAAGTATTGATCAGTGTGCGTGAACAGCTGATAATCCACAACAACTTACCTGCGTGGAGTCGATGACAGCTACGATCATGTTGAGCAGCTCGCCACTTCGCAACGTCTCGTCTGGAAACTGAGAAGACACAACTTCAGCTAGAGACGGGCAGAGAGTGTGGGTGTGCGTCTCTGTCTGTGTGTGTGTGTGTGTCTTTGTCTGTGTGTGTCTCTGTGTCTCTGTCTGTGTTTGCGTGCGTCTCTGTGTGTGTGTGTCTCTGTCTGTGTCTTTGTGGTTGTCTGTGTGTGTGTGTGTGTGTACCTCAGAGTAGATGGATGGGGTGAGGTAGCAGAGCAGCCGGACGTCGTCCTCCTGACACGCCTTCATGTCCATCATCAGACAGGTGTGCAGGTCACCGAGAGCTGTGGCCTGAGCAAACGACTCGTACAGCATCATCTTACCGTTGGCCGCTTTACTGCACCCCACACCCACACACACACACACACACACACACATTACCACAGGATCATGTGACCTCGGAGGGAAACACATGTTTGAGTGGAGCGCTCCTGGGCTCACCTGGCTTTGAGGTAGTACAGCAGGTGATACCCGATCTTGGGTTGCTTCTGGTAGAATTCAGCCAACATCTCGAGCAGCACCGAGAACCCGCTGTTGTCCTCCTGCATGGTGACCAGGTTCCTAAAGACCAGACAGACAGGTTTGGACACCGACTCCTCCAGGGACCTGAGAGACAGACAGGTAGTGACAGACAGGCAGTTAAAGCATCAGACAGACAGGCACCTGGACTGAATTTCAGCGTCATGAGACTCAAGACGGACTCCTCAGTGATCTCCTCAGGCAGGACGTCTCCTCTGAAGTGGTCTTTGAACAGCTCAGCCAGACAGGAAGCCAGCGCTGACATCTGCTCTGCATCAAAGTCCTCCTGCAACACACACACAGCTCAGAGTACTGCAGAGTACAGCAGAGTACAGCAGGGTAGAGAGGGTACTCAGAGCAGTGAACTCACCTCCAGGATCAGATCCACGATCTCCTGCATCACCTCACACTGAGTTTCTGTGTCACTGAGACAAAATGATGGTTCATTTATTGAATCAATAACCTGATCAGATCAGCAGCTGATCTGCGGACCTGAAGGAGGACTGCAGGTCTCACCTGGTTTTCTGCAGCTGCTGGACTTTCTCCTTCATGGTGTCGTCTAATTGGTCAAGCCAGGGTGTGATGTCAGCAGGCTCCTCCATCACAGCCTCTTTAATTGGATGGAACCTGAACTCCCTCTTCTTTCCTGCACAGTGATTGGTCAACAGATGATGATATAATCAAGTTTCAGCTGCAGCAGGTAAAACCAGGTGACTCAGTGACACCTGGTCTTTGAACTGGATCCATAAACTGGTTTAGTTCTGAGTAACCTGGACCACAGCTGGTCAAACTGGTTTTGAACTGGTTTGTTCGGGTCTTCGTCACCTTTGTTGTTGACCTCCTCCTCATCATCACTGAAGGCAGCGTCTGTATTGTCATAGCAACCATCCTCCTTGTCCAACATGTGGTTGTCCATCTCCAAGGAAACAGGCTCCTCCATTTTAACTGCAGGACACACACACAAAGATATATTCAGTAACCTGCGTGTAGGGACCTGACTCTGTGTGTGTGTGTGTGTGTGTACCTTCAGTGGGGGGCGAAGGTGAGCTACAGAACTCAGGGAATCTCTCTCTGAGCATCGATCGAAGCTCTCGGTCCAACTTTGGATTATCAAACAGCGGAGCGAGGTGACTGAGGAACAATGATCAATAATCAATAAGCAGTAATCAGTAATCAGTTATCAAGGGTGATGGACTGACAGAGCAACTCAGAATGTGTGTCTGTGTGTTGCTTACGCCAGCACTCTCTTCTCCATGATGAAGGTGAGCGAGTTAAAGACGCCCTGACGGACCTGAGACTCCAGTGGAGGAAAGAAGTGAGGAATGATCTGATGAGGGAAGGAAATAAGGAAGGACACAAGTAAAAGAGGAACAAGGAAAGGGGAAAGTTGAAAGGACAGGAAACAGTGAAGGTGACAAGTGAGGACACAAGGGAAGACAAGAGGAAAGAATTAAATGTTAATAAATATTCGTTTATTTGTTCTAATTGATGTGTAAACAGATATTGTTTACTGAGTAACTGCAACTGCTGCCTCAATGACAGGTGTGTGTGTGTGTGTGTGTGTGTGTGCATGTGTGTGTCCATGTATGTTACCCTGCACATGAAGTCCAGCAGTGTGGCAGTGATGGCTGGATGAGGTTTCATGGAGTGATGCATCACCAGGATGGCAGGTTCTGATACACAGGAGGAGGCATATAACAATAACAACAACAACAATACAACTACAACAACAACCTTTGAGAATGTGCAGTTCTTGGTGCCTGGATTCAGATGGTCAAGGCATAGGTCAGTCCTCACAAGTATAGAGCGACAGCCTGTGTGTGTGTGTGTCTCACCTATGTTCATGATGCTGTCCTTCTCAGGATTGAAGAACAGCCAATCATAGAAGAGAGCCAGTTTGGCATTGGAGGCGGCAACATTTGACTGAAGACACACAAATCAATTAATTAGTTAACTGGTTATTTATTTAATGGACCTTCGGATTGACCCCCGGAGGCCCTGCCCCCTTACTGTGCAGGTGGTGAGCAGCCAGCCGATGATGGCCCAGCGTGGCAGGATGTCAGAGCTCAGCACCTCATTGGACGGATGGACCACCCCACAGATGTAGCGAATCAGATCGCAGCGTAGTGATTGGCTCTCTGCCGTGGACAGGTACTGTCTCTGGAACCAGTCCTGATACCGCTTCTGCTGCCCAAAACGCACCTGAGCAAAGGTAAAAAAGATGGTCAGAGCGGTGGGAGCTCATTGCGGCCGACAGCGTGCGGGCTCTGGAGTTACCCTGGAGGTCATGAACAGCAGCTTGGTCTCCATGTCAGGTGTGAGGCGACAGGCCAGGAACTTCCTCGAGGTGCGCGCCGTCAGCAGCTGGAGAACACCTGCAACACAAGAACACAGGCGTCAACACGAGCTGAAACCTGGGCTTACAGATCAGGACTAAACCAACACACTGACAGAGACCACAGAACGCACACCCAGCTGAGGATTGTGGGTAGTGTGGTATTACCGGTGAACTGAGGGCTGAGGACTTGTGGGCTGTGCAGCAGGTCTTTCCACACAAGCTCCATTTCTGGGATCCGGGCGACATTCTGCAGCAGGCGGACCAGATCTCTGCCGATGATCAGACACTCCATGAACTGATGAGAGATGAGATACAGCTCTTTAATGAGCAGCAGGTGAACTCCTCACACCTGGGGAATAAACAGCTGCCACACACACTGATGACCATTCACATGTTTTATTTGTGGATCATCTGAACTGTTTCCTGTTCAAGTTTAAGCTGCAGTTTGTAATAACAAACAACTGCCACAAGACGGCGGCAGCTACGTTCATGTTCATGTCACACTTAAACTCAGTTTTCCTGAATGTTTCACAGTAAAAGCACAGCTATCAAAGGCAGAGTAGCTGTCCATTGAAATCCTAGAGGGCTTTTAATTTGAAAGAGAAACAGGAAGTGTTTGTTTTTACAGACAGGAGCAAATCAATAAATAAACCAGTAAAAGTGACTGATGAGAAATGAAGGCCTGTCTCTGACAAAGGCCCGGGTCACTAGTGGGGGTCCGCACCTTCTCTCTCAGCATGCTGACACAGAAGTCAACCTCTTTCTGGCGCAGAGTCAGCAGGTTTGGCGCTCCATGGTCGACGATGAGTCGGAGGTAAGTGTAGACCGACATGGCTATCAGCATCCCGCTCTTCAGCACCCACTCCCTGCAGACAGAAACAGCTTCACAATAAAAGGAAACTCCTGATGTGTTTTAATCCAGGACACATTCAGCGTTCACACACAGAGGTTCTGTGAGTAAACGACATCCGTGGTAACGTACTTTTGGTCCAGCAGGATGTCCAGGACGCTCTCAGCCAGCCACAGGTTTTTGGTGGAAATGTCTCCTCCTGACATGAACACACAGCATGAAAACATGTGATGCACACGCCAACAGGTGTCTCACTGCAACAACGTGATGAGCATGTGAGTGTCTGACCTGCGATCTGTTTCAGCAGTGTCATGACAACACCGTCGGCTCCCATCATGCCACTCTTCACCAGCTCTCTGACCAGCCACACCAGCTGCACACACACATCAATACTCATTAACACATCAGACATGTGCTATCAAAGGTGAACCACGCTCAGCAGCACAACAGGAAGAGCTGACACTTCGCTCAACAGGTAAGTCACCAGGTGTTCCAGTCCTGCTGTCAGACCTGACTGAGGGCAGAAACCCCAGATCCACTGAGTCTGACAGGACACAGGTGTGTACAGGTGTTCAGATTGTTTACCTGTGTTCTGGGGACATCCTGCAGTTTGAGGAACTTCTCCATCAGGATCTGGTTGATCTTCACCAGAATCACGTTCATCCCGTCTCTGTTGACCAGCGTCAGGTCTCTGTAGCACTGTCACCACACACATGCACACACACAGTGATGTCACAGCAATGTCACAGCAATGTCACGCATTAATAATGTGGCGCTGTCTCACCCTCTGGGCCTGGGTTGGCTCTGTGAGGACCAGAGTGAACAGACCCAGACACACCTCCTCATGCTGCTGCTGACCTTTACACACCTGGCGGACAGGAACAGGAAGTCAGACAACGAAGAAAACCTGTCAGCTTGCACTTGTGATGTCACTATAATGAAGGTTAAACTAAAAATAACAGACAGGCATTTGGACCTTGAAGCATCGCCAATGATCTACGTCTGTTTGTGTCCATCATGTGACCTCCCAGATTAAACTGTGATGCAACAGATCACATGACACAGCCTTGCTGTAAAGCCACGTCCTGATTGATGATTTGACTAATTATGTTTCAAACTGTAACACAGCAAACGAATCAAACCAGAGACTCAAGTCAATTCACAGCTGCTGACTGACAACAGTTCACAGACTGTACATCCGGCGTATAAAGAGTATTAAATGAAGTACTACAGTCAGTAGTGCTGCAGTAGTGCCAGAGTACTACAGTAGTGCTCCAGTAGTACCAAAGTACTACAGTATTACTGAAGTAGTCTGTAGTACAAAGTTGCTCTGTAGCTGGAGCTGGCAGAGTTCGCTGTGGTGGCTGCACTGCTTAACACAGTATTAGTTGTAGTATTTCTGACAGCAGTATTGTAGTGTTAGTAGTAGCTGTAGTACACAGTGTGTATCACAGAGGTGTTAGCACCAGAGTTGATGCTGTGTGTTTCTTACGTTGGCAGTGAGCGCATCATTGGCCTCTCTCTCTGACAGCCCATTGGTCAACGACTGGACGATTCCCACACAACGCTCCAATCTCTGCTCTCACACACACACACACACACACACAAACACACAGGAGAGTGAACCTGGAGACTCAGGTCGATTCACGGCTGCTGACTCTGACAACAGTTCACAGACTGTACATCCGGTGTATAAAGAGTATTAAATGAAGTACTACAGTCAGTAGTGCTGCAGTAGTACCAGAGTACTACAGTAGTGCTACAGTAGTACCAAAGTAGTCTGTAGTACAAAGTTGCTCTGTAGCTGGACACACAGTTGTACAGGTCAGCACTGAACACACACACACACACACACACACGCTTCTCATTAATAGAACCATAGTCATCCTGATGTTTGTACAGTTATGTTGAAGTATTTGATTTATTGTTTTTTTTTTAATGTTGTCACCTGAACACAGCACAGTAAACATGGCTGCTCCTCTGCAGTTTGTACACAAACCTAATCTGTATGTGTTGCCGCTGCAGACCTTGAATACGATAAAGTCAGTTAAACAGCCCCTCCACCGCAAGCATCTCACACTACTTTTGACATGTGAAGGATGAGCACGGCGCATGCGCATCTGTCACTTTTATTGGTCTCATCCATATGTTTACGAAGGATTAGCATGCTAGGCTAACAGTGCGTCAGCTATGAGACTTTGTATCCGCACTCTGCCGCGTTTCGTGGCTCGCAATCACCATGAACACACACGTCACTGGTGCCACAGAGCTGCTCTAACTCACACACACCGTGTTAGCACGGAGCACCCTGCGGCTAAGCTATGCTAACAATGCTAACCAGCTGCTAGCTGTGCTAACTAGCCTGCTTCTCAGGAACGGTTCCATCATGTCTCTTTGTATCCGCTGGTTGTTTTCAGAACCAAACTGCTAAGATCTGCTGGCTAACCCTGTCTGACCTGGTTTATCCCAGGGCCTATGCGCTTTCGGGGGCCGCTAGACTGGGTTAGCCTACCTCCTCCAGCTCGTCTTTGGCGTCCAGCTGGGTGGACACCAGTAGCCGGCCCTGTGGCTTCGCCTTCGCCGGTGCAGGCTCCATCTGCTCCCGCCGCGCCTCGCCGGGCCCCGCGGAGCTGCGAAGGACTGGGACCCCCGGTTTAGGGGGTTATAAATGATTCTGTCGGTGTAACGGAGAGTCCGGTGCTCCGGTCAGTGCTGGAGCGTTGGTGTGAGGCGCTTTGGTCGGTAACTGTGTGTTTTTAAAACTTCTTTGGGGGAAGCTCCCACTCTCAGTCCCGCTCTGTGACACTGTCCGACCACAGTAACGGAACGGACATCCGCACCGAGCGAGCCCAGGCAGGGGGCGGGGTCTACAGGGCCTGATGACCAATCACGTTACCTAGAGCTTAGACTGATGTACAAATGAACCAATGAAACGAGAGGAAATCTGGAGCCAATCACCAGCCTGCTCTGCTAAAAGACCCTCCGCATGGGGACCTTTTCTAATTTGCTCATCAATAACAAATACACACAAAGTTTCACTTCTATTTCATGTTGTGCATCTTAGAAACGTTTTGAAGAATATTGATAGTTATCAATAAATAATAATAATAATAATAATAGACTTTAGAAAAAAATCACAAAAAGTCACACTGAGGTTTTTTTTTATTATTTTGTAGTTTATTGTTCAAGTTGCAGAAACACAAGTAGGACTTAAAAACTACATTAATCTTATCAATGAATGCACTATTTAATTTTACAGCATGTAATCATCTTTCTGTAGTGAGTAAAGACTTCCTGGATCTGACCATGACATCAATTGTCAGTCTGATGTTCGGAGTTTGTGTCAAATACAAAAAATATGAAAACTCTTGGTACATTTGGCCAAAGCAGTCAGATAAACTTCAGGTGAGTTTAACGCAGGTGTGTGTCTGCTCAGACACAATGTTGTTGTATATGTTGGACCTGCAAAGACCTGAACCTCTGTGTCTCAGGTGCAACTGTAGGTACATTGATCTCTTTAAATTTCCACTTTATAATACAGATCGGTGTGTTTTAACACAATTTCCCCAGACATTTTCAGGAAATTCACCTGTAAATTACTGTCATTTCCAGGTGAATGTGAATAAAAAGAATCTCCATAAACTAATATCAACTAATTACTGCAGTATTACTGGAGTATAGTTACTGAGGTAGTATCTGGTACAATAGAGCTTGCCCTTCTCTTCGTGATACCCCTGCGTTCTCTCCTCCACCAGCTCTTCTAGGTTGTTGGTTCATAGTGTTTCTGCAGCCTGAAGGTCACAGGTCAAACAACCAGACACATGTTTCGTTTTCAAACTCACACAAAATATGTCAAACATTTACTTTTACATCTGTGTTCCATGACGCCATGGGTAACTGTCCTATCAGAGACCAGCTTGTTGGTTCTGACGTCTGTCAGTCTTTGTGTCCAGTGTTGATGTGACCTTTGACCTGACCTGTCTGTCACAAACACAGTAAAATACAGTTTGTCTCCACTGTGTCCTCTCCTCCATCAGTTGGTGTTGTTCTCTCCCAGCAGCCAGTATGTCCTCATCCGTCCTTTCCCCTTCATTTCGATTTCTCCCCGGAGCTCCAGCTGGAAGCAGCCGAACTCCTGCAGAACCTGACGGGTCGCCTCCGACACGTGAATCTTCAGAGCTGAAACATCCGTAATCTGAGAGGCAATGCTTCAACGCTTCTCTGCATTTACAGTTTCTAACTCTGGATTAACATCTTCTAACTCTGGAAGGCTACTGCAGCTTCTCAAATACCTGCTGCAGCTGCAGAGTTCAGCCCAAATACTGAATGCCCGCTTTTCTATGTATCAGACAGATAGATAATCTATAACTCTGTGTGTATGTGCGTGTGTGTGTTACCCTCTCCGTTGGACTCCATGCGTGATGCCGTGTTGACTGTGTCTCCAAACAAACAGTACCTAGGCATCTTCAGTCCAACCACACCTGCACACACCGGACCTATACACACACACACACACACACACACACACACATTTGATTACATAGTCCTTTTTTCAAACAGCATCTATGAATAACACACACACACACACCACTGTGTATGCCGATGCGGAGCCGGAGCTGCTGGTTGGGTCGGTGTTGGATCCTGAAGCTCTTGACAGCGTCCAGTAGAGCCAGAGACATTCGGGCCACCTCCCGACCGTGCAGCTTTCCATTCCTCACCGGCAGACCGGACACCACCATGTAGGCGTCACCGATGGTCTCCACCTGGAGGCGGCACCGGGGCCGACAGGTGAGTTTATCACACATCATTCGGAAGTCACTGTATGGTGTGTTTTCTGTCTTTACCTTATAAACATCAAAGTTGTCGATGATGGCGTCGAAACAGGTGTAAAGGTCATTCAACAAGGTGACAACCTGCAGGTAACACACATTTTCAGCGCGTCATTAAAGGCACATTGCTCACACGTTTACTCCTGTCTGTGCTGCAGCAGTGACAGTCACCTCTGTACGGCACCGTCATGGTCACAGGTTTGTACTGAGTGAGTCAACCAATTAGCTGTCACTCTAATGAGCAAACACTGTCACGTGATTCTAGGAATAAAAGAGCCAGAACATAAGAACATCACAGCACGTACCGCAAGTGTTCCACTGACCTGCAGCATGGTTCTACTGTGTTCCACTGACCTGCAGCGTGGTTCTACTGTGTTCCACTGACCTGCAGCATGGTTCTACTGTATTCCACTGACTTGCAGCGTGGTTCTACTGACCTGCAGTGGTGTGCTCTCGGCAGACAGGGCCGTGAACCCGATGATGTCACTGAAGTAGATGGTGACAGAGTTGAAAGCTTCAGCCTGAACCGTCTCACCTCGTTTCAGCTGTTCTGCTACAGAACTGTCACACACACACAAGAAGAGACAGTGATGTACTGCAGTATTACTGCAGTATAGTTACTGTGGTAGTATCTGGTACAGCAGCAGTATTACTGCAGTATAGTTACTGTGGTAATATCTGGTACAGCAGAGCTTCGGCCTTGCGCTTCTCTTCGTGATACGCCTGCGTTCTCTCCTCCACCAGCTCCTCCAGGTTGTTCGCATACTGCTCCATCCGAGACAGAAGGTTGTCCAGGATGTTCGAACCATAACCCCTACAGAGACAGACAGGTGGACATAGAGGACAGACCCATTGTGTCCAGTCTCTGGTCTGGACTCAATGGGTCTCTGGTCTGGACTCAATGGGTCTCTGGGGGGACTCAGTGGGTCTCTGGGGGGACTCAGTGGGTCTCTGGTCTGAACTCAGTGGGTCTCTGGTGGACTCAGGACTCACATGAACTCACCAGGTGTGCCTGTACCTGTGCTGTTTCCTCAGCAGGATCTTGATGGTGCTGAAGTCGGGTCTGTCACTCGGCTCCTCGCTCCAGCAGCGCTGTATCAGGACCCCCAGCTCCTCGCTGTGACTGTGGTAGCAGAGGGAGGGGCGCAGGGGGTGGGCGCCACCCTGGACCACTGCCTGAACTATCTCTGTGGGGGGGGTCAGTGAGTCCACAGTAAACACCAGCTCTGATCTGCCATTATGGAATCGCTGTATGAGTACTTTTACTTTTTTTACTCTAATTACATTTACCAGGTGAAAGTCACAGCACAGGAGAGTAATCGAGTACTTCCACCCAGTGGGGAGTACTGTGCTGCTGTCAAACTGGGAACAGCTGACCTGTGATCAGTCTGTTAAGAGTCACATGATCTGTCGTGGCCTCGTCATCCTTCCTCTGATTGTTTGTTTGTTTATACTCTAATCTGATGGGATCACATGACTCCAGGGCTGCTGTGGGTTTAACATGAAGGATGCACCAACCCACAGTGTCCACTGGAGGGTGGCATCCACCACTGACTGTTTACATCAGGCTGCCGTGTGTGTGTGTGTGTGTCCTGTTTGTATGAACTTTAAATCAGATCTTAAGCTCAAAGTTTTATCGTACACCAGAATATGGTCTCCAGTTTATTATTGTTGTTGTTGTTGTTGATGTTGTCGTTGTTTGTTGTCGATGTAGTTGTTGTTGACGTTGTTGTTGTTGATGTTGTTGTTGTTTGTTGTCGATGTAGTACACCAGAATATGGTCTCTGGTTTAGGGTTTATTATTATTGTTGTTGTTGTTTGTTGTCGATGTAGTTGTTGTTGACGTTGTTGATGTAGTTGTTGTTGACGTTGATGATGTTGTTGTTGACATTGTTGATGTTGTTGTTGTTGACGTTGTTGATGTTGTTGTTGTTGACGTTGTTGATGTTGTTGTTGTTGATGATGTTGATGATGTTGTTGTTGATATTGTTGTTTGTTGTTAGTGTAGTTGTTGTTGCGTAGAGTGTCATGTCTGTGAACACACACTGACCTTTGGGACTGAGGGTATGTGTGTCGAGGTAAAACACTCCTTTCAGCAGCGCCACTTCCTGTAGGATGATCCCGAAACTGTAAACGTCCCCTTTCTGAGTCCCGCAGGGAGGGGGGCACCCCGCCCGCAGCAGCTCCGGGGCTGTCCACAGCTTACCTGCAGGAGACGAGGTGGAGGGGCACTAGTGGTCACATCAGATCACCTCCACCCTCAGCATACACACACACATATAGGTGTGTGTGTGGAGTACGTGCGTAGTAAGCATGTGTGTGTGGCGTACGTGCGTAGTAGGCGTGTGTGTCCTCGGGGCAGCTGCTGGTTCGGAGGCTCTGCAGTCCATAGTCTGTGATCTTTAGGACAAAGCGACTGTCCACTACACAGTTGGATGACTTGAGGTTGCCGTGGGAGACAATGACGCTGTTGTGGAGGAACAACACGCCCTAGTGGTCAAAACAAACAGAGACAATAAACAGATGTTATTGTGTGAGTGGGTGGGTTGTTGTGTCTGAACAGCACCCCACCCCACCTGCACTGACAGGTGGTTACCTTGACGATGTCATTGATGAGAGAGTATCTGAACATCCAGTCCAGAGTGATGCTGTCACTCTCCATCAGGTCCTGGAAGATACATAAACATATATGTAACGCATACACGTGTGTGTGCATGTTTGTGCGTGTGTGTGTGTGTCTTTGTGTGTGTGTATCTGTCTGTGTGTGTGTGTGAGTGTGTGTACGTGTGTGTGTGTGTGTGTGTGTGTCTGTATGCGTGTGTCTCTGTCTCTGTGTGTGTGTGTGAGCATGTGTATGTTTGTGTGTGTGTGTGTCTTTTGGCTTCTATGCCACGTGCCATTACAACAGAGGGTAGCAGCCTAACTACTAGTCCAGCACATATAGATTATCTTGTTGATAATACTGCAGCTACACTGCACACAGCACTGAACAATGTGGCCCCTTTGAAACAGAATAAGAAAGCCATCAAGCAGAGGAAGCTAGCTCCCTGGTTTGACACACAGTTACGCACTTTAAGACAGTCCTCACGAAAGTTAGAGAGGAAGTGGCGATCCACTAATATAGAAGAATTTCACCTTTCCTGGAAAGATAGTATTATAACATACAAATCAGCCCTGCGTAAGGCAAGAACTGCCTATTATTCCAAATTAATAGAGGAAAATAGGAACAACCCCAGGTTTCTGTTCAGCACTGTAGCCAGGCTGACAAAGAGTCACAGTTCTGTTGAGCCAACTATTCCCTCAGCTCTCAGCAGCAATGACTTTATGAATTTCTTTACTAGTAAAATCAAAGATATTAGAGAAAGAATTCATTACGCACTCTCTTCAACTGTTAGAGATCCATGTGTGTCATCTGCAGCAGCCCCTGAAATGTCTGCAGGCCCTAATTTATCTCTAGACCATTTTCTCTCCTATAGATCTCACTGAACTGTCCTCAACAATCATTAGATCCAAACCCTCAACCTGTCTTTTGGACCCCATCCCAACTCATCTTCTCAAAGATGTTTTACCCCTGTTTGGCACTTCTATATTAGATCAAATTAATCTGTCATTACTAACAGGTTATGTTCCACAGGCTTTTAAGGTTGCTGTCATCAAACCTCTACTCAAAAAGCCTTCTCTCGACCCTGGTGTTTTAGCGCACTACAGACCAATATCCAACCTCCCCTTTATTTCTAAAATCCTTGAAAAGGCTGTGGCTGATCAGTTATATGATCACCTGCAGAGGAGCAGTTTATTTGAAGCATTTCAGTTAGGATTCAGAATAAATCACAGCACAGAAACAGCATTGGTTAAGGTTAGCAACGACCTCCTAACAGCATCTGACAATGGCCTCGTGTCTTTACTTGTCCTGCTAGACCTCAGTGCTGCATTTGACACCATCGATCACAATATCCTACTACAGAGACTAGAACATGTCATTGGCATTAAAGGAACAGCACTAAGCTGGTTTAAATCTTATCTATCCAACAGATTCCAGTTTGCCCATGTTAATAACGACTCGTCCGTGCACACAAAGGTTAATCATGGAGTTCCACAGGGTTCTGTGCTTGGACCATTGTTGTTCTCCCTTTACATGCTTCCCCTAGGCAATATTATTAGGAAGCACAACATAAATTTCCACTGCTACGCGGACGATACACAGCTATATTTATCTATGAAACTGGAAGAAACAGATCAATTAGTCAGACTTCAGACATGTCTGACAGACATTAAGGCCTGGATGACTTATAATTTTCTGCTTCTAAATACAGACAAAACTGAGGTGATGGTGTTTGGGCCTAAACACCTCAGAGACAGGTTATCTGACCTCGCAGTCACTTTGGATGGCGTTACCCTGGCCTCCAGTTCTACTGTGAGGAACCTGGGAGTCATATTTGACCAGGATATGTCCTGTCAGTCCCATATTAGGCAGGTCACTAGTTCTTTCACTTGTGCAACATAGCTAAGATTAGGAGTATGCTGTCCAAAAGTGACGCCGAAAAGCAAGTCCACGCATTTGTTACCTCAAGGCTGGACTATTGTAATTCCTTGTTGTCGGGTTGTCCGACTAGCTCACTGCTAGGCCTCCAGCTCATCCAAAGTGCTGCAGCAAGGGTTCTGATGGGAATTAGCAAGAGAGATCATATTTCTCCAGTTTTAGCTTCTCTTCATTGGCTCCTGTAAAGTCCAGAATAGATTTTAAAGTCCTTCTCCTTACCTACAAGGCCCTTAATGGCCAAGCTCCATTGTACTTCAATGAGTCCCTATTACCCCAACAGATCACTTCACTCCCAGAGTGCAGGTTTGCTTGTGGTTCCCAGAATCTCCAAAAGTAGAATGGGAGGCCGAGCCTTTAGCTATCAGGCTCCTCTCCTGTGGAACCAGCTGCCAGTCTGGGTCCGAGAGGCAGACACCTTCTCTACTTTTAAAGTAAAGCTTAAAACCTTCTTGTTCGACAAAGCTTACAGCTAGCTCTAGTTACCATGTGAACTACACCCATGGTCTAAACTACCCCTCCATGCCATCCCTTAGTTATGCTGCTATAGGCAGCATAACTAAGGGATGGCTAGTGCTGTGCTTGTTTCTCTCTGGTCTCTGTACCTCTCTACAGATACCTGTGGCTCCAGAGCTGAACATCTGATCTGTGGCTCCACCGACCTGCCCCGTGTCCTCTGCTGCCATTTGCTGTCATTATTCTATATTATACTTCTCTCTCTCTCTCTTTCTCTTTCCCCCCAACCGGTCAAGGCAGATGTCCGTCCACCCTGATCCAGGATCTGCCCAAGGTTTCTGCCTGTTAAAAGGAAGTTTTTCCTTGCCACTGCTGCCAAGTGCTTGCTCATGGTGGAACTGTTGGGTGTAATTAATAGTAATGAGTGTGGTCTAGACCTGCTCTGTTTGTAAAGTGCCCTGAGATGACTTTTGTTGTGAATTGGCGCTATATAAATAAAATTGAATTGAGTTGAACTGAATTGAACTGTCTGTCTGTGTGCGTGTCTGTGTGTGTGTTTGTGTGTGTGTCCGTCTGTTTGTGTGTGTGTATCTGTGTGTGTGTGTGTCTGTTTGTGTGTGTGTGTGTGTGTCTGTTGAATGCACTCTATAAATAATCGGAGTCAGTGCAACGAGCTGAACTGTCAGAGTTTGGTGAGTAATGTGTGTGAACTATGAGCGACCCTCATCCTCCCGGTGTTATTGTTCTGGTCGACGCTTGAATCAATCACGTCTCTGTTTGTGTTTGGATATTTTCATCTCACTGAGACTTTCTACAGAGTTTACCTTGGCAGCCGACCACTGAAAAACAGAAGTAACTAATTACGCTGACTGTGCGTACCTCTGTGTTTCAGGTACCTCACCTGCTGAGGTGTTTCCATGTTGCATCGTTATTTTAGGTTTCACCTCTGTTACTCTGCGCTTTCTACCACACAGCATTTACAATGAGGAGGGCCTGAGAGCCTGAGAGTAGTTCACTTCCTGCAGGAGCTTCAGCTCTCCTTGAGGAGGCTTCAGAGTCCAGCTGTCCTGGTCCAGGTCCCTCAGCAGGGTTAAACTGAGTCCTGAATGAGGACTTCTGACCGTCTGTGGTCTTGTTGTGTCTGAATGGACTCCAGGACTCCAGGACTCTCAACACAACTCAAACTGCCCGGCAGCTCTTTAATAGACTGGTGTAAAGATCCAGCGCTCATCTGGAATAAATCTAAACCCCACAACAACCTACAGCAGGTTGACCTGTGCTCTCATGTTGCCAGGTTACCATGCTGAGGGGATGCTAGGTTACCATGCTGACAAGTAATTCTGACTGAGAGGTGGAAAGAAGATATGACGTACGAAGAAATGTTAGAAGACTGATGGAAAGATGGCTGATAGAGGGGTAAGATAGGGTATTAAGGGCTGACAGAGGAGTATAACAGCTGCCACAGGGGTATAATGGCTGCCCGAGGGGTATAACAGTTGGGGTATAAATGGTATAGAGCAGTAACGTACCTGCAGACTGCCTCTGGGGCAGTACTCTGTGATGATGCACATGTTTGGCGGGTCGATGCAGCTGCCGATGAAGCGGGTCAGATGCTCATTCTGAACGTCTCGCATCTATAAGACCACAGAGGCTACTGGTTCAAATCCCACAAACCCACCACCGCCCCACAAGCAAGGCACTGAACCAAAACTTCTCAACCATCAGTCAAGGCCAGTAGGTCTGTCGGTTGTAGGTCTGTCAGTGGCTGGCTGATATGTAGGTTGATCTGTCAGTAGGTTCAAAGCTGATTAAGGAACTGAACCCCCAACCAATATATAGATTAGTCAACCTTAGTCGGAGGGACCACTGGCAGTTCAGCCCGTAGGTTGGTAGGTAGGTCAGCTGGCAGGTCAGCCAGTAGGTTGGTTGGTAGGTCAGCTGGCAGGTCAGCTGGTAAGTCAGCTGGTTGGTTGGTAGGTCAACTGGTCAGTTGGTTGGTAGGACAGCTGGTCAGTTGGTTGGTAGGTCAGCTGGGTGGAGTTCTTACGTGTTTGAGTTCAAACAGAACGTTCCTGGTCAGTTCGATGCGTTTCTTGTTGATGTACTTGATGGCAGCCAGGTTTCCCTGCAGGAGACACATCAGCAGAGTTACCATCTTGACCTTCATGCTTTGTCCTCTTCATCTTCATCAACACTGCAGCCAATCAGAGCACTGAGCCCACTAGTCCAGGTCAGACCTTGTAGTACCCAGTTTTGGTGTAGATCTGGAGGTTTCCCTCCATGGTCATCAGAGAGGCACAGTTGGATCCTTTCTGCAGAGAGTCCAGACGATGGCGTCGGAATTAGAAATGAGTGCAAACTAGCTTAAAGCACTTCCTGTGTGTGTCTGTGTGTCTTTGTGTGTGTGTGTCTGTGTGTGTTACCAGAGACATTGTGAGTCTACTGCAGGTTCGCCTCAGGACTTTATCCAGGTTACTCAGCTGGACGTCGTCCCAGGAAACCCTCCATAGCTGAGCTGCCAGCTCGCTCTCCAGCTTCAACTTCCTGTTCGACAGACAGGAAGACAGGTGTGTGTGTGTGTGTGTATATGTTTGTATGAGAGCAGTTTGTGTTTGTGTTAAAATGTGAAGGAGAAAGAAAACAAAGAGAAAGATGGAGGAGAGAAACAAGTGAGTCTAACATTGAGACAGAGAGACAGACAGGCAGAGAGAGAGACAGACTGAGACAGACAGAGACACAGACAGACTGAGAGAGAGAGAGAGACAGGCAGACCTATCATGGCTTCCTGTCCCTCTTGCAGCAGTTCAGGGATAATCCGCCGACCAATCAGCTTTGAGTTAAATGAAGCTTCAGGTTTCATTGGTGGAGCCATGTCACTCAGGTGAGACAGCTGAGAAACCGAGTCAGCTGATTGGACGTCACAACATTTTGCTTTGTTTGTGTCCAAATGAATTGAAACTGCTGTTACACACACACACATGCGCGAGCACACGCACATGCCTCGAGACATAAAGAAGCTGAGCTTTACTGGAATTACACTTACAGCAGTTACACTATAGTTACATTACAGTTACACTGCAGTTACAGGGCAGTTACGCTACAGTTACAGTACAGTTACAGGGCAGTTACACTATAGTTGCACCAGTTACACTGCATTTACACCACAGTTACAGGGCAGTTACACTACAGTTACAGGGCAGTTACACTATAGTTGCACCAGTTACACTGCATTTACACCACAGTTACAGGGCAGTTACACCACAGTTACAGGGCAGTTACATCACAGTTATGCTACAGTTACAGGGCAGTTACACTGCAGTTACAGGGCAGTTACACTACAGTTACAGGACAGTTACACTACAGTTACACCAGTCACACCATCCTCCATCCTTCAACCCACCATCCTTCATCCCTCCATCCTCAATCCTTCATCCCTCCATCCTTCCATCCTTCAACCCTCCATCCTTCCATCCTTCAACCCTCCATCCTCCAATCCTTCATCCTTCCATCCTTCATCCCTCTATCCTCCATCCTTTCATCCTTGGCCTTACTGTGATTTCTCTGTTATGACATATATATGTTATGACAGAGAGACAGACAGGCAGAGAGAGAGACAGACAGGCAGACAAACAGGCAGAGAGTGAGACAGACAGAGAGAGACAGACAGAGAGACAGACACAGACAGACAGACAGACAAACAGGCAGAGAGAGAGACAGACAGAGGGAGAGAGACAGAGAGAGACACAGAGAGAGAGACAGACAGACAGAGAGAGAGGCAGAAAGACAGAGAGAGAGACACACAGACAGACAGACGAACAGAGAGAGAGTGCGAGAGAGAGAGACAGGCAGACAGAGAGAGACAGAGTTGCTGTCAGAGCTGAAACCACCTCTGATTGGTGCTCTGGGTCGTCTATCTTTGTGAGGACAATCTGAGTGTGTGCTTGGGTGTGTGAGTGTGTGTTCAGGTGTGTGTGTGAGCGTCCCACCTGTAGATGAAGACTGTCACTGTAACGATGATGACAAAGACGAAGCAGATCACCATGGCAACCATTTGATGCATGGTCACCGTACCTGGAGAGGAGAGATTGTATGTGAACCGGTTATTGACGGCAGTGACACAGTGTGTAAATAAAAGCAGCACAGTGTGTGCGTGTGTGTGTGTGACACAGTTTGTAAATAAAAGCAGCACAGTGTGTGTGTGTGTGTGTGTGTGTGTGTGTGTTAGTGAGTGTGTGTGTGTACATACGTGTGAGGCAGGATGGTTTGTCGTTCTTGAAGCCACACTCTGGGATATCTGGGGGTGGAGAGCCACCTGGCCACTGGAAACTCCGCTCACTTTGCATGACCAGCTGTTTCTTACTGCTGTTATACACACACACCACCTGCAAACACACACACACACACACACACACACACACACACACAATAACACACACACACACACACACACTGTGCTGCTTTTATTGTGAAGGAGTGAACTGGTGTGAACTGATGTGGACGTGAAATGTTTTAAACCCTGCAGCGCCAGGTTTTAAACAGACTTCCTTCCTTGCAGCTGATCCACATCCTTGCATGACATCACATGATGATATCATGAGTCAAAGGTGTTACCTGAAACGCTCCAGACTCATCGTCCGTCATGTCCCATACAGCAAAGTCCATCTGTCTGTCCCCGAGCTCGTCCATCTCCACCAGACCCATCACTCCTGCAGACACATATCATTTTCCTCATTAGTGTGTATGTGTGTGTGTGAGTGCGTGTGAGAGTTTGTGAAACAACAAATGAACTCAGTTTGTTGTTTCTGTTGTTGATTAAAATAAAATGATGACAATTCAGCACCTACACACACACACACACTCACACACACACACACACACACACTCCCTGTCTGCCCCCCTGACTCTCAGCTGGGTGAGTTGTTGTTGTTTACCCTTAGAATTTAATTTAATCTGTTGACCGTTCGGTTAATTGATCAATCAATCAGCACTGATCTGTTTAAATCAACAGAAACTGTCGTGTCAGCGCTTCTTCTCTGGCCCACATTCAGAGAAGTGTACCTGCACCACTGGACCCCTGCAGTATGCCTACCGCTCTAACAGATCTACCTCTGACACCATCTCTGCTGCTGTCCACATAGCACTCTCCCATCTGGAAAATCAAGATGCATACGTCAGGATGCTCTTCATAGACTACAGCTCCACCTTTAATGCAGTCAACCCCCACCAGCTCACCAACAGACTGCTCCACCTCTGTCTTAAATACAACATCGAGCAGCATTGTGCTGAATGGGCAGCTGTGGCAGAGTGGTAGAGCGGGTCATCCACCAATCCAAGGATTGGCAGTTCGATCCCCGGCTCCTCTGGGCTGCATGCCCCTGATGCTGCGTCATTGATGTATGAATGTGTTAGAAATCCTTAGTTTCGTTTGGTCGACTTGTAGTATATGTTGTATATATACATATATAGTGTATATAAGTACATATACCCCCCCCCATGCTCTACATGCTGTTCACACACACACACACATCCTGAAGTTCGCCACAGTCATTGGACTCATCAATCTGGCAATGATGAAACGGCATACAGGAGGTGGCCAACACAGACAAAACCAAGGAACTGATCATGGACACGGGAAGGGAAAGAAGAACCCATTAGCCGCTGATCATCCACGGAGGTGGAGAAGGTGAGCAGCTTCAAGTGCCATCAGTGATGAGCTAACCTGGACACTCAACACCACCCAGCTGGTCAAGAAGGCACAACAGCGGCTGTTCCTGAGGAGGCTGAGGACATTTGGCATGTCACCAAAGATCCTCAGAAACTCCTACAGCTGCATCACTGAGAGTCTCCTGAGCAGCTGCAGCGGCTGCAATGCAGTGGAAACGTCTGCTGAGAGGATTGTCAGGATTGTCAGGACGCCATTACCCTGTCTGCAGGCGGTCTCTCACGGCAGAGTCCACAGACCAGCTCATGCTATTGTTCAGGACTCCACCCACCACCAGCACAAACTGTTCACACCTCCACCCTCTGGCAGGAGGTACAGAAGTGTGAAGAGCAGGACATTCAGGCTGAGGAATGGTTTTCATCCCACAGCTGTCCGCTGTTCATATGACAATAAAGGTTTGAACTTTGAATCACTCCTGTTACTGACACGCCCCCCCTCTGACGCACAACCTCAGATAAATGACGGCAACTCTGTGTGTGCGTGCGTGTGTATGTGCAGTCCAATCTAATAGTCAGTGTTATCAGCTCCATCAATAGTCCTGTTGGTCTCTCCTGCTCTGTGTTATGCACCGTGTACTGTGTGCGTGTGTGTGTGTGTGTACTCTGTGTGTATGTGTGTGTGCACTGTGTGTGTGTGCAGTGTGTGTGTGTGTACTGTGTGTGTGTGTGCTGTGTGTGGGTACTGTGTGTGCACTGTGTGTGTGTGTACTTTGTGCGTGCTGTGTGTGTGTACTGTGTGTGTGTCTGTGTACTGTGTGTGTGTGTGCTGTGTCTGTGTACTTTGTGTGTGCGTGTGTGTGTCTGTGTACTGTGTGTGTGTGTGCTGTGTGTGTGTACTTTGTGTGTGTGTGTGTGTGGGTATTGTGTGTGTGTGTGCTGTGTGTGTGTACTTTGTGTGTGTGTGTGTGGGGGTATTGTGTGTGTGTGTGTGTGTGTGTGGGTGTGTACGTGTGTGTGTGTGGGTGCTGTGTGTTGCTCACAGTTCAGCAGCTTCAACTAATCAATCTGTTACTGAAGTCATTGATCAGAGCTTCATAAATTCACTGATCAATATGAGAGCAGGTCCTCCAATCAGGTGTACACACACACACACACACACACACGGTGATCACATTAGTCGGTCACCACCAGCTGAGTCCTGCTGTCAGTCACTTCCTGAGGCTGTTTGTTTTCCACACCTGCCCCCCTCTCTGCCTGTCTGCCTCTCTGCCTGTCTGTCTCTCTGCCTGTCTGTCTACCTCTCATCGAGCGCACAGACAGACAGAGAGACAGCAGTCTTTATTTTTCTTTCTTGGAAGAGTCAGACAGTGTTCATCCTGGTTCGTCTCATCTTGTCTCATCTCTTCCCTTTTGGAGCACCCGCCTCACCCCAAAGTCCTCCATATTGCGGGTGATCCCACCCACCCGTCACACAGTTCTTCAGCCTACTGCCATCAGGGAGGAGACTGCGGAGTCTCCGGGCCAGGACCAACAGACTAAGGACCAGCAGACTCCACCAGGCTGTCAGGAAGCTGAACTCTCTCCCCGCTCTGCCGCCCCCCCTGCACACACAAACTCTGGACTCTGACCACCCCCTGCCTCCCAGATCCCCCAGATCTGGGCTAGTGGGGCTGGGCTATCCTGTCATCCCCAACAGTGCTCACTCCCACACACACTCACTGAACTCAGGAGCTGCACTAGCCACTTTATGCAGCATTGGACTGCTCCACTGCACTACCGCCACCTTCACCTGCCATGTGCCTTAAATTATTATATTTATTGACTGTTTTTCTTCTCTTACTTTAGCTTCTTCTGCATGCCCTTAGTTTTTATATTTTATAGTTTTATATTTTTACATTCTTATATTTTTTTTAATTGTATAAGTTTACTATATTTTTAATTTGTGTTCAGTGTGGGGTCTTAGAGAAACGAAATTTCAATACTCTCGTCTCTTTCCGTCTCTTCTCGTCCTGTCTCGTCTCTTCCTGTCTCTCTCCGTCTCGTCCTGTCTTGTCTCTTCCTGTCTCTCTCCGTCTCGTCCTGTCTTGTCTCTGCCTGTCTCGCTCTGTCTCGTCCTGTCTCGTCTCTTTCCGTCTCGTCTCTTTCCCTCTCATCCTGTCTCATCTCTTTCCATCTCATCTTGTCTCGTCTCTTCCCGTCTCTTTCCGTCTCTTTCCGTCTCACCTCATCTTGTCTCATCTCTTTCCATCTCTTTCCATCTCTTCCTGTCTCGTCTCATCCTGTCTCGTCTCTTTCCGTCGCTTCTCGTCCTGTCTCATCTCTTTCCGTCTCTTCCTGTCTTGTCTCTTTCCATCTCGTCTTGTCTCGTCTCTTCCCGTGTCTTTCCGTCTTGCCTCGTCTTGTCTCATCTATTTCCGTCT
This sequence comes from Datnioides undecimradiatus, assembly GCA_008933995.1. NCBI lineage: Eukaryota > Metazoa > Chordata > Actinopteri > Lobotiformes > Datnioididae > Datnioides > Datnioides undecimradiatus. Next base: position 217,874 of record WARS01000074.1, read on the forward strand.
CTTTCCATCTCTTCTCGTCTGTTTCTGTCTCATCTCATCTCTTTCCTTCTCTTTCTGTCTCTTCCCGTCTCATCTCGTCCTGTCTCGTCTCGTTCTGTCTTTTTCCGTCTCGTCTTGTCTCGTCTTTTCCCGTTCTGACTGTTTTTATGCTCAGCTCTAAATTTGATTGATTAGAAATAATTGATCCTGCGAATCTTCTTTGGAAGACTGTGCCCCCTGCTCTGATTGGTCAGCTTCTCTCAGCTGCACCAATCAGTCACTTCCCTCCAGCTGGTCCCTAATGAGACCAGACAGCCAATCAGGAGGCTCCCCACTCTGTGAGTTCACCATGGGAACCAGAGTCAAGGTGGTTTCCTCAGTGTTGTTTTTCTATTCAACCTGTCCATCACACACACACACACACACACACACTACACATGTTCTCACGGCTGCTATGAATGTCTTGAGGGAGTTAGCGTATTAGCCTAGTGCTGCAGTGGCTGCTGGGAACATGAAGACAGGACGTCTGGGACTCAAACCACCGACCATGATGGGAAAACCGCACCAAGCTCTCTGATTGGCTGGTCACTCAGCTGAGACTCTAACGTCTAGTTCTAACGTCGAGTCACACAATGTTGTGAGCTGAAAAACAGCTGCAGCATCCACAGACACCGGACCAGAACAGATGATCGATAAAAGTAACGATCACTAAACCCAACAGAGGAGGAGAAGCGCAGTACAAAGCTCAGAACCTGCAGTATAAAGCGCACTACCTGCAGTATAAAGCGCAGTATAAAGTGCAGTACCTGCAGTTTAAAGCGCAATACCTGCCTGCAGTCTGGGGTACTGCAGGCCACTCAGGGTGAAGTTGTCAGGATGTTTCTCGTTGTTTCATGATGAACTCGAGTATTTTAAACCACGACTGTTCTCATGCAGCTCTACGCTCTGATTGGACGAAAACACTGAGCTGCTTCTTCCCATGCCACGACACATCGCCAACATCTGTCCTCACCTGAGAAGGTCCTGTTCCACATCCGCCTGGTCACCACATGTCCACTGGGCCTCCGCACTGCCCCCCCCCCTCCTGCTGCTCTCTGCTCACTCAGCGTCTCATTCAGAGCGTGGGAATACATCATCACTCCATCATGGAAACCTCCAGCTATCAGGTTATACTGACAGCCAGACAGACAGACAGACAGAGAGGTAGAGAGACAGGCAGACAGACAGACAGACAGGCAGAGAGAGAGAGACAGGCAGAGAGAGAAATAGAGAGACAGACAGACAGAGTGACAGGCAGAGAAAGACAGACAGGCATACAGGCAGAGAAAGACAGAGAGGCAGACAGAGAAAGACACAGAGAGACAGGCAGACAGAGACACAGACAGACATCAGGATTCTTGGTCATCACATAACTTCACAGTTTCCCTCCAACTAGCATATTCATGTCTGACTTCCTGTTTGTGCTCTCAGCTCATTGGTTCCTACCACAGACTGTAAAGCTGGACAACCTGACGACTCTACTGGTGTCTGGCTGCAGTACAGCTCATAAGCCCCGCCCCCTGGTGTCTGGCTGCAGTACAGCTCATAAGCCACGCCCCCTGGTGTCTGGCTGCAGTACAGCACATAAGGGCCTCTATCGGATATTTTGACTTCCTGTTTGTTACAGTGGGAGGAAGAGGAGACATGGTGGCCATCTTTGTTTCCAGTCTGTGGTTGCTAATAGAGATGTGACTCTTCAACCCTCTCAGATGTTTTGCCTCTAACTGCAGTGTCAGAATAACAAACTTAGATGTTTAACTGAACATTTTCAAGTTTAATGATTAAAAAACTGTTAATGTTTCAGCAGGTTCTGGTACCAGAGAGTCCTCGATGGTGAAGTTGAACATTTTCTTTGCGTCGATCTTCAAAGTTTCAACAAACTGAAGATATTTTGGGTTCTGAGGCTCCAGGTAGGTCAGGACCTTCACACTCTGAGGGACAGACAGACAGGCAGACAGACAGTCTGTTATGTGCAGGTCTTCAGCGTCATGTAATCAGCTGTAAACTGTTGAGGAACCGTCTCAACAGTCGTTTCTCACCCTGAAGGCCTGACGGGCGGCAAAGTCATCCTGGTCTCCTCTGAACCACGGCCTGACGGGGCGCAGCCCCCCTAGACCCTCAGCAAAAAGATCAATGAAGAAGAAGACGTAGTCCTCTAGCTCCACCCCCTCCCTCCAGAACTGGACCATCAGAGTCCTGAAGATGTCCCAAGAACAGCAAAGGTACACCACTGAAGAAGAAGGGATATCAGAAGAGGAAGTTCAGAAGAAGAGACGACAAGAAATAAGAAACCACTCATCACGTGCAAAGATGCAACCAATGGCCTCTGTGTTCTGCATGTGCTCAGTGCTGCTTCTGTTAAACACTGAAACGTCACCAAGATACAACAAACATCATCAATGAAAAACTAATGTGTCACAGGTGAAGGTTAACTCCACCCCCTGACATCATCACTCAGCTCGCCACATGACAACAATTCGAATGTTCCCTTCAGTCCATGTTTGAAGCAGCTGAACTATGAACGTCAGCGGCTTCGTTTATGTTTAACTTATTAACAGCTGACATCACAGCTGAGGGCGAGGCGAGTCAATGAGTGACTGAGATTCTGCAACTTCATCCAGATGCTTTAATCCAACAGACGGACACAAACAACAACAACAACAACAACAATAACACAAAGATGCAGGAGGGACAAACATCACAGAAGAGTGAAATGTTCTGAGTGTACTGTGACACAGGTGTCTCGGGTAAAAAAGTCTTAAGTCAGGTGAGCAGGTCAACATGAGACCAGGTGAGCTGGTGAGCAAACACCTGGGTCTTTAGTTTTTTGGTAGAACAGATGAATCTGAGATACTGTTACTGCATGAATATCATCATCAAGGTCAAACGACCAATTATATGAACAATAGCTACCCTGAGACATTTCATCAGCTGCAGTCACTGAAATGTCTCATTAGTTTATTAGCTCGTTAGCTCATTAGCTCACACACACAGAGGAGAAAAAAAGTGAGGGGGAAGAAGAATGAGGAAAAGAAGTGACCTTAGATTGAAGAAAGGACGAATCAGATATAAAACAGGAAGTGAAGGAGTTGAAGAGTTTGACCTCGGCTGCTCTCACGAAGGGATGGAAGAAGGAAGTAGGAAAGGACAGAAGGAAAGAAGAGTCAGATGAGAGCAGCTGAAACGTCTGACCTCGGCCATTGTCGCGGATCTCCTGCACCACTGACTTGTAGTTGACATTGTCGGCCTCGATGACGTGGTCGCGGATGGTGATGTTGCGTTTACCTAGCAGTGTGTAGAGTCCCTCCACAGCGAAGTAACATGGGCGGTCGTCGTTGGCATCCTTGTTGTCACTGAAGATGAGCATGGCGTGCTGCCTCCAACCAAATGTCTCCTGGATCCTTACGCCAAACTCGCCCAGCTTCTTGTGGGTGGGGCCAGTATTGGTGACCGCTGCGTAGTGCTCAAAGCCGATGGCACGTGCACCAGCCGTAACCATGGGAACTTCCCAGTGGGTGGTGAAGCGGGCAACAGGAGAGGAGGAGTAATCACAGCCAGGGCCGATGAAGGCCCAAGGGTCATGCGAAAGCTTGAGGTCGACCGCCATTAGCGGCGCCATGGAGTCGGAGCAGAAGCCGTGGCGGTTCTCAGAGCTGCGGTGAACCAGTTGAAGCTTCAGGCCCGGCAGCAGCCAGGGGTCAGAGTTCACCTGCTGCACCGCCTGGTGGAGTGCTGGTGCCACCCTTGGCCACGCCCATGCATAGTCTGTGTTAGTCAGAGGCAAGATGGCCGCCAGAGTCACCTCCTGAAGATCAGCAGTGGTGTTGTCACCATAAACAGAGGACTTGGCCAATTGGATGATGAGGAAGAGAAGGAGCAGTGAGGGGCTGGGCCACTGGGACAGCATGATGGCGAGAAGCCTGACAGACGAGCTGCAGGGAAAAACAAACATTAACGAAGGATGAGACCAATTAATCAGACGACAAATATTTCCTGCACTTCCACAATAAAACAGGATGCCATGCTCCCTTCAGGAGCTGCTGGGATTTCTGGGAACTCAGCCAGCATGTCATTAGCTCCATATGAGCTCCATGTGTGTTTGTGGGGCCAAAGAGGGAAAGATGTGAGCGTGTGAATGTGAATCAGGAAAAACCCAAAGAACTAAATCAAAAAGATGTTTGTGAACATAAACATCGTAACGGTGATGAACCAGGGCCAGTGGACCAATCAGAAAGGCCAAAACACCACCTTAAGTTGTTATTTGGTTGAAGCTGTGAAACGTTTAAATGTCAGTGCAGTGAAATCTGATGAATCCAGATCATACATCATCAAATAATCACAGCACACTGCACCAGAGACTGAACCAGAGACTGAACTAGTTACGGGACCAGAGACTGAACCAGTTACTGAACCAGAGACTGAACCAGTTACTAAACCAGAGACTGAACCAGTTACTAAACCAGAGAATGAACCAGTGACCATACCAGTGACCTGAACCAGAGCTGCTTCTGTGTGAGTTAGTGTCTGTGTTGTGTATTTCAGTATTGTTGATGATGAACGCATCAGTGCAGAGGAGCTGCTGTGACGCAGTCAGATGGTTCGACCTCAGCAGCAACGATGCTGAGCTGCATCCAGTGACATTAAACACACGCACAGACACACTGCTGCTGTGTTCAGGGACACTGATACTCAGATCCTCCCTCCACAGGAACATACACACACACACATACACACGTCACCAGGGGGAGGTTTTTAATCAGTTCCTGCTCTGAACAGAATAATCTGGTGACTGTGAGCAGAACCTTTTCACACTCTGCCAGGAATCAAAACTGACTCTGTGATCTGAATATTGATCTGTTTATTGATCTGATTATTGAATACTGTTTTCTGTTATGTTCACCAACATAACATAAACGGTTATGTTCACCAACAGGAGGCGGCGCCTCAAGAAACACTTGGCAGCAGAGTGACAGTGTGTGTTCTGGTGTGTGCAGTGTGTGCTGGTGTGTGTGAGCCATTGTTCTCCTGCAGCCTTCAGTCTTATGTAAGTGTTATGAAACAGCAACACAGAGTAAAGAACATACAGACAAACATACAAACCTGCTGTGGGCATGAGTAAAATCAGTGTCTTAGATCACTGAAACACTTCAGGTTCTGAATCGGATCTAAACCAGACGTTCAGTCCAGACCAGTGTCCTGGACAGGGAGCGAACACTTTAATTTGAAGCGCCTCTAAAAGGTGTTAAACTTCACTGGTTTATATCAAAAACCATTGTCAGTGCAGTGATGGTCGTGCATCAGGAGACACTTCATGTGTTTGTCGGCTGAGGCTTCCACAGAATCACGTCAATAAAACAATAAAGTTGCTGAGATTCAGGTGAAACTCTGATGTTTGGATCAGTCCTGTGTATTCCTCTACCTGTTGCCAGACAGATGAGTTATTATCCACAGAAGATAAACCGTAACCTTCCTGTGATGTTCTCCTCTGCTGTCAATAACCAGTTTTCACTCTAGTTATGCTACCACAATAAAAAAACAACAAAATAAAAAATGTAGAAAATAATTCCAGATGTTTTTTAATTAAAGATGAAGATGTTTCACAGTTCTGCCCTTTTGTTTGGTCCATGCTCTGTTGGGTTACGTTGTATGCAGATGATGCTGTCGTTTACACATCAAAACCTGGTTTATTGACAAGGTTTCACAGTCCGACATCAACACTTTACTGCACAGTTACAGTCAGGACCTCAACTCAAAATCCTGGATGACTAAACCACCCTGGACTGCAGGTTTTAATGCACAGCGCTCCTTTCAGCTGCAACAGGAGCTGGACTGAAGACCTTCACGACAATTGAACCCTCCATCGGGCCTCGATATTGTTCTTGTCGTCCTCTCTTCTGCAAGAGGTTTCCAATCAGTGGGGTCTTATCAGCAGCTTGCCCGGGACTACCAAACCTGTCCAGGAGCCAGTCCTCAGAAGGGAGGATCTTTCCTTATTGCAGTTTGAAAACCAGACACTCACAACACTGGGGCCTGCAGGACAATGGAGTGGTCCCTCCCTAAAGGAAGCTCCTCCCGCATGTCAAGGAGTTACAGCTCAGCTCACAGGGAGGAGGCGGCACTGACGAGACAAGTCGGACTCCTGAATGGACCACGGCTGAAGGTGTGTCAGGCAGGCTCAGTGCTCACCTGCCCGGACTGACCCTTGGTTCATCACACCTGGGAGCTCTGCATCCGTTTAAGCATCCACACAGACAGCTGGTGGAGGCACACAGGTGGAGCCTCAAGTTACAAATGCAGACAGGTGTGGCAGCTCAGCAGCAGAGGAGGTTCACCGCCCACAGAGCGACTCCTCCACCTGTGGATCCACACACACCTCAGGGGGAGGCGACTGTGGGTGATCAGGGTGGAGCACAGAGGGGTGGAGAACCTTCAAACCCTGTTGATTCATGAATCATCAGTACCACAGATGTGGATACTGTGAGATAATGTAGCTGGATCTCCTCAGGTGGTTCATCTCAACATCTTCACACAATTTCATCCTCAAACACCACAGAGCAGCAAACAGCTGAACTTCATTTAGTTTACCTTGTGTTATTGTTGTTATTATCGTTCAGACCTCAGAGAGTTCACACCATGGCTGCAAGATATCACACACACACACACACACACACACACACACAGACCGACACATATACACACACACACACAAATCACACACAAACACAGACACACACATACACACACAACCAAATTAAATAAGGTGATTTCTTTAATGAATAAACATATACAAAACGCAACAAACAAACATGCACAGGAAGAGAAAATGAGTGAAACATGCGGGGAAACGCTGATAATACTCGATCATGCAGGATATTGATCAGTTATTGGTCTGTCTCAGTGTGTTTGATCAGCGAATCTATCAGTGTCTGGGTTCAAACTTATGAATATTCACATTACCTGATCTCAGATCGGCACCGCAGCTTCACGCACAGACCAGAAAAGAAGCGGGCGGATGTTTCCACAGCAACAAACCGAGTGAAAAGAAGTCCAGCTCCCACACAAACACGTACACCGGGATCAGTTTCAGCGTCACACCGGAGGGTCACCGGGAGGCACGAGCCCCGCTGCCGTCAGTCCGTCTGCCCCGGCAGGTTTCCGGCTCGTTCCAGTCCAAAGAAAATGAGCTCCAGCGTCCCTGTAATGTCCCAGGTCTGCTGTCGGTGCAGTGGCTGCACACACTGAGAGGCTCCGCGGACACACGCACATGTGCACGCACTCAGGAAGAGGCGGTTGGTAAGGGCACGAGGGCAGTCACGATAACGCTGTGGATATGCGCGTGCGCGTCCATGTCTCCTGTGAGTCTGCGAAGGGTTTATTCAATTACCCTGATGAGGTACGTGCGCGCGCGCGTTTGTACTTGCGAGTGCGTGTGTGACCCCAACTGAGTGTGCGTGAGTGAACATGAAATAAATGAAAATCAATCAGTTCGTTGATCATTGAACATATTATTGATCATATCTGCGTTAAAGGGACAGTCCGTTACACACCTGCTCTGACCTGAAATCAGCTGAGCGACAGGAACCAAATCAGAAACCACACAGGGGCTCATCATGAAGTGCAGCTCGCCCACCCAACACACACCCGATACACACAAAACACACGCCGGACACACAGACTCGTGTGTGCGTGTGTGTGTATTGGTGTTTGCTGCCCCCTGGCGGCTGTTTCCTGAATCTAAAACAAACCCTGTGGTTAAAAGTAACTAAGTACAGTTACTCCAGTACAGTTCTGAAGTTCTTGAACTTGAGTTTCGGCCTTTTTGTTGTTTCCTGTGTGAGCTTCTCATTACTATGACAACAACAACAGCTCCTGCATTCGCAAACTAAGAGCAGTGACTGTCAGGATGAATTAAAAACAGATGTGAGCTGAATTTAAAGTTTCACCAACAAACGTTTTTATGTTTCTTTATGTTTCTGCCATTACATTTCATTTTCATAATGAAGCTTTAAATGTTTTCACTGACACACGCACAACCCACTCAGTGTGTGTGTGTGTGTTTTAACAGGATACACCCGGTGGACCAGGAAGTCACTTAGTGACACACACACACCCTCTCTGTACCTCTTCCTGGAAATGATCACCACCCACACACACACACACACACACACATCCTCCCACTCTCCTGTTAATAAAAACACTCGTTTGTTTTTGTCTGATGGTAACTGTTGCATTTGAACGCACCGCACTGACTCCAGCTGAGCTCCATCATGGCCGAACGTTCTGCATCACAGGAAATGACTCAACAGTTTGTTCTCTGAAGAACATCGACAGACAAACCACGACCAGCAGGTTGTTGCTCTCTGGCTGACACCTCTCAATTAAACTTTATTAACAAATACAAACGAACAACACTCAAACAACTGCTACCACCCGCTGCTGGTCCTGGTTCAGACTGTGTTGGTCCTGGTTCAGGTGATTGTGGTCCTGGTTCAGTCGGTGTCGGTCACAGTGCTGAGTCCCTGTTCTTGTCCGCCTCTGTGGTCTGAGGTAGAAATGTTTCATGATGCAGAGCACTCGTTAATATGGTCCAGTCCACAGGCCTGAGGTCTGCACTGACATGACCTCACATCACCTGAGTCATATGACTTCAACACAACCAGAAGACTCATGCACATTTAAAATGTTTGAATCAGATTAAACGGAAACAACTGAGGACACGTCTCTAAAACCTGCGCCCGGTTTCATGTCCTGCTGGTCCAGGCAGAGGTTCAGAGTCTGGTTCACATCACCTCTCTTTATCCTCCTGAAGCTTTGTCAGGTCTCTGTTCTCTGTTCTGGTCTTACAGGGTCACGCTGAAGGACTCGGTCCCTGCAAGCAGACCTGGTTTCTCTGTGTGGGCAGTCTTCTGGTGGTGGACCAGGTTCTCCCTCCTGGTGAAGGTCCTCCTGCAGAGTCCACAGCTGTGTGGTCTTTCCCCACTGTGGATCTTCAGGTGTCTCTCCAGACTCTCCTTCCTGCTGAAGTCCCGGCTGCAGAACATGCAGCGGTACGGTTTCTCTCCAGTGTGGACCCGTTTGTGGATCTCCATCCTCTTAATGGAGCTGCACTTCTTCCCACACACGTCACAGGTGCTACCCAGCACTTTGTGGGACCACAGGTGGTCTCTGAGGATCTTGGTGGACTCGAGACACTCCCCGCAGGCCCCACACCGGCTCTCAGGCTCCTTGCAGTGGTTCTCGGCATGCCGGACCAGAATCCCCTGTGTGTAGAACGAACTTCCACAGATTCTGCAGCTGAAGGACTTTGCTGGACTCTGGAACGGAGCACTTGGTCTGCGAAGGCTGCAGGACATCTGGTCTTGGTTCGGTGATGTGTTTAGTCTGATGTGTTTCCTCAGAGTTCGCTTTGAGCTGAAATTACGGCCACAGCTGCCACAGACCAGAAGCTTCTGGTCTACAGGAGGCTGAGTCCTCTGGACACCTGGTTCCAGCTGATCATCATCACTGTCTTCAGTACATGACTCTGACTGGATAACAGAGTCCACGTTGTGATCTGCAGAAGTGCAGGTCCCTCCAAGTTCTGACTGGGTGGGGAAAAGGTCCTCCTGCCTGGGGGGTTGGATGTGATTGGATGAAGGACTTCCCTCATGCTTGTAGCTCCCAATCAGCCAATCAGGACTCTGTGTGAACTGGGTGTTGGTCTCCTCTGATCCTGAGGCTGCGTCCTTTTCCTGTTTAATGTGCAGACTCACCTGCTGCTCTTCTTCTGTGGTGAACATCTGCAGAACACCTGGAAGATGTGAACAAGGAATATGACATATCAGATTAGTTCATGTGCACCCTGAAGGAAAAGACAGAGTAGTCAGCAAATATTGATTAGTGATCGATCACTAATCATCTGAGATGTTCATGAACTTTTGAGTCTGATGGATGTCCACAGTTACAATGGAGATCTCCCTCACCTTGTTGCTGGGAGCTGTTCTCTGCGGTGACTGTAGCCTCCAGCATCACGTGATCCTCTTCCACTTCCTGTTTGACACTGAGTGCTTCTTGTGTGGTGACATCAGTTTGACGACTGCAGGGCTGAATCTGATTGGACGCAGGACTCTGGTCTGTTTCTGATCTCTCTCTCAGCCAATCAGGGCTCTGTGTGAACCTCTCTAGTCCTGTGGCTCCACCTACTTCCTGTTGGACACAGGGGCAAAAGCTGCGCCCCCTCACCTGCTCTTCTTCTGTGGTGGAAACCTGCAGAACACCTGACAGAAGCAGATAATGAACAGTTCATGCCATGATGAACATGAAAATGGTGTCCTCATAGACTGCGTGAATGGTGTCTGTCTCTGTGTGAATGGTGCCTGTCTCTGTGTGAATGGTGCCTCTCTCTGTCTGTGAACGGTGTTGTCTCAGTGTGTGTGAAGGGTGCTTCTCTCTGTTTGTGTGAATGGAGTCTGTCTCTCTCTGTGTGAACAGTTCTTCTGTCTGTGTGAATGGTGTCTCTCTCTGTCTGTGTGAACGGTGCCTCTCTCTGTCTGTCTGAATGGTGTCTGTCTCCGTGTGTGTGAATGGTGTCTGTTTCAGTCTGTGTGAACGGTGTCCATCTCAGTGTGTGTGAAGGGTGTCTGTCTCTGTGTGAACGCTGTCTGTCTCCGTGTGTGAACAGTGTCTGTCTCAGTCTGTGTGAACAGAGTCTCTCTCATTCTCTGTGAATGGTGTCCGTCTCAGTCTGTGTGAACGGTGCCTCTCTCTGTCTGTGTGAATGGTGTCTGTCTCAGTCTGTGTGAACGGTGCCTCTTTCTGTCTGTGTGAATGGTGTCTGTCTCAGTCTGTGTGAACGGTGTCCATCTCAGTGTGTGTGAACCGTGTCTGTCTCAGTCTGTGTGAACAGTGCTTCTCTCTGTCTGTGTGACCGGAGTCTGTCTCAGTCTCTGTGAACGGTGTCTGTCTCAGTCTGTGTGAATGGTGTCTGTCTCCGTGTGTGAACAATGTTATCTCTGTCTGTGTGAACGGTGTCTGTCTCCGTGTGTGAACAATGTTATCTCTGTCTGTGTGAACGGTGCCTGTCTCAGTCTGTGTAAACGGTGTCTGTCTCTGTGTGTGTGAACATGTCTGTCTCAGTCTGTGTGAACGGTGTCTGTCTCTGTGTGTGTGAACATGTCTGTCTCAGTCTGTCTCTGTCTGTGTGAATGGTGTCTGTGTGTGTGAACGGTGTCTGTCTCCGTGTATGCGAACAGTGTCTGTCTCTGTCCGTGTGAACGGTGTCTGTCTCAGTCTGTGTGAAAAACCACGACCAGCATCAGTTCTTTCAGCTTCAGTTAACTTAACATTGATTAACATTAACGATCTTACCAGTCTATTGTTCTCGAGTCATTAATCAGTGGCCACGTGACGCAAGTAGGTCATGTGACTCATGTAGTACAAACTGACTATGTAAAATTCATGGTCAATAATAAAGTTATCACGCGTTAATTAAACAGCGTTGGTTCTGCTGTGTCAGCTGTTTTTATTTATAATCAAAAGCGACATCTGGCAGGAAGAAGTAGCTACGTCATAAACTACTTCTCTTTATTTAAACCAACAAAGAGTGTGACTGACCTGTCTGTCTGTCCACCTGTCTGTCCTCCAGCAGTCTCCTCTGCCGGTCGATCTCTCGCTTTAACCGGGAAACCTCGCGTTCATACTCGGTGATCGTTCTGGCAAAGAGCCGGAAAATGTCGTCGGTGACGTCACTGAGCCGCCGGTCGACGAACAGCCGCAAAACGTCGAGCTTCAACATGTTTGTACCGACAGCGTACCGACACCGGGAGAAGCTGCAGCTGTAGTACTGCACTTCCGCCGGAAACAGCCACGTTACACAGACAGGAAGCTTTCATAATAAAAGCACCGCGAAGAGCTGTCAAGTAATTAATATTAACGTTCCTGATTAAAGGAAAATCAACGTTTCTCTGAAGTTTGTTCACATGATTCTGTTTATTCTTGTTATTTATTTATTTTCATAACTCAACGTTTCAGACCCACTGAATTTATTCACGGACCTTGAATGACTGCAGGAATTCAAGGATTCTCAGGAATATCTCAAGGATCACAGAACTAATTAAAAGAGCCCAGATGATCCCAAACCTCAAGGACCACAGGAAGCTCTGGTCAAATGACGTTAATCGGGTGCAGATTCATGAAGTGAGGATTTATTTTATGATGTCACGGGAAAAAATCTCAGCTTGAGATTTAAAACGAGGATGAAATGACAATTGTTCGCTTTAAATTAGGATCACTATCACTGTCAGGATGATCGTGTCTGTGATGTTTGAAGACTGACCACAGACAAAACGAGATATTCATAGACCATTTGATCTGTGGGAAATTATAATATTTCACCTTTCATAGACAATCGATTAACTGGTTGAAATGATTGGCAGATAATGAAATAATGAAAATAATTGCTGGTTGCAGCCTGAATTAGAAAACTTACATCTGAAAATATGATTTTAAATGTTTGTGAACAGTTTTGTCCTTTTCGTGGTGAAACCCAGCAGACGCTGTGTCCCTGAATTCTACAGCTGAATGAAGTCTGGCTGCAGGCAGTCCTGCCTCCTGATTGGCTCTTTGCTGCTGCGACCGTCTAGGTGGACCTTCATGTGGACGTCTCTGGAGCGTTTCTCCTGGTAGCTCTTCCCGCAGACCCTGCAGCTGTAGGGCTTCTCTCCGGTGTGCGTCAGCAGGTGCTTCTTCAGGTCGTTCTTGGTGACAAAGGCCTTCCAGCACAGGTGGCAGCTGAACGCCCGCTCCTTCCTGTGGAAGCGGATGTGTGTCTCCAGGTATCCTTTGGTACTGAAGCTCTTGCTGCAGAGACTGCAGCTGAACGGCTTCTCCCCGGTGTGGGTCAGCATGTGGGCGTTCAAACCCCCCACCTGCCTGAAGGCTTTCCCACAGATGCGACACTGGAACGGCTTCTCGCCCGTGTGGATCCTCTTGTGGACCTCCAGGACATGGACGGATGCCAGGCTCTTCCCGCAGGTCTCGCAGGAGACACGGTGGGCCGGTTTGTCTCCAGTGTGGTTCCTGATGTGCGTCGTTAGAGCGCCGTTATCAATGAATGTCTTCCCGCAGAACTCACAGATGTATGGCCGCTCCCCGGTGTGGATCCTTTTGTGGCGCCGCAGGGCGCCGGGCCGTGGGAAGGATTTACTGCAGATGCCGCAGCGGTACGGTTTGACGCCGGTGTGACTCCGCATGTGCGTCTCAATGTTCTGGTAGGTTTTTCCACAGATGTGACAGATTTTACCGGCGTCTCTGTGCGTCTGCAGGTGATCTGTCAGGGTCTCAGATGTAGACAAACTTTCACCGCAGATGCCGCAGACGGACTCTGTCGAGTGGCTCTTGGCATGTTTCCTCAGACTTCCTTTACTCTGAAACGCCACCCCACAGACTTTGCAGCAGTGACACGTCGGAGTGGGCAACTTTGCGTTGTCTCCGTCGGCTGGAGCTTTCTCAGTCTCCCAGCTCTGAGAGTTCAGCAGAGGCTCGGTGTCCTCCTCACTGTGGATCTCCCATGAGTGACTCCTGCAGTGAGTCTTTAAGGCGCTGCTCTCGATGAACGTCTTTCCGCAGTGCTGGCAGACGTACGGTCGTTCCCCGCCATGGATCTTCCTGTGGCGCCGCAGTGCTCCGGGCCGGGGGAAGCGTTTGCCGCAGACACTGCAGCGGTACGGTTTGACTCCTGTGTGGCTTCGCATGTGCGTCTCCATGTTCTGGAAACTCTTTGCACAGATACTGCAGGTCCCGCTGGTCTCCCTGTGGGACTGCAGGTGAGTCAGCAGACCATCAGATGACTCCAGCTGCTGTCCACAGACGCCGCAGATGCTCTGGGACTCCCTGCTGTGTGTCTCAGCATGTTTCCTCAGGAACCCACGGCTGTGGAAGGAGTCACCGCAGACTCTGCAACAGAGCGAGGAAGACTGAGACGCCTTCAGGCCAGAGCTTCGTTCGCTCTTTGGTTTCAGGGTCTGTGAGTGGGCGCCACCATCCTCGCTCTGCTGTCCATCATCCCCTTCGTGGGTCTTCAGGTGATCCTGGAGCAGCTGGTTTTGACTGAAGGTGAGTCCACAGACCGGGCAGATGTCGGACGCCCGGCTGTGGATCTTCTTGTGCCTCCTCAGCGCTCCAGGCCGGGGGAAGCTCTTGCCACAGACGTCGCAATTGTACGGTTTGACACCAGTGTGACTCCTCATGTGCGTCTCCATGTTCTGAAATGTCTTGCCACAGATGTCACATGTTCCGCCGCTGTTGACGGTTTCTCTGTGAAATCTGAGATGCTCCAGCAAACCGCCAGCCACATGGCGTGCGCCACAGACTCCGCAGACGCTATCCGGGTCGCCTGCGTGTGTTTCTACGTGTTTCAGCAGATTCCCTTTGTGGCGGAAACGTTTCCCACAGGTGACACAGCAATGAGTCAGCTGATCCGACGGCACTGCCCGCAGTCTCTGCCCATCGGAGCGCAGTCCTCCGTCTGTTCTGTTTGTGTCTTTGTTATTGGAAGAGTTGCCACTTCTCCTCCAGTCATCATCGCTGTCGTCACTCGTGGTGGCAGAGGCGGAGGAGGTTGGACTGGGCAGGTGGGCGTGGTCGACCTCAGACGTTGGGTGCTGGTTTTCACCTCCAGGCTGCGGTTTGATGATGTCTAGAGGAAAAACACGATAACAATGTTAATCATAATTAAGTTTGTCGGGCTGATGAAGTTCCTGCCTGCTCCCTGTCTCATTAACGACGTCTCCAGAGTTGCTCCGTCACATCACAGGCTGTTCACATCACTGTCGTCATGACAACAGATGGAAACTTTTCAAATAAAGTGTAAGCATCATGACCATGGCTGTGACATCATGACCATGGCTGTGATATCATCACATACGTTAGATCTCTCACACAGAATATTATTGACACCTGAGGTTTCCCACTGAACCTGGACGCACCTGAACGTTCTTACACGTCTTCCTGCGGTTTGATCGCTAACCTCTGATTGGCTGACCTCTGGTTACCTAGCAACAGTCAGCGCTGATGTGGCTCCATCATGGCGGCGGTCTGCAGGTGAGCAGGGCGGTTTTAACTCACCTGTCCGGTTCAGCCGGACCACCGGGCTCAGCACCGCCTCCAGCAGGCGGCTCTGCCGCTCCAGCTGCCGCCGGTACTCCCCCACCTCCCGTTCCAACAGCCCGACGATCCGCTCCGCCGCCGCCGCCAGCCGCTCGGTGAGCAGCAGCCGCAGCCGTTGGAGCAGGCGGTCTCCGGACCCTCCACTCCGCTTCTCCAACAGACCCAGGATCTCCTCCCCGACCCGCGTCAGCTGCTCCGACACCGACTCCGTCAGGGCCCGGAGCCCGCAGCGCGCCGGCGTATCTGTCAGGGACATTCCAGTGCAGCGCTCCGCCAACCGGCCTGCAGGAAGGAAAACAACCCGGTCACTTCCGGGTCAACGGGTTCACGCTGAGCAAGCCGGCGGCAGCGAACCGGAGGTTGCCCTCTGCTGGAGCGCAGACCCGGGCCCGATACTGCCCTGATCCACAGGTGTGTGCAGTACTCTACAGTACAGAGACATGCACGGAGGACGACGGCTGACGACAACAGGAAGTGTCTTCTTCTTCGTCGCTGAAGAAACGTTAAACCGTCACATCCTGAAACAAACACCAACACGTCCTCTCTGCTTCTCCTTCTTCTCCTCTCTCACTTCACCACTGAACTAATCTCAGGTGTGTGGCGACAGTCACATGACCACAGTCATGTGATGCCTACAACCCCACAGTCATCCCTGCTGTTTATTTTGTTATTTAGTGCAAAGATAAGTGACAAACACAGCCTCTAATTGGTCGATGAGTCAGCACCCGGCTGATTGGTCGATGAGTCAGCACCAGGCTCTGATTGGTCAATAAGTCAGGCCCAGGCTCTGATTGGCTGTTTTGAACACAAAGAACTGATCAATAATCACAATCAAGTTGATCAATGGATCTGGTTTATTAAGTCAGTTTGATTTGATTTGAAAGAAAACACACACTGACCGCGTGCATGTGTCACAATGGTTGCCATGGTGATGTTTTATTCTGCACCCTCATTGGTCCCACAGCTTTGTCTCTTCTCTGCTGAGTCGCCCCCCCCCCCAAGCCTGCCGCACACCGCCCTACAGCTGGATGAAGCCTGTGTAGAAACCGTCTGTCCTCAGCGGCTCTGAGGTCTGATCCAGCTCTGGCGCACCCCCAGCAGAGTGGACTTTGAGGTGGCCGTTGAGCGACCGTTTGGCCTGGAAGCTCTTCCCGCAGACCCTGCAGCTGTATGGTTTCTCTCCGGTGTGGATCAGCATGTGTCTCTTCAGGTCCACGTCCTGCATGAAGCCCTTCCCGCAGACCTGGCACAGGAAGCGGCGCTCTTTGTTGTGGAAGCGGACGTGAGTGTCCAGAGTCTGTTTCTGCGTGAAGCCCTTCCCGCAGAGGCTGCAGGAGAACGCCCTCTCACCTGTGTGGATCTTCAGGTGCGTCTTCAGGTTGCCGCTCTGGTTGAAGGCTTTCCCGCAGAAGCTGCAGG
Organism: Datnioides undecimradiatus; assembly: GCA_008933995.1. Lineage (NCBI taxonomy): Eukaryota > Metazoa > Chordata > Actinopteri > Lobotiformes > Datnioididae > Datnioides > Datnioides undecimradiatus. The sequence continues at coordinate 234,455 of WARS01000074.1, forward strand.
TGTATGGTTTCTCTCCGGTGTGTATCCTCATGTGCATCTCCAGTGCTGCATGAGCCGGGAAGCACTTCCCGCAGACATGGCAGGTGTTTCCGATCTCGCGATGGGAGCGCAGGTGAGCGGCGAGGCTGGCGGTGGACTCGTATTGGTGTCCGCAGAGTCCACAGCAGCAATCCGGGTCCTGCAGGTGAGTCTCCACGTGTTTCACCAGGAAGGTTCGTTTGTCAAAGGCGTCCCCGCAGACTTTGCAGTGGTAGGACGGAGCCGAGCTGCGGTACCTCTTCGGTTTGTCTGCGCCACCCTTCTGATGTGTTGTCATGTGTCGCTGCAGGCTTCGCCGCTTCCTGAACTCCTGATTGCAGATGCTGCAGGTGTGCACCTCCTCTCCACTGTGTTCCTGCATGTGTCGCTCCAGAGACGTCAGGTGACAGAACGCCCGGCTGCACTCTTTACATTTGAAGGGTTTCTCCACGGCGTGGACGCGCATGTGTGATGTCAGGTTGCCTTTCTGGCTGAACTTCTTTCCGCAGACGTCGCAGCTGTACGGTTTCTCTCCGGTGTGCAGCCGCACATGCAGCTCCTGCGCCAGGATCGACTGGAAGGTTTTCCCGCAGAATGAGCAGGTTTTGCTGTTCTCCTGGTGTGTTTGCAGGTGAGCCGTCAGCTCGCCCGCAGAGTCCAAACGCTCACCGCAGAAACCGCAGCGGCAGTCCGGGTCTCTGGCGCAGACCTGCAGGACGTGTTTGAGCAGGAAGCCTTTCCCCTGCAGAGAGCGTCCACACACATGACAGATGAAACTCTGACCTGGAGTCAACCGCTTCCGTGTGTTTCTGACTCCGAGCGGTGGCCGACCCCGCTTCCTCTTCCTTGGAGGTCTCAGAGTCCGACTCTGTTCGGTCCAGTCGCTGTCGGGATCACCATCGCTGCAGAAAGCCGAGCTGCTAGGCGAGATGGGCGGGCGGTAGGTGGGTGTCACGGAGTGAGGTGTCGGCGGGCAGGAAACATCACTGTTGTTTGGTCGGTCTGCAAGCTGGAGGTCTGCGTGGTTCAGGGTCAGAGCCTGCAGACACTCTGAGGGGGCACAACAACATGTGATGAACAAACACACTGCACACTGCTGACCTGCGCGCACTTGTGTGTGTGTGTGTGTGTGTGTGTGTGTGTGTGTGTGCATGTTGGAAGGGTTGCTCAGTTTCATGTGATGGACGTAAACACCAGATGTTGACATTCAGTCTGATTCAATTATGTTTTATTGCAAATAAAATATTCCAATGATCTGAATAATGAATCATTTTCGCTGACAGAGAACATGGTAACTATCATTAATTTATAGGATCATTAATTCTTCCTCTCAATATTTGTCTGTTCAGCCGCTTTCAGACCCTTGTGCTTGACCGGACTCTTATTTTGAAGTAGAGCGGAAGTGTCGGTTAGTGTTTGTGTGCAGGCGCAGTGCGCGGGCACAAGGGTCGCAGAGAGCAGGGACTGACCTGCTCTGTGCAGCTTCACTTCGGGCTTCAGCACGGCATCCAGCAGCCTCCTCTGGCGGCAGATCTCCCGCTCTGACCGCTCCACTCTGTCTTCGTACTCCGCCACGGTTTCCTCAAACAGACCGACGATCTCCTCCGCGGCCGCCGTTAGCCGCTCGGTGAGCAGCGCCCTCAGCGCCGGGATCTCCGCCGCTTCTTCTGCTTTTTCCAGCTGCAGCAGAAAGTCTTCAGCGGCGGCGCTGATCCGCTCATGTACCGACACCCGCAGCAGCTGCACGGCGCACATTCTGCTCCTGTTGTGCGGACAAAGAGCCTGCGGGGACGTAAACACACGCACCGAGTTCCGCGTCGACGACAGTGCGGCGGGAGGAGTGCGGAGCGGCGAGCAGCGCCTCCTGCCGCACCGGAGGGACGCTCCTGTTACTGACCTGATGCTCAAACATGTGAACATGGATTACTGCAGCAATAAAGAGTGTGATCAGAAAACACTTGACTCGTTAATTGAAGTAATGATTCATAATGAAGGCCACTTTGAGTCACTAATCAATAATTATACTAATACATCATTGATGTTTAGTTAATGAATGTGGATCGATTCATTAATTCGACATTATACTGAGAAGTTACTGAGTAATCCGTCGTTACTTCATTACCCGTCCATGAGTAATATGTAACATTGTGGCAGCTTGATTATTACCTGATCATTAACTGATCGTTAGCGGCTCCGTCTCATTTACTTAGAGTCACTCATTAACAGCAGCATCCAGGTCCCTTTAGTTTGAAGTGAAGCTAAAACAATGAACTGATTTCATCTTGTTTATGTTAAAATCTGAGGCTGGTAATCAGTCGTTACAATCAACCACTATCTGAAACAACAGCTTCCTGATTAATAAATCAAACAGCGCCTGTCCTGCATGCTTTGTGTGATCACCTGTGTGTGTTCACCTGTCCTACCTTAGCAGGAGTAAGGACTCTTCAGATCATATTTGTGTTTATTTGTTATTAATTTGATTGAAGTACATTTACCCAAGTACTGTAATGACTACATTAATTATTAGTTACTTTGCAGAGGACCTATAATTAAAGTGTAAACTGCCACATATTGTCACAGATGCAGCATTAAATGATTTGCATTAATCATCAATCACTAAAATATATGTTCATATTATGAATACGCGGATTCATAAGGCTGAGTACTTTTCCGAATTTGAGTCTCTTGTAGTGTTTCTGTGCTTACTGTGAGTTTCTGCAGCTGCGTCACTGTTTAATAAAGTTTCTTTGAACGGAAACTCGGCGCCGTTGCTGGGTAACGCTGCGCCACGGCGTTGCTAGGATACAACAAACGGCGCCGCCACCATTGCTGCTGAAACTTTGAGTCCGAGTTCAGTCGCTGTTGACGGTTTGTCTGTCGCTCGGTCTGTCTGTCGGTGAGCTGTTGCCGGATGGAGATCGTCCATGTTTACACGAAGCTCCGGGCGGAGTTTGGCCGCCAGTGTCTCCTCTCTGACCGACCTGCTGAGCTGCTGGTGGACGTCGCTCCAGACCCGAGTCTGGCTTTGCAGTTCATCCAGAAGACCCCCCGGGACCAGGCCGTGCAGGCCTGCAGGGACATGTCCGAGCACCAGGTGAGCTGCGAGATTCACTTCCTGGAGATTCCGTCTCAGTTTAAGTACAAATACCACAGTGCACAGTGACTTCAATCAATCAAAGCAGCTACTTGATGAGTCGTTAAGATCAAATTTTTTATTATATTAATATTTATTTATCAACATTTCTTTTTATTTTAATTACCTGTGTATTTGAGCTATTCAGATGTTTGGTACCTGCTTGGGTCACAGGTGAACACTGAGCGCTTTGAGTCTGACAGCTGTGGGATAAACCACCTGGAAGGGGGGTGGCCCAAAGACGTGAACCCCCAGGAGATGGAGCAGACCATCCGCTTCAGGAAGAAGGTGGAGAAGGACGAGAGCTACATCAACAGTATCCTGCAGCTGGGCAGCGTAAGATCCATAATCCACATCAGCTTCACCTGAATCCACATTGATCCACTTCACCCAAGACCACATTGATACACTTTGCCTGAATCCACATCGATCCACTTCACCCAATACGACATTGATCCACTTCACCTTGGTTCAGTTTCAGGAGCGCTTATGAAGGCAGTAACTCGTTGCTGAGCATAAAGGGGTGAGTCCGTGAGAATGGTCACGCCTCTGGTTGTAATGTCACTGAGTACTGTGTGATGTCATCATGTGTGTGGATCAGGTGATGGAGCACTGCATCAGACAGAACAATGCTGTGGACATCTACCAGGAGTACTTTGAGGACGAGGAGGAGGTGGGGGAGAACCAGGAGCCTCCATCTGCAAAGACCATCAACATCTTCAGGTACAGGATACAGGAAGTACAGTTGGGTACAGGAAGTACAGATGGGTACAGGGTACAGGAAGAACAGCTGGGTACAGGAAGTACAGTTAGGTACAGGAAGTACAGCTGGGTACAGGAAGTGCAGCTGGATACAGGGTACAGGAAGTACAGATGGGTACAGGGTACAGAAAGTACAGACGGGTACAGGAAGAACAGCTGGGTACAGGAAGTACAGTTGGGTACAGGAAGTACAGATGGGTACAGGGTGCAGGAAGTACAGATGGGTACAGGGTGCAGGAAGTACAGCTGGGTACAGGATACAGGAAGTGCAGTACCACAGTTTTGTGCTCCACAGTGCAGAATTGTACCTGATTCACAGTTTCTCATCAGTCCTTCCCTTCTCTGCCTGTTCGTTTGACTTCATCACTGGTGTGCATGCAGAGATCCTAATGAGGTGAAGCGTACCGTCACCAGTCTGTCGTGGCATCCTGATGGCGGCAGGAAGCTGGCAGCTGCCTACTCCTGCCTCGAGTTCCAGAAAACCTCCAAAGACATGAGCCTGGACTCCTACATCTGGGACATTGGTGGGTGAGACAGATGGACTGACTCGATTTAAGACCACCACAGAGTCCGTCGGCTCATGGAGGGTCCGTTTTGTGTTTCAGAGAACCCGAACAGACCTGAGATGACGCTGAAGCCACCATCTCCACTTGTCTGTCTCGACTACAACCCCAAAGACTCCCACACTCTTGTCGGAGGCTGTTACAATGGACAGATCGGTGGGTCCAGATCAAGACTGATGGAAAGGTGACTGGTTCAGGTTCTCAGGTGATTAACCTGTGGGTATGTTTGTTTAAGTGTACTGGGACACCAGGAGAGGCAGCCAGCCAGTGGAGTTTTCATCTGTGGAGCAAAGTCACCGAGACCCAGTCTACAAGATCATCTGGCTGCAGTCAAAAACTGGAACAGACGCCTTCTCTGCCTCCACTGACGGACAGGTAGATTGACAGGTAGACTGATGGACAGGTAGATAGGCAGGTAGACTGACAGGCAGGTAGACAGATGGACATTTAGACAGACAGGTAAACAATGTATAAGCATCTCTTTCTTTTGGTCAGGTTCTGTGGTGGGACGTCCGCAAGTTAAATGAGCCCACTGAGCGTCTGGTTCTGGACCCAGGCAGGGAGGGGAACCTGGACCGAGCTTTAGGAGGCATCTCCCTGGAGTTTGAGTCCACCATGGTGAGGCTTACCTGGAAATAGACGCAGGTGATTTATAGGTCAGCTGAGTGGACTCCTCTGCTTTGTCTCCTGGCCTCAGTGTGTCCTTTGTGTCTCTCCAGCCGACAAAGTTCATGGTGGGGACAGAGCAGGGCGTGGTCATCTCATGTAACAGGAAGGCCAAGACTCCAGCAGAGAAAATCGTTTGCACTTACGACGGTCACCATGGACCCATTTACACCCTGCAGAGGAACCCCTTCTTCCCCAAGAACTTCCTGACTGTGGGCGACTGGACGGCTCGCATCTGGTCAGAGGACATCAAGGAGTCGTCTATCATGTGGACCAAGTAGGAAGCAGTCATGTGGACGTTATCACCTCTAATCAATTTGAACATGAAGCTCTCAGCTGAAGAAGATCTCGCCTTCTCAGTTGTTTCATCTTGTCTCACGCCTTGTTCTTTTCATCTTAATCTCGTCCCGTCCTGTCTTCTTCTCCATCTCGTGTCTCACCTCGTCCTGTCTGTCCTCACCTGTTGATGTATTTCTGATGTGTGACACTCTTTGTGTCAGATATCAGATGTCCTACCTGACAGACGCCTGCTGGAGTCCAGTCCGACCCGCTGTCTTCTTCACAGTAAAGATGGACGGTGTACTGGATGTCTGGGACATCTTGTTCAAACAGAACGACCCCACACTGAGCGTCAAGGTGCCTCCACCTCACCTTCACAATAAAACTCATAGCTTTGAATCTACCAGCAGGTTTTTGATCCAGCAGAGCAGATGACATCCTCCTAACCTGTGGTTGTTATTGTTGTTGCCTTTGCTGTGGTGTTGTTGCCCAGGTGTGTGACGAAGCCCTGTTCAGCCTCCGGGTTCAGGATAATGGGCGCTTGGTGGCGTGTGGCTCTCAGCAGGGCAGAGCCTCACTGCTGGAGATCTGCTCTGGCCTATCAACCCTCCAGAAGAACGAGAAGAGCCTCCTGGCTGCTGTGAGAAACACACACAACAGAGCTCTGATTGGCACCTTTAGGTCACCTGACCAGCACGTTAAAGACAACAGGAAGTCATGAACCTCCTCCGGTGAAAACATTTATTTCATAGCTGAACTGTCACGACAAACCAATGAAAAAACACTGACAACAAATAATATTTAACTTTATTATTTAATCACATTTACACAGAAACAAACATAAAACAATATGATAACGTAAAACCAACAAACAAAACATCAAAACATGACGCTGATCATCGGTTAGATCTCCACAGCAGCAGAGCTAAGAGAAGAAGAAGAAGCACGCAGCAGGAGCATTAGCCGCTGGTTTGTTGACATCTCTGCTGTTTGCAGATGTTTGAACGAGAGACGAAGCGAGAGAAGATCCTTGAGGCTCGACAGAGAGAAATCCGTCTGAAGGAGAGGAGCCGATCGGAACAGAGCAGAGAGGACGACGGAGGGCGGGACGATGGAGACGAAGGTCCTGAACAGCTGATCGCCAGAGCGGAGAAGGACTTCTACAGCGTGGTGGAGTCAGAGCTGAGGAGGAGGAGGGACAGGGAGGACGAGATGAACCGGGTTAGGACCAGACTCCTCTTCTTCTCTTCCTGCTGCCAACATGAAACATTTTCACTGCGTCAGAGTTTGTTTCTCAAACGTGAAATATTCTTGTTCTTTCAGGAGAAAGACGTCTGCGAGGAGAAGGAAGTCAAAGAAGAAGCAGGAACGTCACAGTGAATGAAAATGCTCATGTTTGGATTCGGGATGATATTTCTCTGATTCACTGTTTCACACACCAACACTGTAAATTCTGTTCAATAAAAGAGCTTCTGACAAACAAATGAGAAACATGAAGATGTGAATGACAAAATATAAAAGAAACAGAGTGAGAAACCCAGAGTCAGCATGTTCACCATCTTAGCTTAGCCTGTTAGCATGCTAACATTAGCCAACAATTAACTGAAGTGTTAAGTGTTCTGTTAATTATTCTTCATAAGTTGTTAACAATGAGCAGATGAGGGGCGCTAGTGCGCATGCGAGCGATGTAGACATGTTTAGTGCTCCTCTCCGCAACTTACAAAATTATTTTTACACTGCATCTTTTCTGCTCATAGACCACAAGTGTGTGCATATATATCTCCCTAAGAACTTTATCGAACTGAGAATCCAACATGCCGAAGCCAAACATCTCTAGTAAAGCCAAAACCACCAACAGCCAAGCTACCGGAGCTAGGGCTGGCACCATCAGTGGCTGTAGCCCTACTAGCAATTCTCCCACCAAGTCGGGCATGCCTCCGGATATGTGTAAGGCACTGTGCAAACAGGTGTCAGAGTCAGTTCTGTGCTGCATTAATGAATGTTTCGATGCCTTTGAGGCTAAATTTCAGTCACTCGCAGCCTTGCAGGCCGAACTGCAAGCCCAGGTGGCTAACCAGGAGCAGGCCGCTAGCGACCTTGACGTTCGCGTGCTAGAGCTCGAGGCTAAATGCACCGAGCTGGCGGGACGCAACACTCAGCTTCACAACAAGGTGCTTGACTTGGAGGCCTGCTCCCAGAGGCACAACATCGAAATTGTTGGGATAGAAGAGAGTGAGGAGGAAGGTAGACCCACTGAATTCGTCTCCAAACTGATCCCCAAACTGCTTGGTGAGGAACACTTTCCGCATCTGGTTTAAGTCGACCGGGCACACACCCGGGCGCACCCCGCCAAACCGCGTACCAGAAAAGGCACACAAAATTCTGTCTAAGAAAAGAAGAAAGTTCTAGGACGATTAATTCAATTCAAACTGAAACAGGTTCAGTATCATATAACCCAACAGAAATTAATGACTCATTCAAACAGTTTTACACACATTTATACACATCAGAACCACCAGAAAACCTGAGTAACATTGCTGAATTTTTGTCCACGATTGAACTGCCCAGACTTAGCCAGGAAGACCAAAATAGTCTTGATCTACCCTTCACACTAAAAGAAATTGAAAAAGCTATGGACTCATTACAAGCAAGCAAATCGCCAGGAGAGGATGGGTTTCCCCCAGAATTTTACAGGGAATTTAAGGATTTACTCCTCCCACTTCTCATGGACGTCATCAACTTAGCCTCTAAGACTCAAACACTGAATCATTCTCTACAGCCATAATTACTGTGATTTACAAAAAAAAATAGAGATCCATTGAAATGCTCTTCATATCAGCCAATTTCATTGTTAAATTCAGATTACAAATTGATTTCTGAGGCCCTTGCTAACAGACTCGGCCAATACCTGCCACAACTAATAAATCCAGACCAGAGTGGCTTTATTTCAAAGCGCTTCTCAGCTAATAACCTATGCAGGCTCTTTAATATTATTCACTTAACAAAATCTAAAACAGAACCCAGTATAGTTGTGGTTTTAGATGCTGAAAGAACCTTTGATAGGCTAGAGTGGCCATATTTATTTAAAGTGTTGGCCAGGTTTGGGTTCGGTCCTTTATTTATTAATTGGGTTCAAACTCTCTACCATAAACCCCAGGCAAAAATCAGCACCAATGGACAGATTTCTTCTACATCCCCTTTAAGCAGATCGAGTCGACAGGGATGCACTTTTTGTCTTGGCAATTGAGCCCTTAGCTGAGGCAATTAGACAAGATCCTGATGTGAGGGGCTTTCAGGTGGGTCAAACAGTTCATAAAATTATCTCCTGGCAGATGACATTATTTTATACTTAAAAGACCCTGGTAACTCTCTTTCCAAATTACAAACTATACTAAATACCTATGGTAGTATTTCAGGTTATAATGTGAATTTGGAAAAAAGTGAAATTATTCCATTGACAAACTTTGATCACTCCAACCTCCAGCGCACGAGTTCATTTGGATGGATATAAAATACCTTGGGATAATTGTAGACAACAACCTCAAAAACCTGTATAAATTGAATTACCTCCCACTGCTCAGTAAGATTGAAGATGATTTATGGAGGTGGATGGGTTTGCTTCTCACCTTGATTGGCAGAGTTAATTGTATTAAAATGAATGTACAACCAAGATTGCAATATTTGTTTCAGTCCCTGCCCATTCCATTGCCACAATCATTTTTTAAAACTCTCAATAGATATGTTAGACAATTCATATGGAACTGTAAAGTACCCCGGATATCCATGGGAAATTTAGCGTGGGAATATGGTTCAGGGGGACTTCGACTACCTAGTTTTAAAAACTACTACTTGGCAGCTCAAATGAGGTTTGTTTCATCCTTTTTTGAGGGCAGTGACGTCCCTTCTTGGACACAAATCAGACTGCATCCCCTGAAAGAAAAGGTCCACAGTGACTTCATTTATAAGTATAATTCTGGAACTGTAAACAACAGGACAGATAACCCTATACTGAAGCATCTGATTAAAATTTGGTATGAGGTTCACAAAAGTCTTGGATCGAGAGTGGGATTGTCACCTAAAACACCTTTAAAACAAAATGAACTTATAACCATGGCTCTTGACAATAGGATTCTGGATATATGGCATCATAAAGGAATCCAACACTTGGAGGACTGATTGGACAAAGGACTTCTCATGTCATTTGAACACCTGAAGAGGACATATAACTTGTCCAATCAAACCTTTTTCTGCTATCTCCAGGTAAGATCCTTTCTGAGAGCCAATCTGACTCCTGAAATGACTTTGCCTGTCATGAATGATATTGAGAGATTTTTTTATGAGGGGAACACATATAAATTCATTTCTAGAATGTATCGCCTGTTGTTGAACCCAAAACCAGGTTTGCATAAGTCTAGAATGAAATGGGAGTCAGATCTTAATGTTACAATTGATGAACAGCTTTGGGCTGATTTATGTCGAAACAGCTTGTCAACTACTATGAATGCCCGGTATAGACTGATTAACTATAATATTCTACATCAATTATACCTTACCCCAGAAAAATTACATTCATTCAAATCTGACCTGTCAGAGATGTGCTTCAGATGTGATACTTCCTGCACTGTACCTGGCACTGTACCAAAGTGAGGCGTTTCTGGCATGATATCTGCTCCACTTTAACCAAGATTACAGGAGTGAGTGTTCCACTGGACCCTGAGCTGTGTTTATTGGGGAACTTTACATGTATTCGTGGTTCGCTAAACAATGCACAACTCAAGTTCATGGAAGTTGCTCTATGTGTGGCTAAGAAGCGCATTGCAGTGTCATGGAAATCTGACTCCCCTCTTTTTACTGACAGGTGGTCTTTTGAGATGAATAGTTGCATCCCCCTGGAAAAAATTACATATTGTCTCAGAAAACGATACAACACTTTTTTGAAAATTTGGCAGCCATATTTAGACCATATTGGTACATCTCTTACACCAAGTACTTAATATAGTTGTTTGTACTGACTTTGCACACTGACTGTATGTTGTTGTTTTTTTCTTTTGTTTTTTTTTCAGGGGGTGGGGTGGGGGGGGTTCTTCTTGATAGGGTAAGGAAGTTTATCCTTTATACTTTACCTTATGTTATGTATATATACTGTTGGTATATTGATATGTTTGTATACATTGCAAAACCGAAAATAAAATAGTCCAAACCCCCCCCCCAAAAAAAACCCAATGAGCAGATGAATTAATTAGCTCATTAACATTAAAATTAAGAATAACAAACAATATAAAATATTATCTATTTAATATAAAAGATTTGTTTTTATATGATTAATCATCAAATCCAGAGGTGTTGCTTTTATTGTGAAGGACAAGCACAAGTCCTGTGGTCATGTCTCTGTGAGAACAGTCTGTTAGCTGTTAGCATCGTTAGCGGCACCATGCATTATTCTGACAAAACAATCATTAAATACAAAGAAGTGGAACAGGATTTAAGGAAACAGAATAAATAAATGTATGTGTTTCACAACAAATACAAAGTCATCAAATATTATTTTATCTAATAATCAAATGAGTCGACAAAGTAAACAAAGAAAAAAACTTTTTATTAGAAAAGTTTCTGAACTTCCTCGCTGCATAAAATCAGATGAAAGTAAAGTTTCATGGTTCGACTTTAATATTTTATTAGAAACAGCACCTTTCAAAATAAAAGCTTTATTTTTATTGTTGACATTTTTCCATTTAACTGTTTTTGCATGAAAAGTGCTGATGAACTCAAACACAACTGAGGACTGAGGCCAACATCAAGGCTAATGACCCATAATGCAATAGTCTGGCATCACAGCTGAGCTCACTTGTAGACATTCAGACTAAGTTTGAGTCCTGTGACAGTTTCCTGTCTTTAAGCTCCTCCTCCCAGCTGTATCGGAGGTGCCGCGGGGCGGGGAGTAAAGGAGGTGCAGGGAGGAGGTCGGACTGTGGGGGTCTGTCACCACTGTGGTGTGGAGCTCGGCGGCAGCGGTTACCAGGAGCTTGTTTCTCATCAGCTTGTCGAGTCTCCTCTGCCTGATCGTCACATGACCCTTGTCTGTCCTCTGTGGCGGTAGTGATCTGCGGCGGTCTCTCCACGGCCAGTCCTCTGACCGCCTCCTCCTCTGGCTCATCGATGCCGCCGTTGCTCCTCTTGGCGCCGCACTGCAGGTCATGCAGGTAGTTCTGCCTTTCGATGCAGTGACCTCTGCAGGAGTTGAAGAGCGCCAGTGCTGCAGCAGCATCCAGCCCGTCCACGTCAATGAGATACCTGCAGACCAGGTACCCAGTGCGGTTCAGGCCGTGGGTGCAGTGGACTCCAATCAGCTTGTCATTGTCTCGGTTCTCCTTCAGGAACTGTCTCACTGCCCGCTTGAAGGTCAGGATGGCAGCATTGGAGGGAACCTGGCGACCCTCAGTGAGGAGCTTGATGTAGGAGCAGGACTGAGGGACGTCGGTCAGTCTGTAGTACCTGGTGGTGAAGGTGAGGTCGATGATCAGGCCCAGCTCCTGGTTCTGACTCTCCAAGTGATCCAGCAGGTCCCACAAGCTGAAAGAGTCCAACTCTGGGACTCTGCAGTTCAGAGACGGTTTCAAAGGGACTTTGAAGGCGATGAATCTGGTGCCTGGGATCCTCTGTCCCACAGCTCTGTAGTCCAGCCAGCGGTCTGGGACGCTGTTTCTCTTCTTCTTCTTCTTCCTCCTGTTTTTATCACGAGGCATCTCAATTGCTGCACTGCCACCGCCACGTTCAGGTCTAAAACATCACATTCAGTCGAACCTGCGGAGTAAATCACAAACCAAACTCCAGTCACAAATCTGATGATTTAAGGAAACTGCACAACAGCATCCAACTGATTTAACAATACTGTACTAACAATACTAAAGACTGTCAGATCTGCCACGTGCTGAGTCACTGCTCTGTTAACCCTGAGACTGAAGGGATTATATTTTATTATCATTTATTAGTCTGTCCTCACACTTGTGTATCTGAACAAGGCTAGGCAGATAGCAAACACAAAACTCCTGCAAGCTGTCTTCTTTGAGTGTGGCTTCACAGTTTTCTGTAAAACTGAACATACAATATGAACCACATCAGTAGACGGTGTATATGATACATAAACATACATTAAATAATGACAATGTAAAAATATACAACTATGAAACACTTATGAACTTATTACAAGAAGTATACTGTACAAAACACAAAAACATCAATATAAACAATCTGACAAATCTACTCCAAGGCCTGAGCGAAGGGAAACGTGCACTGCTCAACTGAAAACACATGGTGGGAAAATGACACTTAAGGAAATGAACAATACCAAAAACTGCCAGTGGCAACAAAAAACTAGGGGTCAGCACATTTATTAAAAATAATCAGTTACATTCCCTCCAACAACTGTGACACCTGGTCGTGTCCACGGTCAGTACCACAGGCTGTGAATGACCTAAACACAGGTTTGTTTCCTTTCAGTGAACTTTGCTTGATGCTTTTAACGCGCAGTTGCGCTTCGCGCGCTCTGCCTCTCAGCAGGTGAATGCGGTAACGTTAAACAGATGCGGTTTTAAGTGGAGTTTGGTCACGGTCCCCACCTGCGGCCGCGCGTGTCGCTGCGTTTCCACGACGAACAGATCGTTAAAGTTTAAACCCGAAAAACACAAAAACCGTTGAACCGTCCAAGAGCTTCCACGCGCTCCAGGAATCACGTTCCACTGATGACGATGACGTAACATCCCAGCGTGGCCGGCGCATACGTTCTACGTAACGACGCTGTTTCTGGATCCCGGAAGTGTCCTCGCATTGTTTACATCCTCCTCTTTGTTCGGTGCAAAAATGTCCAAAAAGCGGTCGAAGAGCGGCGAAACGCGGAGCCTCCGGGCGGTGATCGACGAGCAGCTGGCGTCGGCCGCCGAGGAGGTGTTCAGGCTGCTGGAGGAGCGCAGGCAGGTGGCCGTGGAGCAGCTGAGGGAGCTGGTGACGGAGCGGATCACCGCCGCCGTGGAGACGATCTTCAGCGCGTTTGAAGCGACCAGAGCGGCCGAGGGGGGACCGGAGGAACCCGGTGAGTCTGTAGATCTGGTTTAGCTTTATCCAGAGCTTTCAACACATGGTCTTCATCAGCGGCTAGGAAGTTGACTTTGAGACTGATTCTCAGAGGAAACAGTGAAACGTTGTCTGAGGACAGGATGGAGTCACGTGTCTCACACGGCGTCAGCACATTAACCAGCTGAAACACTGAAGCTGCAACTCATCGCGTGTTTCAGTCTCTGTCTGAAGCCTGACGTTCATTAGATGCTGCCGTCATACGGTCACACTTTAATATGAGTGTTGCTGTGATCATTGTGTCACGTGATAGTGACTGAATTCTTTGGTCTTCACGGTTTTAAAGACTTATTGATCCCGTTAACAGTCAGAGTTTCCACACGCACTGACTGTGCGCTGTGTGTTTGTCTCTGCAGAGCTCTGTCTGTCGGTCGGGGTCCGGAATCTCTCCGATGAAAAATATCTGAAGCACGCCGTCTCTGCGGACGACCGGCTGAGGGAACCAATGCCCGGCACTTCCTCCACATCAGAGGACGTCTCCGAACCCGACCACCGGCCGACTTCTCCGGACGATCCTGCCGGCGAGGAGGAAGAGGAGGAGAACGGTGAAGAGGCGATTCACTGCTGCAGAGTGTGTGGGAAGTCCTTCGACAGAAAAGGCTTCCTGATGAAACACGTGGAGAAACACTTGAAGGAGGCGGAGTGTGTTTGCGGCCTGTGCGGCGAGCGTTTGGAGTCCAGTGATGGTTTAAGGCTTCACCTTCAAACGCACCGCGACAGCAGCAGGACCTGCGACGTCTGCGGCAAGAGGTTCCCCTCGATCCGAGCTCAGGAGACGCATCTGAGGCTTCACACTGGAGAGAAACCCTTCAGCTGCCACATCTGTGGCAAAGTCTTCAACCAGAAGGGCAACATGGTGACACACATGCGGATCCACACGGCGGAGAAACCGTTCAGCTGCACCATCTGCCACAAAGACTTCAGCCACACTGGCTCCCTGGAGCGACACATGAAGGCCCATGACGGACAGACACCGTTCAGCTGCAAAGTCTGCGGGAAAGGCTTTGGCAAGAGTGCCGAACTCCGCCGACACATCCGGAGCCACAAGTCTGACGACACGCCTGCAGCCAGGAGCAGACGCAGGAAACCCAGTCTAACTCCATCTCACTGCTGCAAGGTGTGTGGCAACGCCTTCCACAACAAAGGAAACTTTGTGCGGCACGCAGAGACACACTTAAAGGATCCAGAGTGTCGCTGTGGTGTCTGTGGAGAACAGTCCGAGTCCTCAGAGGGTCTGCAGCTGCACATCCAGAGCCACAGAGAGACCAGCAGGATCTGTGACATCTGCGGCATCAGCTTCAGGGACATGGAGATCCACATGAGGACACACACTGGACAGAAACCTTTCAGCTGCAAAGACTGTGGCAAGGACTTCCCCAGGAAGGGTTCTCTGGAGAGACACATGAAGCTGCACGCAGGCGAGAGGCCGTACATCTGTGAGTTCTGCGGTAAGACGTTCATAGAAAACACTGTCCTGAAGAGGCACATCAAGAGCCACACAGGAGGGAAGCCCAGGATTTACTCCTGCGACGTCTGTGGCAAGAAGTTCACCATGAGCCAACACCTGGACGTGCACAAGAGGATCCACACCGGGGAGAAACCGTACACCTGCAGGGTCTGCGGCAAAAACTTCCGGCAGATCGGAAACCTGGACTCCCACATGAGGATCCACACGGGTGAGAAGCCGTTCATCTGCAGCCTCTGTGGGAAGAGGTTTCGCCAGAAGATCTCACTGGAGACACATGAGAGGTTCCACAAGAAGGAGAAACCATTCAGCTGCCAGCTCTGCAGCAAAGGCTTTGTCCAGAAGATCGACCTGAAGAGACACATGCTGACACACACAGGGGAGAAACCGTACAGCTGCCCCGTCTGTGGGAAGAGGTACCAGGAGAAACGCTCGGTGGATTCACACATGAAGGTTCACACCGGAGAGCGAGTCACCAAAGATTCGACTGTGACGCCGATCCTGAAACGACAGGAAGTTCACAGTGACTTTATCCAGCTATGAGCTGCCGCAGAGAGGTCTGGTCCCGGAGTCCAGGAGCCGTCGTACCACCTTCACCTCAGGACCGCAGGACACCAGAGACCAGGTTGACATTCGGTGAACGCATGGATGCCTCAGTGACCTCAGCAGCAACTGACCAATCAGAATTGGGCAGGGTGTTAATGTGATTGGTTAACTGTGACCACAGCTATGATATGAGAGAGTGAGCAGACAGATGCAGTCAGCGTTTTCTTGTTTATCATTTACAGGTTTTTATGAATGAACGGTTTGTTTGTTTCTCTGGATGTTTGTTTGTTTGTTGTCAGATCTCATTAAAGATGGAACATTTCCACTGTTTCTGTTTCATCAGTGGAGACGGCAGAACGTTCCTGTAGAACGTCTCCACCTGTTCTGACTGACGCTGTCAATCGATCAGCTGATTTATTGATTAACGATGTAAACATTGCGTCTCTGCTGTTTGTGTTAGTGTGTTTTAAAACTGATTCACTCCTCACTTGTGTCGTTGTTAGTCGACCAATCACAGCACACAATGTTGGGATGCGATGCAAACACTACACTAACACTAGAGCTAAGGTTAGCTAACAATGTTAGCCAACCATTAGCTCAGACATTAGCCAACATGGTGACTGTTAGCGTAGCCACATAGCCAGTCTGATTGATCAATACCAGGTTATTACTTTTACTGTTTCTGGTGTTTATTGGTGGAATCACAGATGACATCATATAAACATCAAACAAACGTGTGTGAGTGTGTGACAGTCGACACAGTTAACTCCACCATGAAGGTCCCTGCTGGATCCTGAAGGGCCCTGTTGGATCCTGAAGGACCCTGGTGTTGGAAATTCTGCTCTGAGAGACGAAAACTTTACAGAAACAACTGTTTGATCCAAACAGCAACAGGCGACACTGCCACGCAGCAGCTGAGGTGTCTACACTTACATGATCGTCGTCACTGGTCCTGATCTGACAGGTTCGCGTTGCTCATCAGGTCCTGTTATTGATCATGATGAAGATTATAAAGTGGAGTGTCTGCTGCAGCTTCCTCGTGACACGTGTGTGAAACTTAATCAGTGCATTAATTAACTTGTTTCCTGGAAAGACTCCAAACAGTCTTTAATGATTAATATGGAAATATTTTTTAAACCGATTGAACTGACAGTGTTGTTTCTGCTTGTTGGTGAATCTCGGTTGATTGGTCAGTAACAGCCGGAGCGTCCCTCCGGTGCGGCAGGAGGCGCTGCTCGCCGCTCCGCACTCCTCCCGCCGCTCCGTCGTCGACGCGGAACTCGGTGCGTGTGTTTACGTCCCCGCAGGCTCTTTGTCCGCACAACAGGAGCAGAATGTGCGCCGTGCAGCTGCTGCGGGTGTCGGTACATGAGCGGATCAGCGCCGCTGAAGACTTTCTTGCCGCAGCTGGAAAGAAGAAGTGGCGGAGATCCCGGCGCTGAGGGCGCTAGTTTCACCGAGCGGCTAACGGCGGCCGCGGAGGAGATCGTCGGTCTGTCGGAGGAAACCGTGGCGGAGCATGAAGACAGAGTGGAGCGGTCAGAGCGGGAGATTCGCCGCCAGAGGAGGTTGCTGATGCCGTGCTGAAGCCTGAAGGAAGCTGCACAGAGCAGGCCCCTGCTCTCTGGTGACCCTTGTGCTCAGAAGCGCCCGCATCGCTAAAAGCGCGCGCGTGCCCCTGCTGGGGCGGCGGAAATGTTCCCCAGGTTTAATTAAAGAGAAAACGCCTCTGACGTCACTGTTAAATATCAAAACATGCATATTTGGGTTAAACTACAGACATAGCAACAGCCTGAAGGCAGCGGCAGCGAGGCATCATGGGAGCTGTAGTAATAAGCCTCGTCGCTCTGGTGTCTGCTGAGACAAACAGCTTCAGGCGGACAGGAAACAACAACCAAAACATGATCAGACAATATTTACAATAAATAACAACAACAACATGCAGACATTTTCATCAGTGATCAATTTATTCCACATTTCTGCTGCCAGCGTCTCATCACCTCTTCTTCTTCTGTGGTGCCGGCTGTTTATGTGGACTGCTGATCTGAGGTTAGCGCTCCTGCTCTGTACAATCTGTCATTCACTGTCACTTCAAACAATCAGCTGATAGTCTGATGATGTATCACGTCACATGACATTACATCACATTATTACGATGTTAATTAAATATAAACTTTTCTGACTGTGAAAGAAGCTTCAGTCTAAAATCAGATTATTCAATAAAAACTTTATTCACAGTTTGAACAAACAGAAATTTACATTCTGTCCTCTGCACGTGTGTGTGTGTGTGTGTGTGTGTGTGTGTGTGTGTGTGTTCACAGACGTCCAGCTTGCTGCTGGATCCTCCTGAGCAGCAGGAGTGAGCTCCAGTCTGACCAGGAGGGATCCAGAGCTGCCACACACTAAAGAGGAGCAGGAGGAGCTGTGGAGCAGTCAGGAGGGAGAGCAGCTTGGAGGGCTGGAGGAGGCCCAGATCAAGTTCACCCTGTTCCTGTGGGAAGAGTGAAGAAGCAAAGAAGATGATGAGGAGAAACCCTCAGTCCCTCACAGCTTCACTCAGAGACCAACTGAAGCTGATGGAGAGGATCAGGAGGACCAGAACCAGCCAGGAACCTCACAGATCCAGGTCCAGATCTACAGCCATGAGTGAGACAACTCGTGGACTCGACTGAAAATCACTTTGTTTACTCAGACTGGATTCAAGCCAACAAAAGCCAATCAGATTTTGAAAGTCAGAAACTCTGCGACGCCCCCGATGGTGATGTTGTGTCATCAGTGAAGGAGCGGCCATTCCCCTGCTCGTACTGTGGGAAAAGGTTCAGTCTGAAGGGAAACCTGAACAGGCACGTGAGAGATCACACGGGAGAGAGACCGTTTCCCTGCACGGGCTGCAACAAGTCGTTTAAAGACAGTGGCTCGTTAACGGCACACATGCGCTGTCACACGGGAGAGCAGCCGTACAGCTGCTTGTTCTGCGGGAAGAACTTCTGAAGGGCGGGGAAACATGACGAGACATTGGCGAGAATCCACACTTGAGAGAAGCCGCTCACCCGTTTCCCGTGTGCAGCAAGAGTTTCCACGTCAAAGAGCACCTGAACCGCCACATGAAGTACCACACAGGGGAGAAACCCTTCAGCTGCACCGTCTGCGGGAAAGGATGTGCCCAGAAAACAGACCTGAAGAAACACATGAGAGTCCACACAGGAGAGAAACCCTTCAGCTGCCCCTTCTGTGGGAAGTGCTGCGCTGAAAAAGGAGACCTGACCAAACACATGAGGGTCCACACTGGGGAGAAGCCCTTCAGCTGCACTGTTTGCGGGAAGAGCTGTGCCCAGAAGGGGAGCCTGAAGATCCACATGAGGGTGCACACGGGAGAGAAACCCTTCAGCTGCTCCGTCTGCGGGAAACGCCTCACCGTCACCGGACACCTGAAGACACATGGTTGCACGCAACCGACGGCCAGGTGACCCAGGCTGCAGAGTCCTGCTCGGCTAAAGACCAGCAAGAAGTCGACACTGCCGAACCGCTGAGCACATCGTGACGTCGCCATTGGGTGGTTTCTCTTCTCACAGCGACGCCACGTCATTCAAAGACGTTGATATCTGACTGATTGATGAACTGCCGCCAGTGATTGATCACTAATACGTTATTTTTGCGATGCAGAGTCGGAAGCAGAGCTTCTCCTGAACCACCCAGCCGCTCAGATCAGCAGCTCGTCTCCTGATGTTTTCTGTCTTTGACCCGAAAGCTCCTGGTTGGCTGTCAAGAGACCGGCTCTCAGTGATACAAACCAATCACCTGAGCCACAGGTGAGAGACAAGTGGACATACAGTCAGCCGTCTGCAGGTGGGAGGTCACCTGGTGTGAACAGACACCTGGCATCATCTGCACTGCATCACACTGTGTCCGTCTCTCACAGGTTCTTTACTCACACACATACTCAGTGTGAGTCTGTCTCGCGCATCTGGTCGATGCTTTTCTAACCAACACGCGGTGGCTGAGCTGGAAAGGGCTTGAGCCTAACAGGCTCCTGTAGCAGCTGAGCTTTGCATGCTGGGAGATGGGAGTTGCTGATTGACTGAGGATATCACATGACTTTTGTTTCTGTATGAAACAAAACCAAAGATGAGACACAAGCTCACCAAGTTCGCTGATTTGGGCAAGAGCAAATGGTTAAAGCGTGGAGAAAGTGGTCGGGCCGATCTGATCTGTCAAAACTTCAAACAAGCATCAGTGTGAACATGTGAATCCAGTTTGGCCAGACCCCTCAGACTCTGGATCCAGGCTCACCAGTCAGACCTGTAAAAGGCAGCAATCAGGCTGTAGGCATCATTGCTAACCAGTGGTTCAGCATCTGAACACTTATTGGAAGCTCTGAGACTTGAGCTGGGCTGATCCTGATCGTCTGGAGAGTCAGACATTGAACTGACACTCGGTTAACACAGCTGATGCTTCTAATAAACTCAATGACACATCAACAACGACATGATACATGTTATTCTTGAAATGAACCCATTCTGCATTTTGATTGTAGAACACTCTTGACTGACGTCACAATTTGAATGCAGGACTGTTACTTGTAACTGAGTATTTGTACTCTGCAGCCTTGGTACTGAAGTAAAACGTGAGTCCTTCCTCCGCCGCAGTGAAAGGTGTGTTTCATTTGTCCACCGGTGCAGCAGAGAGCGCTGTTCGCTGCGGAGCCTTCGACTTCCGCTGTTTGCTCTTCTGTCTGCTGGAAGGTCAAACAGGCAGAGCATCAGAATGTGCGCCACCGTGCAGCTGCTTGCGGTGTCGGTGCTACGAGCGGACTGAAGCGCCGCCGCTGAAGACTTTCTGCTGCAGCTGGAAAAGCAGAAGAAGCGGCGGAGATCCGCGCTGAGTGGCGCTGCTCACCGAGCGGCTAACGGCGGCCGCGGAGGAGATCGTTGATCTGTTTGAGGAAACCGTGGCGGAGTACGAAGACAGAGTGGAGCGGTCAGAGCGGGAGATCTGCCGCCAGAGGAGGCTGCTGGATGCCGTGCTGAAGCCCGAAGTGAAGCTGCACAGGACAGGCCGTCCTCGCTCTGCGCCCGGAAACACCTCAAGTGGAGCCGAGCGCAGGCTAGCTGGTGATGCTAAATTTCTGTACACTCTGGATCGGTTGGTTGGGTGCTGACGTCACACCGGAGAGAGGCCCAGTCTCTGTTGACGGAAGCTGAAACCTGTTTGAGTTGATTTATTGTCCCCATGGGGAAATTCTTCTTCTTTGCGGCTAAGCTAACGAGGCTAGAACAGACTGGTGGGTTTAAATACAGCTGATGAGCTTGCACCAAATCAGGTCATATACAGTTAAAGCAGGTCAGTGCGTTACACCAGATCCAGGAGCTGCTTAAACAAACATCAGCTGCCCCCGCAGTGTCTCCGTGTCAGTGTATATCAGATATAAACCAGATCAGGTGTGTTAGTCTGCGCGTGACGACCAAGTGAAGGTTGATGTTTCATGAAATGACAACAAGTGAAACTGAGCGTCTGAGTCTGACGCCACCTCGAGCGTCATCCACGTCATTTCCAGCTGGGTGTGCGAGGGAAGTGCAGACGGTCCTGCTGTCGCCTGTTTCAGCAGCGGTGCGTTCAGAGGAAGATGAAGTTGGATTCAGCTCGCTGCAGTGCAGACAGAGGCCGGACAGTTAGACACAAGACACACACAGATCAATTAAAACCAAACGATGCACAAAGCTAATGAACAAGAAAAGACTCAATTGATTTTTCCTTCGTGGTAAAAGTTCATTAGTCTAACATTGTCTGTGTGTGTGTGTCCACAGACGTCCAGCTGCTGCTGGATCCTCCTGAGCAGCAGGAGGAGGCCCAGTCTGACCAGGAGGATCCAGAGTTGCCACACATTAAAGAGGAGCAGGAGGAGCTGTGGAGCAGGTCAGGAGGAGAGCAGCTTTGGAGGGCTGGAGGAGGCCCAGACTGCCCACTCCTGTTCCTGTGAAGAGTGAAGAAGAAGATGATGATGAGGAGAAACCTCATTCCTCACAGCTTCATCAGAGACCAACTGAAGCTGATGGAGAGGACTGTGGAGGACCAGAACCAGCCAGGAACTCAGATCCAGGTCCAGATTCACAGCCAGTGAGTGAGGACAGGGCGTCAGATTTGTGTGTGGCTGAGATTGAGGTCAGCTGTGAGGACTGGCAGGAGACCACAGACCCGCCGTCGGGTTCAAACGAACAGACTGCGTCTGATGAGAAGCTGAGTTCTCTGGACAAACCCTTCAGCTGCTCAGAGTGCGGGAAGAAGTTTGCCAGGACCAGGTTCCTGGAGACGCACATAAGAACGCACACAGGAACGCACACCGGAGCTCGACCCTTCAGCTGCCAGTCTGCGGGAAGAAACACGATCTACAGATATCTGGTCCGACACATGACGGTCCACACCGGGCAGCGACCGCACAGCTGCAGGGTCTGCAGCAAGAGGCTGGTGCGGCAGTCGGGAGTCGAGTGTCACTGCTGTGATAAGAGTGAGTGCCATCAGAAACTCTGCTACAGCCACAACCTGCGGGGAGTCACGCCTGCAAGGTCTGTTCAGCTGCTCCGTCTGCGGCAGGAGGTTCACTCAGAGAGGGTATCTGATGCAGCACATGGATCGACACACCGGGAAGATCTGGCCTGCTTGCTGTGTTCAGACAAAGGTTCGGGCTTGGCCACGAGGCTCAAGAGTCACACGCGGTGCTGGTGGACAGGGTGAAGCGGATCGGGATGGAGAGGCTGGAAACGAAGCCGGAGAGTCAGACTCTGATGACAAGACCTCGGACTCAGAGCCTGAGGTGAGGGAAGATGAGTGGACGGAGACCAGCGAGCCTCAGTCAGGCTCTGGTCAGGATGTCCCTGCAGGAGACGCAGGAAGCAGCACCGACAGGAAGCCATTCATCTGCACCAATGTAAACAGCCTCATGGAGAGGAGAACCTGAAGACACACCTGAGAACTCACTCAGGAGAGACCCGGTTTGGCTGCTCTTTCTGCGAGAAAGGACTACCGCAGAGAGAAAATCTGTCCAGCCACCTGAGCGTCCACATGGAGGACAAACGCTCTTGCATTGCATCTGCGGCAAAAGTTGTCTACACATGGCGTTATGACCTGAAAACCACAGAAGTTAGGACAACGAAGTCGCCACCGTCTGAAGGCCCAAACCTCACACTGAGGTTGGTGTGGATGATGATGGCGACGACACCCACGAACCACGTTTGACTTCAGACTCTCAGGAGACAGCTGAAGTGCTGGAAGGCGACACAGAGGAGAGGCCGTTCGGCTGCTCCCGGTGCGCTAAAAGGTTTCGCCGCAAGAAGAACCTGCAGGAACACATGAGGATTCACACCGGAGAGAAACCGTACGGATGCTCGGTGTGTTTGAAATACTTCTCATGTAGCGGCTCACTACGGAAATACCTGAGAATCCATTAATAGAGAGAAACCGTTCAGCTGCTCCATGTGCGGCAACCGCTTCACTGAGAGTGGCCATCTGAAGGTCCACATGAGGACTCACACCGGGGAGAAACCCTTCAGCTGCTCCGTCTGCGGGAAGAGCTTCACCTGGAGGCAGAGCTTCAACAATCACATGAAGTATCACACAGACACGAGGAGCGAACTGAACTAGAGATGCAGCAACAGACTCAAGTCGATTCGTGTTGGGAGATGTGGCACAGCTGAGTTCATCATGTCACCATCACCACATGACAGCCTCCTTCACAGCTGTCTCTGGGCAGAAACGTCCTGGATCAGCAGGAAATCAGAGGAACTCGTGCAGCTGCTCCAGAAAACAGGTGCCTCAGCTGAATTCAGAGGAACAGGCTGAGTTTAACTGTTCAGTCCGACGGTTTCACAGTTTTCACGACTTTAACATTATTGTGCAAACAGAAGTTTCTGTAAGTCAGTCGATGCAGAGTCAGGCTGAGCAAACGCTTAACGGCGTAAACATCTAATGCATCACGATGAAAAACAAAACACTAAAAACAAAAGGAATAAACTTGGACAAAGTAAAGATCAAGGAAAACACTGATGAAAGATAGAAACAGTTTCTGATCGTGATGGTGTGATGTCACATGATCCAGCAGACCAATCGCAGCGGTTCAAAAACACCAAATGTTTAACTTTCAAATCTGTGATGATCAAACGTGACGCACACAACAAGTCTGTGATATTATAAACAATTTAACACCCCGTGGCCTGCGTTCCTTCAAGACCATCTTTGCCGAGCATGTCAGTGACGAGTGCAAGTGTCGGTTCTACAAGAACTGGTATAAGTCCAAGAACAAGGCTTTCAACAACACTTAAGTTGGATCAGCTGTCTTAGAGAGTCGACATGGCCTCTTCCCATGAACGCCCAGATTCTGTTTCCTGTTTGATCGTTGAGTCCACATCATACTAATGAGAGACGATCAAACCTGATTATTAAAGTCACTGAAGTTCATTTCCAATCATCAGAAAATCGACTTGTTTCTTTGTCAAATGTCAAAGCTTTTCCGAGTTTCCTAAAAGTCCATCGATGCGTTTACAGTTTATGAAACTTGAATAAAAGAGAATTATTCGCCCCAGCTCTGAAAAATGTTCATCTGTTCTTTAAGGTTTGGACTTGCAACCGATCTATCAAACCTCTTCCGGACGTGCCACTTCCTGTAACCACAAACACAGCTTCCGGTCCACTGACCTTCAGAATAAACGTTTTATTTATTATAAAGCTGGCAGCGGAGTGAAGGACAGAAGAAGTTCATGAATAATAAAATACATTCTGGATGATAAATAAAACAAACAGCTGATTAAACAAACAAAACAACAGAAAAAGGCGGGCACGAGAGAGCATTTTATTAGAAAGATGACACCGGAAGGTTTTGCATCTTGCCTGCCGTAGTGATGGCAGCGCCAGCGTAGTAAACCCGGTGAAAGAGGAGAAAACCCGACGCTTGTCTCTTGTGACCAGCGAAGATGGAGAGACGCCGGAAGCTGCTGGCTGTGGATTTAAAAACGGAAACAAGGCTGCAAGAAGAAGGTTTGTTCTTCTGCTGTTTCCTGTTTTGCTAATGTTGCTATGCTAACAGTGGTATTCAAACACAGTGTGTTAGCTGCAGCTAGCTCCTGCACAGTAAATCAGTGTGTTAGCTGCAGCTAGCTCCTGCACAGTAAATCAGTGTGTTAGCTGCAGCCAGCTCCTGCACAGTAAATCGGTGTGTTAGCTGCAGCTAGCTCCTGCACAGTAAATCAGTGTGTTAGCTGCAGCTAGCTCCTGCACAGTGAGGGGTTGCAGTGCAGACAGACAGTGATGCTGATCTGATTTGAATGGGTGGAGGTCTCTGTTGGATGAGTCCACGTTGACCTGGTCTGAAGGAGGATTTAATCTGGAGAAACTCTGAGCACAAATTCTCTCTGATGTCGAACCAGATGAGAGCATGTTTGAGGTGTGTAGGTCATGTATTGATATTATCTGTATTGTGATAGGCGGTTTTGCCCCTGGTTTAAAGGCTGATTTAAGTCAGTGTGCTTCCTAGTTGCAACTGTCTTTTCCTCTAATTTGCTATTACATCCACATCAGCACTTACTGAATTTGTGAATGTGTTACACCCCACAGTAGTCGCCTTACTGTAGAAATGTTCAGTAGTGCTACTGAGCAGTGACTCTTTCGTAGTATTTTATAAAACATAACATCTCAGCAGCCACAGCAGAAAACCATCAACTGAGCCTGACCTGAGCTCTGTTTGTCTGTTTGTGTTTCAGCTTTACCTTCTGATGTCCGAAAGGTGATTGTTGGTGAAGAAGAGCAGCAGGAGTGGAGCTCCAGTCTGGACCAGGAGGATCCAGACAAGGCACATTAAGAGGAGCAGGAGGAGCTGGTGGGAGCAGCTCAGGAGGGAGAGCAGCTTGGAGGGCTGGAGGAGGCCCAGATCAAGTTCACCCTGTTCCTGTGGAAGAGTGAAGAAGAAGAAGATGATGAGGAGGTCCCAGTCCTCACAGCTTTCACCAGAGACCAACTGAAGCTGATGGAGAGGACTGTGGGGGACCAGAACCAGCCAGGAACTCAGATCCAGATAGTGATTACAGGCCTTCAGACTCCTCTGAGACTGAAGTTAGTGATGGTGATTGGGAGGAGACCAGAGAAGCTCCATCAGGTTTAGACTCTATGAAACAAGCTGAGGTGACAGTTGGTGATATTAACTGTACTACGGTAGAGAGATCATTCAGCTGCTCAGAGTGTGGACAACGATTTGGCCGCAAACCACACCTGAGCGCAATACTACGAGAATTCACACGGAGAGAAACCGTTCAGCTGCTCGTTCTGCGGGAAAAGATTTTCTCAAAAGGGAAACTCGATCAGTCACATGAGACTTCACACAGGAGAGAAACCCTTCAGCTGCTCCGTCTGCAAGAAAACCTTCAGGTACAGCGGAGACGTTAGCAGACACATGAAAATCCACACAGGAAAGAAAACTCCACACTGTGTTAGTGATGTCATCAACAGGGGACCAGATCCAGCTTGTGCTGCAGTCCAGGTTCCACATGTATGTGCCCTGTGACTTCGGATGACAAACCTACAGCAGCTGAAACTGAAGCCAGCGACGGTGTTTGAAGCAGAAAGCGAGGAGCAGGAGTCTGGCTCTAAGAGTCTGAGCGATGACGTGTCTGTGAGCGACGTGAGGTGTAACTCTGACAAAGAGTTGTTCAGCTGCTCACAGTGCGGGAGGACGTTTTGTCGCAGGGATCATCTGATGAGCCACATGAGGACACACACAGGAGAGAAACCCTTCAGCTGCTCAGTGTGTCAGAAACGTTTCAGCTGCAGCGGGAACATCTTGGCTCACATGAGGATCCACACAGGAGAGAAACCGTTCGAATGCTCCTTCTGCGGCAAAAGCTTCAGTCAGAAAGGAACTTTACAGCTGCACCTACGGATCCACACGGGAGAGAAACCGTTCAGTTGCCCCTTCTGTGAAAAAAGATTTGCACATAAGCGACGGATGACGCTGCACATGTCAGTTCACACGGAGCAGAAACGGTTCAGCTGCACTGCTTGTGACAAACGGTTCACCTGGTACACTCAGCTCAAGACACACAAGTGTGTGGGTGAGTCCTCCCAGCTTCGTCAGAGCCAATCGGAGAAGAAGGTGGCTCCTAGAGAATCGTTCAGCTGCAGCGAGTGTGGCAAGAAGTTCAGCCTCAAAGGAAATCTGAAGACGCACATGAGGATTCACACCGGAGAGAAACCGTTCAGCTGCTCCGTCTGTGGTAAAAGCTTCAAACAGAACGTCCACCTGACGGAGCACATGACCATTCACACCGGGCAGAAACTGTACAAATGCACCGTATGCGGCAAAGGATTCAATAAGAAGCTACTTGTCAGAAACCACACGTGTGTTTAATCCCTTGCCACCCGAACTAATGAACCTGTTTTTAATGAGCGAAGGAAACAGTTTCTCAACATCTGAATGAGTGAAATTCAACTAGTTCAACCTTGATATGTTTGAAACTATAAACTGACGACCACTCTGCAGCTCTATGATGTTTTGCAGCTAGTTTTTGCTTATAACCATAAACCTCGCTCTGCAGCTGTTTCTCGACTTCAGCCATATATTCACTTCAGCCCCAGAAATCAGAAGCTGTATTTCGTTAGGGAATAATAAACGCCGGTTCATTAAATACGTTCAACACTTCATGATCGTTAAATTTCAATATTTAACAGTTTTCAGCTCATTTTAGTTCTTTTTGTGTCACTGTTGACTCGGACACGTGGACATGAGCAAACAGTCTGTTTGTTTGTTTCATCTGGGACAGAGCTCAGTGATCAGCATTCAGCAGTTTCCACATCGCGGAAGTCAAACAGGCTTGATTGTGACGTTCAGTTTCTGCCACGTGACCAATCAGAGCTGCACCGGCCGTCACATGTTCACCACAGTTAGACTGAGTCCTGTCGACTGACGCTGGCGTCTTTGTTCAAGCGCTGCAATGTAAAGAAACAAACTTCATCTTGATCCACCACGACTGAAACGACTCTCTAAGTTTTAAGAGTAGAAGTACTGTGAAAATACCGACTACAGGTAAAAGTATTTTTACTAGAACAGGAAACGGTTTTCAGCGCCAGTGACAACACGTTCCTGATCCAACTGAGTCGAATAAAGTTTATTCAGCTGAATGAGGAGGAAGAGGACTCTTTTTCATCACAAAACACAGCAGCAGTTGGAAATTTCACTGCACAGGCAGGGAACGGGTAACTACAGCTCAGAGAAAAGTAGGGAGTAAAGAGATACACAAGCCTGGAGATGTACTGAGTAGAAATATAAAGTACTAGCTTAATAGAAAAATACTTCAGTAAAGTACATTTGTACTCTCAAGTTCATATGAAATAACTAAGTTCACATTTAGTGATTACACTGTCAATTTTGTCGGAGGCTCCATAATAAAAGCCTGGTTTTTAAACGAACGAGCCATCTTTTATTTTGAAGGCGTGGACCGGAAGTTGTGTTTTGGTACCGGATGTTGTGGCGGTTAGCATGTGCACAGCTAACGCGCTGAAAGCGAGGAAACGTCTGGTGATGAGAACGATCAGCTGCCCCTGTTCTCCTGTTTGGACTCTTCGGTTTGTGGGGAAATGTTCAGACACCAGGAAATTAAAGATTTATTCCACCGGAAGCTGCGAATAGCGTCTCGAGACGATCTGATGGGACATTTCGAGGAGACGATCTCAGGATATGAGAAGGAACTCGACCGTCGGCAGAAGCTACTGGACGTGGTTTTACAGCCGGAGATAAAGCGGTTTGTTTCTGCTGTTATAGCACCTCGCTGCTCTGCTCATGCTAAGCTAACACTAGCTAAACCACCCGCACTGTGTCTGTTAGCGGCGGGATGGCACCAAGCACGTTAATTACAAAGTAACTGTACTTCGCATTTATGCGTTACTCATACTTTGTACTCTATTACATGTCAACACTGCAGGAAGCAGCAAACTGTTGTTTTTATCAGCGTGTTTACGCAAGACAGACATTATTTCAAAATAAAAGTAACCTTCCGGTGACGTCATGAGACCTTAACGTTCATTCATTCATTCAGTCAGCGGTAATTTACCAACATTAAATGTGGATCAACAGTAAGAAAATGAATCCACGCATGTTTTTATATGAAAGATAAACATTCATAGTTGATCCATGAGAGAACGTGCTCTGTCACGTGACAGGAAATACCAACTGAATAATGACGTCACAATATTACTGACCGTTAACACTGAGAATAATCAGAGGTTCACTGTGGAGGAAATGATGACTCAGCAGATATGAATACAAATGTGTAGCGGTCTGTGATGCAACGCTGATGCAGCGAGTTTTACTGAAACGTCTCAGACCTCACTCTGTGTGTGTGTGTGTGTGTCCACAGACGTCCAGCTGCTGTTGGATCCTCCTGAGCAGCAGGAGTGGAGCTCCAGTCTGGACCAGGAGGATCCAGAGCTGCTACACATTAAAGAGGAGCTGGGGAGCAGTCAGGAGGGGAGAGCAGCTTGGGGGGCTGGAGGAGGCCCAGATCACTAAGTTCTCCAGACTCCAGGTTCTTACAGATTCGTTCAAACAGAAGCTGCGAACTGCGTCTCGAGACGATCTGATGGGATTTCGAGAGACGATCTCAGGATATGAGAAGGAGCTCGATCGTCAGCAGAAGCTGCTAGATGTGGTTTTACAGCCGGAGATAAAGCTGCAGAGAGCAGGTTTGTTTCTGCTGTTAGCACCTCGCTGCTCTGCTCATGCTAAGCTAACGTTAGCTAAACCACCCGTACTGCGCCTGGCCTCCTCTTGCACGGTGGCGTCTGGCGTGTGTGAGTTGGACCAACTGTTGTTTCGTTTCACTGAAACTGAAACTTTGCAGCAGCTTCAACATGTTCGAGCAAAGCATCTGATTTACTGGTGTCAGTAGTTCTGTTTGTGTGTGTGTCCTGCAGACATCCAGCAGCTAAGCAGAGTGAGCACAAGGTTCCCTTTGGAGGAGTGGGAGCTCTAGTCTTGACCACAGGGAGGAGATCCAGAGCTGCTGGCTACTTTCAAAGGAGGAGCAGGAGGTTGTGGGCAGTCAGGAGGGAGAGCAGCTTGGAGGGCTGGAGGAGGCCCAGATCAAGTTCACTCCTGGTTCCTGTGAAGAGTGAAGAAGAAGATGATGATGAGGAGAAACCTCAGTCCTCACAGCTTCACCAGAGACCAACTGAAGCTGATGGAGAGGACTGTGGAGGACCAGAACCAACCAGGAACTCAGATCCAGATCCACATTTACAGCCAGACACTGAGGACAGGACAGAAGACTCCTCTGAGGCGGAGAGTGATGGTGGCGACAGAGACTGGAGGGATCCTGACAGGAAGTTGTTTGGCTGCTCCGTGTGCAGTAAAACATTTAATCACAGAGGGAATCTGAACATCCACATGAGGACGCACACGGGAGTGAAACCGTTCAGCTGCTCTTTGTGCAACAAAAGGTTCACGCAGAAGGCCGGTCTGAACTACCACCTGAAAACGCACACGGGAGAGAGACCATTCGGTTGCTCTGTGTGCGGTAAAACCTACAGACACAAAGGCGCCCTGACGTACCACATGGCCACGCACACGGGGGCGAAACCCTTCAGCTGCACTGACTGCGGCAAAAGGTTCAGAGGGATGTCGCAACTCAAAATCCATAAATGTGTCGCTGAGAAACGACTGCACAGAAACGACAAACACAAGAAACCGCTGAGCTGCTCCGAGTGTGATGCAACATTTCCCAACAACTACCTTCTGACGACCCACCTGAGGATGCACCGAGGCAAGAAACTGTTCACGTGTCCATTCTGCGGCAAGAAGCGTCAGTTCAGTTCCCACCTGGAGATCCACATGAGGACCCACACCGGGGAGAAACCGTACAGCTGCTCCATCTGCGGCAAGAGATTCTCACAGAGAGGAATCATGAACCAGCACATGGCCGTGCACTCGGGGGTGAAGCCCTTCAGCTGCTCCGACTGTGGAAGGAGATTCTTCTGGCAGTTCCAGGTCAAAAAACACAAGTGTCTGGGTCCATCCTCAATACAGAGACAAGGCTTCCACGGACCGGACGGCAGAGGATCAGAACCAGGCAGGAGCTGGACCCCAGAGAGAAACTTAAAACCAGATGCTAAGAAAGGGCCCACATTATCTTCTGAGGCTGAGGACAGCGTTGACATTGACTTTTGGAGAAAAACCAGGAAACATCAGTCAGGCGTCACCTACCGGAGGAACAGAAAGGCCTGCGTCAGCGACAGCGGCAGCACTGACAAGAAACCATCCAGCTGCTCTGATGACTCAGCAAAAACTGAACCAAAGACCAACGGCGTTAACATCAATATGAGCGCACAGACCAGACGCCAGTCAGGACTAAACTACAGGATACAGGAGGAGTTCTCTGTCAGTGATTCAGGATCCAGCGCTGACAGGAAACCGTTGAGCTTCTCTGTGCGTCACATTAGTTGCGAGGACAGTGCGACACACGGGAAACACCACACAGGAGAGAAACCGCTCAGCTACTTGTGTTGTGAGAAAACGTTTGCGACGGCAGGACATCTAACCAGACACATCTCCGTCCACACAGGAGAAAAGCTCCACAGCTGCATCATTTGTGACAAAACCTTCAGTTCAGAGTCGCAGCTTGTGAGCCACAGGTGTATCAGTGACGCCTCAAAGCAACAGACTCTGATCACTGCCAACAGACTGTTTGTCTGCTCTCAGTGCGGCAGAGGATTCAGCCGCAGGCACCACCTGCAGCTTCACACGAGGAGTCATGCAGCAGAGAAACCGTTCGGCTGCTCAGTCTGTGGGAAAACGTTCGCCAGGCGAGAAACTTTGAGCTTCCACATGTCATGTCACACGTGGGAGAAACCCTTCCACTGCTCCGTCTGCAACACGGGGTTCATCGACAGTGAGTCTTTAGTTAAACACATGAGGATCCACACAGGAGTGACTCAGTTCAGCTGCTCAGTCTGCGGCAAAGAGTTCACATGGAGGAGATATCTGACCAAACATATGGAAGTTCACGCCAAGCAGAAACTCCACAGCTGCCGTGTCTGCAACCGAGAATTCACTCAGCTCTACCAGCTCAGGGACCATCAGTGTGCCGGAGGTCGGGCTGAGGAGGACGGAGACACAGAGCATCTCAGCAGTGGCTCAGCTGAACAGAGGGAAGCTGATGGAGAGAACTGTGGAGGACCAGGATCAACCAGAAACTCAGATCCAGATCCAAATTCACAAGGAGGTTCTGATGATAAGACTGTAGACTCCTCTGAGCCTCAGGCCAAAGTCAGAGTAGATCTGATGGAGATGAGTGAGTCAGGTTTAAACCCTCAGAGGGATCAAACATGTAACAGCTGCTCCGAGTTTGAGGAAGCATCTTCCACCTGTCAACCTCTGAAGATCCACAGCAGAGAGAAGCCATTCAGTGTTACAGAGACAGGAAGTCTGAGCCGACACATGTTCGACCCCACAGTGAATCACAAAGGCCTGAAGCAGGAGGATCCAGAGCTGCCACACATTAAAGAGGAGCAGGAGGAGCTGCGGAGCAGTCAGGAGGGAGAGCAACTTGGAGGGCTGGAGGAGGCCCAGATCAAGTTCACTCCTGTTCCTGTGAAGAGTGAAGAAGAAGATGATGAGGAGAAACCTCAGTCCTCACAGCTTCACCAGAGACCAACTGAAGCTGATGGAGAGGAGTGTGGAGGACCAGAACCAGCCAGGAACTCAGATCCAGATGTACAGCCAGTGAGTGAGGACAGTGTTGATAGTGATTTCTGGAAGGAGACCAGAGAACGTCCGTCAGCACCAGACTCTTTTAAGGACGATGAGATCTTTGAAAATGTTTTTTCTGAGGAGAACGTGCTGAGCTGTTCTGCTGAAAAGGCTTCAGAGCGTCAGAACCGGGAGAGCGCTGACAGCGACGTTTGGAAAGACAACGACAAACCAGAGGAAACAGACGGGAAACCACATCGCTGCTCCGAGTGCGGGAAAAGGTTTCTGCACCTCCACCACATGAAGAACCACAGGAAACATCACCAAGGAAAGAAGGAAGCGTTCGTGTGTTCAGTCTGCGGTCAGACCTGTCCCTACATGTCCCACCTGAAGATACACATGAGGACTCACACTGGAGAGAAACCCTTTGTTTGCCCTGTCTGTGGTAAGAAGTACGCTCATAAGGCAAGCATGCAGTCCCACATGTCGGTCCACACTGTGGAAAAGCAGTACACCTGCAGCGCCTGCGACAGTGGCTTCGCCTGGTTTACCGAGCTCAAGTATCACCAATGTGCAGGTCGGACGGCTGAGGGAGAAACCACGTCGCTTCCCTGAAGAGACACACGGTGGCGTCTCAGAGACAAATGATCCATGTTTTTACTTTATTGACCAAACCGTCGATCACACACCAGAGCCAATCAGTGAGTCTGCGTCACCTCAGGCACCAAATAAACCGAATCCATGTCAGCAACAGACATGGAATCGCTGCAGATCATAGTCCATGGGTCAGTTTGTGGTTACAGTACATTTAGTTTTCTCTCTCTGCAGAAACTCAAAGTTCATATTTGGTTCTGTTTAAATGTTTGATGAGCAGAGAAGACTCAGATCTCAGGTCTGTGTGTGAACAGAGCAGATGATTAAGACTCAGAGCAAACACGTCAGATTGATGCTCATCACAAATGTTTGAATAATGTTTTTGTTGGAAACAGCAGCCGGAGCATGCGGTGCCTTTAAATGTCACAAATTATTTTCATCAATAAAACACTGATCAAAACTCAGAATCTGTGGTTTTCTAATGTTTCCAGAGTGAAACTTTAATCAGGTTCAATGTGTTTCCTTACTGTCGTCTGCAGAGTGAACTCTGATGTAGCGCTGCCGATATAAATATATATATAAACAGATCTAATAAACATATAATTATACATGATTCAGATCAGGTGGACCTGCTGGTCGTCTCCTCCACATTCGTGGGGTTGTGCAGCGTGAGTTCATCCCCCAGGGTCAGACTGTCAGTGGAGAGCTCTGCTGCACCGCTCTGAGGGAGGAGACTCAGCACCAACCACCTGAACTGGGACAGGTGGAGCTCTCCTTCTCCATCAGGACACACAGCACTGAGAACACACACAGTGTTTTAGCTGCAGCAACACAATCACTGCTCTGCACCCACCCTGCTGCTGCACCTGCAGACACACACTTCTCCTCTGCTTTGTGCTCAGGTCAGTGAAGTCTGAATCCATTCACTCGCTGCAGCTGCACTTTACTGAAAAACAAGTTTAAACAAATTAACCTGAAATGAAAGAGTGATGAAGTGATTGTCTCAGAGTTAAACCTGACGAGTAGTTTATTACAGTCAAGATCTGAAATGATACACAAGTGAAGTCGGACTGATGATTGATGTTCGACTCTGACATGGAAACAAGGTTAAAAGCTGTTTATGGTCAGAAGATCAATAATAAAACTGATCAGGAAGTGATGAAACGTCCTGCAGAGTCAAACAAACATGGAGGAACGTTCAGAGTTCATGTTTCACCATAAAGTCAAATCTGAAGCTGTGACCTGACGTCATACAGCAAGCCATTTGTCTCAAATCAGTGTATGCAGCTTGACTCAGTGGCTGTGCGCTGATGTTAGCTTCTCTGATGCTAATCCCACAGTTACAAGCTAACCTGATCTGCTAGTTAGCTTACTTAGCATTCAGCGATGGCTTCTGTCTCCTTCAGTTATAATGAAATAAACTTTATTGACACTGATAGAGGTGACACTCGGGTAATTAGTAGCTGTTAGCCGCTGTGAGTTAACCCAGCACTTCCTCTGAAACTCATCAGCTCCAGAAGTGGACAGGGCTCACAAGACGGGTGTTGGCAGCTGAAATTGGTTCTGGTTCGACTGTTCTGCTGCATCATGAGACCAGATGTGATCCACCACCACAGTCTCTGCAGACAGGAAGTTGTCCCTTGGAGGACGCGCTCAGGGCAAAGCAGCCATGACCAAGCAGCTGATTGGTTTCTCTCCAGTTTCACAAGTTCTGAACTGGATTCAGATTTCTCAGTCTGGCCCCGCCTACAGTCCGCTGGCTTCTGTCCAATCGGCGCTGTCGTCAGTCTCCAGTTCTTCTTCTTCACTCTTCACAGGAACAGGAGTGAACTTGATCTGGGCCTCCTCAAGCCCTCCAAGCTGCTCTCCCTCCTGACTGCTCCACAGCTCCTCCTGCTCCTCTTTAATGTGTGGCAGCTCTGGATCCTCCTGGTCCAGACTGGAGCTCCACTCCTGCTGCTCCTCCTTAATCATCTGTTTCGAGGGCAAAGCTGAAACACAGGAGAACAGTTATTGATCCAGACGCATCAAACTCCATGACAATCATGTGACCTACAGAAAATCAATCAAACTGATTATTGATTGTATCAGCATGTTAAATGAATACTAAGTGTAAAGTGACTGGATCATTAACGCTGCAGTTTGCCGCTCACCATGATGGATGAAGCAGAGCCACGTCATGTGGTCGCTCTCCTCCTCCTCCTCCTCCCCCTCCTCATCATCATCAAAAACAACCAGTTCATTGTTAAAAAGCTCTTCTTCATCTTCTTCCTGTCGGACTGGATGGCGCCGGCTCTCCCCACTTATCTGTTGCCGCCGTCCCAGTGTCTCCCGGCCAGTGGCAAGCGGCTGCCCTGCTCTGAAGCAGAGGATGAGATCGTCCTCACTGCCATCGCTCCTCACAGAGATTCCACACACTTTGAAAGAGTCTCTGATCAGAACCTTGTCCAGCCCGTCCCACGCAGTGACTGCCCAGTCCACCAGCAGGCGGTGGTCGGGGCCGGCAGCGGTGACCTCCCCTGTGTCCCCCACCCTCCAGCGGTCGAAGGCTTCTTGCAGACTCTGCCTGAAGGCCTGGCTCCACATCACAGCGGGGGGGTGGATGTATCTGGTGCCGCCCGGCGGGATCACAGCAGTCGTGATGTTGTAGCCGCACCTCAGTTCAGCTGCAGTGGCGGTGCTGATGTGGCAGTGATATGAGTCCCAGACGAGGAGTCGCGGGGTGGAGCTGAATCTTCCCAGCACGCACTGCAGCCAGTCTGTGGTCAGGGCGTCATCCATCCAGCCGCTCGCAGATGTGGCGATCACAGCGCCGGCAGTCTGCTGCTGCAGCGCTGTCACTTCGCCTGCCACTGCCTTGAGCACCACAAATGGCTTCAGTTTGGTGCCGTCGGCCTTGGCGGCAAGGACAATGGTGAAAAGGCAGTTCTGTGGATCAGCAGCAGAGGGCGATGCTGCATCAAACCAAACCGCTGTCTCATCCATCACAATGATGTCATCCTCTGAAATCCCGTTACAGCTGACCATGTGACCAACATGGTCCACAAACCAAACCAGCTCCTCGCTGAGGGATTCTGGGTCTTTATGGGCCTGTTGGGTGCGATGTCGCAACGAGAGGTTGTTCCTCTGAAGAAACCTTTGCAGCCATGCAGAGCCGGACACACATGCCTTCCCTCCACCACCAACTGAGGGGAACAGCTTCAACGCTGCACTCTCGATCATTTTACTGGTGACCAGCTGCCGCTGGTCCCACATGGAGTGGATCCACTGTAACAGTCGAGTCTCCAGCTCCGCGTTGACCTTCTTCCTGCCTCCTCCACTCAGCCGTGCTCTGCCCTGGTCAGCCTGCAGCAGCTCATCCTTCTGCTTCCTCCAGTATCGGATCCTCTTTGAGTCGATGTTGAAGTGTCGCGCAGCTTTCTCCCCTGAATGCTCCTCTGCAAACTGCAGGACTCGCTCTTTGAACTTCAGATCAAACTTCCGTCTGGGCGCCATGTTGATGACGTCAGCCTCATCTCCTCTGATTTGGATGAAGGAAGCAGGGTTTTATTTAAGAGAACACAGTTGCTGCTGCGCAGGAGGAGACAAACAGCAAATGTTGCAGCTAGTTGCAGCTAGCAGTCCGTGTGTGGACAGCTGAGCTAACGTTATCTTAGCACTGACCGCCTGCTATAGCACAGGTCACATGTTTCCTGCAACAAACCTGCAGCTTCGGTTCAGCGACGCTTCAATTCAACACCGGGAGAAACACGGGCAATCACTTCCGCCACTTAGGGGAACAACTTCCGCCGCCGACCGGAAGTGGTTGTTCGCCATCCGTATTAGATCTAAAATAATTTAGAGTAATAAAAAACATTTAAGTCGTTTTTTTAAAATGTTGCTGCTGTAAATATTCAACTAAAACATCAGAAACAGCAGAAATGAATGAAGTGGCACCGGGCGATAACGCTTCGGAAGTTAGCTTGGCATGCTAGCTGCACAGGGCCGTACTAATATCTGGGCCGTTTGAAAGAGAACGAGCGACAACAGAAAGTCCTGGACGCTGTTTTCAAGCCTCAGCTTCGGTTACACAGAGCAGGTCTGTGCACTTTTCTTCTTCTCACTGTATCCTCTGTTTCCCTGAGCTCAGAGCATCCGCTACAACACGAAGGCGCCGCTACTCTCAACCTTACGGTAACTGAACAGCGCGCAGGCACGTTGATGTTTCTGTTGCTTCTCACTTTTCTTCTGTGGTCACAGTCAACAATCAGCTGTTACTGTAAACAACGTCTCGCGTGTTTCCTGCTGTGACACATCATCACTGAACTGATCCTGGCGGCTGCAGACTCGTCTTCCCTTCACTTTGGTCAAAAACACGTGACAATATATTAATATGTAATATTAAATATCGTAACATGTTAATTCAATTCAATTCAATTTTATTTATATAGCGCCAATTCACAACAAAAAGTCATCTCAGGGCACTTTACAAACAGAGCAGGTCTAGACCACACTCATTACTGTTAGTTACACCCAACAGTTCCACCATGAGCAAGCACTTGGCAACAGTGGCAAGGAAAAACTTCCTTTTAACAGGCAGAAACCTTGGACAGATCCTGGCTCTAGGTGGACGGCCATCTGCCTTGACCGGTGGGGGGGGGGGGACAATAGAGAATAATGACAGCAAATGACAGCAATAGGCAGCAGAGGACACGGGGCACAGGCTGATGTTCAGCCTTGGAGCCACAGGTATCTGTAGAGAGGTACAGAGAGAGAGACCAGAGAGAAACAAGCACAGCACTAGGGGAGAGAGGACACAGAGCTAATGGAGTTTAAGGAGAGAGAGGGAAGAGGAGGAGTGTGGAGACGATCATGGGATGTCCCCCAGCAGCCTCGGCCTACAGCAGCATAACTAGGGGATGGCATGGATGGTGTAGTTCAGATGGTAACTAGAGCTAGCTGTAAGCTTTGTCGAACAAGAAGGTTTTAAGTTTTACTTTTTAAAAAGCAGAAGGTGTTCGCCTCAGACCCAGACTGGCAGCTGGTTCCACACAAGAGAGGAGCCTGATAGCTGGGTGCCCGCCTCCCATTCTACTTTTTGAGATTCTGGGAACCACAAGCAAACCTGCACTCTGGGAGCGTAGTGATCTGTTGGGTTGATAGGGACTTAGCATCTCATTGAGGTACAATGGAGCTTCTTGGCCATTATGGGCCCTTGTAGGTAAGAAGGACTTTTAAAAATCTATTCTGACTTTTGCTAGAGCCAATGAAGAGAAGCCAAACTGGAGAAATATGATCTCTCTTTACAATTCCCCACTCAGAACCCCAGCAGCTTTTGATGAGCTGGAGGCCCCGTGAGCTGCTAGTCGGACAACCTGACAACAAGGAATTACAATAGTCCAGCCTTGAGGTGACAAATGCGTGGACTAGCTTTTCGGCATCATTTTTGGACAGGATACTCCTAATCTTAGCTATGTTGCGCAAGTGAAAGAAGGCAGTCCTAGTGACCTGCCTAATATGGGACTGATAGGACATATCCTGGTCAAATATGACTCCCAGGTTCCTCACGGTAGAACTGGAGGCCAGGGTAACACCATCCAAAGCGACTGCAAGGTCAGATAACCTGTCTCTGAGGTGTTTAGGCCCAAACAAAATCACCTCAGTTTTGTCTGTATTTAGAAGCAGAAAATTATAAGTCATCCAGGCCTTAATGTCTGTCAGACATGTCTGAAGTCTGACTAATTGATCTGTTTCTTCTGGTTTCATAGATAAATATAGCTGTGTATCGTCCGCGTAGCAGTGGAAATTTATGTTGTGCTTCCTAATAATATTGCCTAGGGGGAGCATGTAA
The DNA here is from genome assembly GCA_008933995.1 of Datnioides undecimradiatus. Lineage (NCBI taxonomy): Eukaryota > Metazoa > Chordata > Actinopteri > Lobotiformes > Datnioididae > Datnioides > Datnioides undecimradiatus. Next base: position 273,158 of record WARS01000074.1, read on the forward strand.
AGGGAGAACAACAGTGGTCCAAGCACAGAACCCTGTGGAACTCCATGATTAACCATTGTGTGCACGGACGAGTCATTATTAACGTGGACAAACTGGAATCTGTCGGATAGATAAGATTTAAACCAGCTTAGTGCTGTTCCTTTAATGCCAATGACATGTTCTAGTCTCTGTAGTAGGATACCGTGATCGATGGTGTCAAATGCAGCACTGAGGTCTAGCAGGACAAGTAAAGAGACGAGGCCATTGTCAGAAGCTATTAGGAGGTCGTTGCTAACCTTAACCAATGCTGTTTCTGTGCTGTGATTTATTCTAAATCCTGACTGAAATGCTTCAAATAAACTGCTCCTCTGCAGGTGATCACATAACTGATCAGCCACAGCCTTTTCAAGGATTTTAGAAATAAAGGGGAGGTTGGATATTGGTCTGTAGTGTGCTAAAACACCAGGGTCGAGAGAAGGCTTTTTGAGTAGAGGTTTGATGACAGCAACCTTAAAAGCCTGTGGAACATAACCTGTTAGTAATGACAGTAATGTGTTATAATATAAAACAATATTATTAAATCTAACATATTGTGTTGAGGTTAATGTGGGTTCTTCTTCTGTCTGTAAAGTTGTTGTCTGTCTGTCTGTTGTGTTTTAATCTTTAATTGACTTTGTTTTCATTCAGTCCCAAAAAAAATCATTTGCCTTTGAAAAATTTCAAACACATCTGTTTTTACAAAACTGTTTGCAGTTTTTCTCGTTGCGACAAAACCTTGTTCAGACATTAATAAATCATCTGTCAGAATAAAGAGTCAGTGTTTAGTCTTTCTACCTGCCTTGTTCCTGCTGAACTGGTTTAGCTCAGTGTCTGGTTCGATCTGAACCTGCAGCCTGACTGAAGCTCGCCATGTTTGTGTCCTCTGCTGATAGTTTTCACACAGAGGAGCTGAAATCAGTAGCAGCATTGTTTCAGAGCGTGTCGTGTCACACATTAAGACACCTTATCAACAGAAATCCAAACTAATTCATGAGCAGCAGTTTATTGTATCGACGCTGTGACACGAAACACTTCATTTGCAGGCGCTCAGAGCTGCACACTCATGTCTTTTAAACTGTGACTGCCACCTGAAGCTTCTGCCGCAAACGCTGCAGCTGAACGGTTTCTCCCCGGTGTGCGCCGTCATGTGTCTGGTCATGTGACCCTTTCGGGAGAATCTCTTCCCGCACTCGGAGCAGACGAACGGTCTGAGTCCAGTGTGAGTTCTCATGTGCTGAACCAAGGTGTGTCGCTGAGTGAAGCTCGTGTTACAGACCGAGCAGGAAAAGGGTTTTTCTCCTGTGTGAATCCTGACATGTGCAACCAAATCGGAGCGCTGCCTGAATCGTTTGCTGCACAGGGAGCAACTGAAGGGTTTCTCCCCCGTGTGGACTCTCATGTGTTTGTCCAGCGACCAGCCGTGACTGAAGCTGGAGCCGCAGACAGAGCAGCTGAACGGTTTCTCCCCTGAGTGACGTCTCACATGAGCTGTTAAATGTTCCCGCCGGTTGAAGGTCTTGGAGCAGAAGGAGCAGCTGAACGGTTTCTCTCCCGTGTGCGTCCTCATGTGTCGGCTCAGATTCGTCTTGTGGACAAATGTTTTGCCACATTCAGAGCAGACAAACAAGTCTTTGTCAGTGACGGCCGAGTTATTGAAGGCACAGTTTAAACCTGATGGAGCTTCTCTGCTCTCTGCCCACTCCGCATCACTCACATCCGTCTCAGACGAGTCTTCAGTCCCGTCCTCGGTTTGTGGCTGTAAATGAGTCTCTGGATCTGAGTTCCTGGCTGGTTCTGGTCCTCCACACTCCTCTCCATCAGCTTCAGTTGGTCTCTGATGAAGGTGTGAGGACTGAGGTTTCTCCTCATCATCTTCTTCTTCACTCTTCACAGGAACAGGAGTGAACTTGATCTGGGCCTCCTCCAGCCCTCCAAGCTGCTCTCCCCCCTGACTGCCCCACAGCTCCTCCTGCTCCTCTTTAATGTGTGGCAGCTCTGGATCCTCCTGGTCCAGACTGGAGCTCCACTCCTCAGAGGGAACCTTGTGTTCACTCACCGACAGCTGCTGGATGTCTGCAGGACACACAAACAAGTTGATGATCTCATCTGATATTTCACAATTTAACGAGTTAAACTAAAAAATTGAGAGCTTTCAACAAATCACACATAAAACGCACCTGGAAAAGGAAGGAATCAACGCGGATACTTTTATTGTGAAATCCGGATATAAACCGGAAGTATTGTGCCGCTGTTAGAAAGCCGCCTGTGTTATTGTAGCAGGAAATTCGCGTGGGGGGAGGGGGCAAAAGAAAGGAAATAAATTCACAAGCAAGGAACCGTTTCTCTGTCGTTAAATTACCGTAAAGTTGAGAGTAGAGCAGCTGTCGTGACGTCATGGCGGACGGTTCACGCGCCGCGGCGAGGCGCTGCTTCATCAAGGGTCCAAACATTTGATGGTAAACAATAAATACAAACACAAATAATTGGGAAACATACTAAACAACATAGTCAGTCAGTTTAACTCGTTCAAACCGGAAGAGACAAACGAGCCAGTACTGTTTCCTCCCGACGCCATCTTGTTTAAACTGTGTGAAACTGGTAACCGTCACGGATACAACTTCCTGGGCATTTTCAAAATAAAAGTCCAGGCGTGTTTTCAGAATAAGACGCGGGGAGAAAGATGAAATATTCACTGAGTTTGATTTATTCCTTAACGTGGAGACAGGAATATGAAATTAATTCAGCAGAATGGGAAAACAATTTGTTTCAACCACTTCCTGCTCTCCCTCTGTTGCCATTTCACCGCTGACATGAATGAAATGTTGATGTTGTGGCAGGTTCGTTAATCAGGCGGTCGCTGTCAGAGTTTATATTATTAACTTACTGGACTGGACGATTGCAGCTGAATCACAACAGGAAGCGCTGTGTCGAACAAACTGACCGACTGCAACGACCGCAGAGACACCACGTGATCATGTTAATGAGACAAGTGATGAGTCTGTTGTTGAGGGTGAGTCCAGTAAAAGCTGGCAGTGCCTGAGATGAACTCTGGTTCTGTGAAGATGAAACTGAGTCACTTCTTCATTTTTCACTGAAATCAGCATGAAAGACTTCAACTGAAAACGTTGAGATTGTTTTTGTTTTGAAGCTTTTTGAGATGAACGAAACTCTGATGAGTCAAATCCCAACATTTCATCAAGTCCAGCTGATTCCTCACGACTGAAAACAAACATCAACAGGTTGACTTTAACAAAAAGACTTGTTTAATAGGAGCCGTCACACACCTGCTCTCTGCTGCACACTGTGTGTGTGTTAGCCGCTGTAATTAGCATGTCTTATCTCTCTCAGCTGGACTCTGCGAGCTAAATGCCATCCTGTCTCTGTGATCCTCGTTGATAAACTCCGTCTGTCTGATCAACACTCACATAATTAAAGCTTCTCTGAATCAGACACAGCTCGTCTCTGATTGGACGATCCCGCTGATGAAAACACACAGCTAGAGGTCAAAATACAAGTTTCCTTCATCAGCTGCCGAAACACAGAAACAGTCAGATCTATAACATGCTAACAGGTAACTGACCTGCTGATCATCATGCTAACAGCTAACTGACCTGCTGTAATGATGAAAATGACGGCACGCTGCAGCTGTTGAATCGGGGGACTTGTCAGTGTGGAGGCCTCGGGTCTGATCAGCCTCTTCAGGGTCTAATCAGGTGCGATTGATTGAAACTGACAGGAAGTCCAGTCACTGCAGGGAGGACCTGTAGCCAAAACTGTAACTAAGTACACTTACTTAACTACTTTAGTACATGTTTGTGGTACTTGTACTTGAGTATTTTGATTCCATGTAGTTTTTTTAAATTCCATTACATCTCAGAGGTAACTTTGTACTCTTTACCCTTACTTTTGCCTGATTAGTATTTCAGATACTTTGTAGCCTCACACTGTCTCCCTCAGCGAGCAGGACTTTTACCTGTAACAGTGTTTTCACAGCTTGACATCCACTCACAGACTTCCTGCTGCGTCTGTGAGTCCACAGCGGCTCTGGCATGACAAGACCTCCGTCAGAACCCAGATGCACGACTCACAAGCAAAAGGTTTCAAAATAAGACAGAGTTTATTTACAAAGTACAAACAGAAAATCACTCTAACGAGGCACAAAGTAATAAAATGAAAATCACTCTTTCAAGGAAAAAATCTCTAGCGAACAAAATACACAAACTCAAAATCACTCTCTCAAGGAAAAAGTCAAAATGTTTACAAAGTAACAAAATAATGAACAGAACAAACGTAACCAAATCAAGGAATTACCTAGCGCAAAAACAGGCGATAACAGGAGCATGGATTTGATAGGGCACAGGTAGTCAGCGAAACATACGAGATGAAATGGCACAAGATGGGGAAGACGCAGACTTAAATACACATGAAGATCAGGGCGGGGAAGACAATTAGGACTGGCAGGAAACACAAGAGGAAGGGCAAGCCACCTGAAACAAGAGGGAAGAATTAATTTCAAAATAAAACAGGAAGCACAAGACAGACAATAACCATAACTAAATGTTGCCGACTTTACTTGACATGGCAGCCATTTTGACTGTATATCTGCAGACTTTGCCTGAGGGAATTACCCACAGTTCATAGCGCTGTGATGGTCAACAGTAAACAAACACTGAGGGAGCAACGAGAAACTACAAGAAAAAAGTTTATTGTTTGTTGTTAGTCTCATCCAGGCTGTAAACAGGAGCCCTGAGGACCTTCTGACATGATCTGTGTTGTCGTGGTAATGCCAAAAGCAGCCTGACAGACAAAACTTAGGACAAAGAGAAAGGAGGTAAGCAGAGTCGAGCGGCTTCAAGAAGAAACTTTATTAACAAAAATAAACAAATCTGAGGGACGGACACAGAAACTGTAAAACAAAGACAGAGACATGCAGAGACCTCAGGTGAGACAGGTGTGTGTGTGTTCAGTAGCAGCGCAGGAAGAAGGTGTTGCAGGCCGTTCCCCTCAGACAGTCGCACAGTCGACCAATCCGAGGTCCGTGTTTCATCGCGCAGCGCTCACCCACATCACACTGAGAGAGAGACAGGCAGAGAGAGAGACAGGTTTGAGGTGAATCACTTCCTGTCTGGTGGTTGATCCTAAAAACCAGGTCATGCGATCAAACAACACACACGACAACACACAAGTTTAACTCGGCTCAGCTTTTACAGGAACGATTGATTGAATGATCGATTTTATTGATCAGGGATAACGTGTTGAAGCAAGACTCAGATTCATTAAAACAGGACACTACAGACGTGTCGCAGAAACCAACAACAACAACAACAACCATGAACCTGCTCAAAGTCAGAAACGTCTCGTTCCGCAGCCCTGAAACTGTGACACAGTATCTCAGACACCACAGGAAGTTTTATTTTGAAAATACTCTGGATGCTCTCAGCTGATCCCGTGCGGGACTTCAGTGACAGAGAGGAGAGAGAGGCATTCTGGCAAGTGGTGGACGTGCTGCAGGTCGGGGGGTTAGCTCCACCCCGTGGCAGGGACGGTAACAACACTGAGACACTGTGGACATGATGTCACCCTTGTCAGGGAGACAAACAGCTCCTGTGCCGCCTCGCTGACACTGACCAGTCAGTCAGCATCATGTGACCTCGTCAGGAAAGCAATGAACATGTGAGCTGATGGCATCATGACATCACAATACTGCAGAGTTTATATGAACTAATATGAAATTCAAAATAAATTAAGTAAAAAGTTCACTCACACACACACACACGCACACACACACACACACACACACACACACACTAAATATAAATGAGGTGATGTTTGATTGACAGCTGTCCGTCTTGTTCTCACCCGAGGAATCACGCTGGCTTTCTTCTCCACAGAGAGACTGACGCTGCTGTCGGCCTCGTCCAGGAGCCCCTGCAGAGCCTCAGCCTGAACACACACACACACACACACACACACACACACACACACACACACAAACGCACACACAGACACACCGACGCAGACACACACACACACACACACACAGACAGATGAAACCGTTTTTGTAAACATTTTCCTGTCATGTGACCCGTTGGTCTGATGTCACACAACTCTGATCATTTTAAAAACAAGTCTTTGTGTGTTTTTGTTTTTATTGACTAAGAAACAAAATGGATGATTGATTGATTGATTGATTGATTGATTGATTGATAGATTGTGTCTGGGGGCTGACACACTCACTGGTAAAATTTTAATTCTGATCGGTTATTTAAAATCATTTAAAAACTACATAAAATGATATAAACCTGTGAAGCTGCAGGTGTCTTTGTTTGTTTGTCTAAGTTTCTGTTTTATTTCTGACCACAAATCAGTTTCTGAACCTTCAGCTCCTTAATTAGAGTTAATTAGAGTTAACGACCTTTGTTCGTCAGCTTAACTAGCTTTAATGTTCCCTTCATTATCTGGACTTTGAACTCCTTAATTACATCTTATTTAACACATTCACACCTTAATTAGTCTTAACGACCTTCACCTAAAATTTAACTTGTGACTTCTGCTTTAATTAAACTCACACTTTATGCTTTATTTACTACAAATTAGTTAATCACCTCAGTTATTTTCATTAATTAGTACTTCATTACTACATTACTACTAATTACTAATTAGTTATATTTATTAACTCAGCTATGATCGATCACCTCTGACCATAATAAATGTTTTTAATTAGTTTTTAATCAACTCTTTAATTTGGGAACATTTCCACCTTAAATATTTCACGTCTGTTCCTCCATCTGTGATCGTGTTCTAGCCCTAATTAAACCATATTCCATAACCATATTATAGTATTCTTCTCATTAACTCTCTTTTCTCATCTTTCTTAATTAGCTCCAATCATCATGTTTGATCTTTTTGTTTCGTCCTCGTTAATTATCATTAATTAACATGTTAACGACTTATTATTGTAACATTTCAGATGATCAGACTCCGACTCACCAGCTCTTTGGTCGTGAGTCCGGCTACCTGCTCGTCGGGTGCAGCCGGCATCCGGCTGTCAGCTGACCTCTGACCCTCACACAGTGATGTCATCACGGACAGACAGACAGACAGGTAGACCACGGCTCGGACGCTCTCCATCGCCGCTGACTCTGTGGGCAGGAACACAAGCAGAGGAACATGAACACGTTCTCACTGTTTCTAAATCACATGAAGCTCAGTGAAACTGACTCAAACTCACCGTTCAGAGATTAAAGATCCTGCAGGACAATCGTCGTGACGCCAAGTTTCTCTTCTTCTGTGGTGTCTAATTCCAAAATCTGCTGCCTCAGCTTCTTCTTCTTGTTTTCTTCTTCTCTTCTTCTTCACCTCGCTGCTCGTTCTCACATGTGCTCGTGGTCGATGCCTCCTCCTGTATTTATACTGGTCTCCTCCTCCTGCCTTCAGCTGCTCGCTGTCACATGACCCTTGTGAGCGTGTGTTGCCGGGTGATGGATGGTGTGGCCGCTGAGTGAATATTCAGCAGGTCGATGCTGAACGCCAACCTGTTGTTGTTGTGTGGAGGTCAAAGGTCAGACTCTTACTCACAGCTGAAGGTCAGATGAAGCTCTGTGAGGTGAGACCAGGTGTGTGCTCGTTAGGACAATTAGCTTCACCTTTAACAAGCACAGACATACACACACACACACACACACACACAATGTGAACCCTCTGCTGCTGTTGTGTGTGTGTGTCTCAGGTTGTTGGATGTGTTGATGAACTAAACGAGTGGATTCATCATCAACATCTAATTCTGACCTTTCGAAGCACCAGCTCGTCGCTGCGTCAGCAGGTGGAGGCCGACGCTCACGTTAAGGTGTTTGTTGTTGGTGGCGAACAGCCTGCAAGCATCAGACCGAGTCATTAACGGCGCCTCTCATCACCTGCTGATTAAAGTCCAGCTGCTTCCTATCACAGCCTTCACTCTGTTTCATCTCTCACACTTGTTTGAGGAGAAATCTCCCATGCACCTGGAGGCAGCGGTCTGATGTGCCTGGCTGACCTCAGATCAGGAAGGTGTTTCATGATGACACAGGGACAAAGTGTTGGTGCCCTTTCCTTTGTCTGATTCACATCATGAGGCGACTTCGTCTCATTAACAGTCAAATGTCAAACAGCACACACACACACACACACACACACACACACACACACACACACACACATTGACCAGCAGTGGCAGTTGTCAGTTGTTTGTTGTCGATAAAGTTTGGTTGTGACTCTTGTCGTCGAGCAGAAACTCTCAGACTCTGATGAATCTGCTGCTACATTTCTGAATAAACACGAGATAAATCTGCAGCTGCGGGCGTCAGACGGTCGACAGGCGAGGCTGAGCCTGACGTCACACGTTGTTTATTCAGGAAGACCACAAAAAAAGAAGACAGAGGATGACCTTCCAGCTCCGCCGACCTTCACAAGAAGAACGACTAAGGAAAAACAACTGTCACAGATCAATATGCAGGTCCTGGAGCCTGGAGTCTGAGGCCTGGAGTTTGGAGCCTAGGGACTAGAGCCTGGAGCCTGGAGCCTGGAGCCTGGAGGCTGGAGTTTGGAGCCTGGGGACTAGGGCCTGGAGCCTGGGGACTGGGGACTGGAGCCTGGAGCCTGGAGTTTGGAGTCTGGGGACTGGAGCGTGCCTCTCAACTGATCACTCCATGGAGCTCCCTGATTGGCTGAATTTCCTGCCCCAGGACCAATTTCACAGACAACCTGCAGGGACTGGAGGTGGAGCTGTCGCCCTGGAAACGGTCAACTTCCTGTCAGAACACCATGTTTGCTGTTTCCACTCAGAGAACCTGAGTTACACATGTGACCTGTTATCAGCTGAGAGCAGAGACTCAGTGAAGGTCACAGACCAAGGCTGAGACCAACACACACACAGAGTCACAGACACACACAGAGGATGCAAAGTGTACTTGATGTGTGATAACATCTTTTTTTAATGTGCGTGTGTGTGTTTGGTTTATTTCATTGATCATACGAACATAAAAACTGTAAATCAAAGTGAGTTAAAGAGTTAGCAGGTCAGTTAACAGTTAGCAGGTCAGTTAGCAGTTAACAGGTCAGTTAGCAGTTAGCAGGTCAGTTAGCGGTTAACAGGTCAGTTAGCAGTTAGCAGGTCAGTTAAACAGTTAGCAGGTCAGTTAGCAGTTAGCAGGTCAGTTAACAGTTAGTAGGTCAGTTAGCAGTTAACAGGTCAGTTAGCAGTTAGCAGGTCATTTAGCAGCTAACAGGTCAGTTAGCAGGTCAGTTAAACAGTTAGCAGGTGAGTTAGCAGTTAGCGGGTCAGTTAAACAGTTAACAGGTCAGTTAGCAGTTAGCAGGTCAGTTAAACAGCAGGTCAGTTAACAGTTAGTAGGTCAGTTAGCAGTTAGCAGGTCATTTAGCAGCTAACAGGTCAGTTAGCAGGTCAGTTAAACAGTTAGCAGGTCAGTTAGCAGTTAGCAGGTCAGTTAAACAGTTATCAGGTCAGTTAGCAGTTAAGAGGTCAGTTAGCAGTTAGCAGGTCAGTTAAACAGTTAACAGTTAGCAGGTCAGTTAAACAGTTAGCAGGTCAGAAGAAGAAGAAGACAGAGGATGACCTTCCAGCTCTGCCAACCTTCACAAGAAAAACGACTGAGGAAAACCAACTGTCACAGATCAAGATGCAGGTCCTGGAGCCTGGAGTCTGAGGCCTGGAGTTTGGAGCCAGCAGGAGTTAGCAGGTCAGTTAAGCAGTTAACAGGTCAGTTAGCAGTTAAGAGGTCAGTTAGCAGGTCAGTTAAACAGTTAGCAGGTCAGTTAAACAGTTGGCAGGTAAGTTAACAGCAGGTCAGTTAAACAGTTAGCAGGTCAGTTAGCATTTTACTGTGTTGTCTGTGTTTAAATGTTAATTAATGCCGCTGTGTGTGTGTGTGTGTCTGTGTCTGTGAGGTGATGAACACAGAAACCCTCCATCAGATAGATTTTGATTAATTAGCTGCTGAGCTGATGTTAATTACCCCCGATGAAGTTCTGTGATTGGCTGTGTGTTGGTGAAATGCACCCTGGGAGTCGTAGTTATCCAAGTTTTGTGTGGAGGTGAGTTTTGTGGTTTGTGTTCGGTTGTGTTTCAGCACAGTGTCGTGCAGATTCCTCCTGGACTGAAATAAATGTGGTTGCCGCCTGTGGCGTCCGTCACTTCTTCCTCTCGGCTCCCGTCAACACTCGCTGTGAGCTGGTGACACGACGGAGTGCGTCCTCTCCGATCACGATCAAAACTCTGTCACATGCCGACGCCAGAAATATCGGCTGGATCCTGAGGCTGCCTGCAGACGCTGCGCAGGGTTTACTGTCCCTCAGCTAACACGACACGCTCATGCTTCTTCTTCTCTGGTCTTTACACACAAACACAGGGTGTGTGTGTGTGTGTGCTGCAATCTTCTGTAAACAATCAACAAGAAGCTGTCAACAACTTTTCATACAGTTTATTACAAAACACAAACAGTGAGGTGAACAATAAGACGAGTGGAGTCTGCTGTGGATTGTTCTGGACATTGTTAGCTTTAATGAACATTTTAACGTTTCCTGTCTATTGTGATCACACGGCTGTCACATGACACCTTTACACCCCCCACAGGTCACTGAGAGGAGGACAGACTTTTAATCTGAAGGGACTGGTGTTTCCTCCTGCTGTTAAAACCCTCTAAACATGAAGCGATGCCAGTCTGTTTCAGTCTTCTTCAGGTTTCAGTTGATCAGGACAACTCAGAACAATCAATAACAGATCAATACAAAGTGAGAAGTGCTGCAGGTGCCAGTGTTTGACTCGCGGACAAACTGACGGGAAACATGTCCACACTGTCTGACGAGTTTCATCACGTTTGTGTAAAAACCAGACTGTAATGTCACTGTGAGCCATGGCTGACAGGCTGAGTTCGTCACTTGGTTTGATCGTTTGTGTGAGTTTGTGTCGAACTAGTTGACAACTGGCTGAGTAAACGTCGTGTAGGAATAATGGTCTCGCTGGTTTCAGACGGGGTGAAAGTCGTGATGACGTGTTGATGAACTGACTTTTGTCGCAGTGAACTGTGGAGCTGATGAAGCTTTGTGATTGTCTGAGGAACCCCTGTGAGCCCACGCTGAGGGGAAATGGAGGCTCTGCTGACGTTTGCAGGAGGCGCCACACTCTGCCAAGGTCAAAGGTCACAGAGGTGACTGACCCCTCCCACCTGTGGTCAGGTGACCTGTGCTGGTCATCAGCTGCAAAACACAAACATCAACTGTCTCTGTGATGTTCAAAGTGATTCTCTATCAGTTTCAAACAGGTTTCATCAAATTCAGCTCAGCTTTCAGAAACTTCAAAGCAAACACAAACATGAATTCATGAAACTGATTCAAGACGTTTGAGGGAAAATGAAACTTCTGTGAGTCACTTCCTGTTCAGCAGCTTTGATCTGATTAACACTGATTCATTATCAACGACTCGTGATTTCAGACGAATAGTTAATCTGTAATGTGTCAAACACAATCAGATGAGCTCATTTATACTGAAAATCACATGATCACATAATGATGCTGTGGTCATGTGATTACACTGCTGTGCACTACTGCAGTATAGTGTCAATACAACAGGTAACACCTGTGAGGCTGCAGCACCTCCTGCTGGACACACACCACAGCACAGACCTGCTCAGTGTGCGTGTGAGTGTCTCACCTGCTCAGTGTGTGTGTCCTTGTCTCATAGTGTGTGATGCAGCTGCTGTGTGTTCAGGCTGATGCAGATCATAAGAGTCCAGACAAGTATCCTGATGTCCTACAGGCAGGAAACACATCATCAGCTGCTCAGGTCATAGAGCTGCAGGTGTGTGTGTGTCACTCACATTCAGTTAAGTCACATTCATTAGCACAACACTACAGCCCATATTAGCATGCTACATGCTACATACTAGCAGTCCTGCTCCAGTCAGGACAGGAGAGAGATGGAGGTGGCAGCTCGTTTGTGGAGCAGTTCAGACTAAATAATCTATAATTAGTTCAATAAAATTACATCAATAATCTGCCGTTTCACTAAAATAACGTTGACATATTCTTGTTAAATCCTGGTCTTTACAGTACCGTCAGCATGCTAACATGCTAAAATTAGCTCATTAGCATGTTAGCATGCCTGTAAAGTGAAAGACACTGACAGACTATGATGATGAGCCTCAAGGTTCAGGTGTTCTCCACCTCAAGAGGGTTTGAGGTGACCGACACCTGAAGACACACCCACATAGCATGCTGCTGCTAGCTAGCTAACTGATGAACCTTAGCTCTGATGCTAACAATTGGACTCTGATTGGTGGCTGGATGGCTTACTGTGATTGGTCAAGATGATGTCAGATTGTGTTTTACAGAAGGAAAACATAAACATAGGTTGTTTTTGATGTTGTTTGCAGATACTGTTCAACAGACAGCAGAACAGAGCTGAGCATGGTTTCCCACACACACACACGCCACATAGTGTCTGATTTACAGAAATAGCGCTTCAGTGTCAGTGTTTGTTGATGCTGGCAGAGATCAGCTTCACTGTAATAGAAAGCATATGGACAAACACACACACACTCACACACACAGTTAACAGAAGCCACCTGCTCACAGCTGTAATGTGTCAAGTCAGCAGTTTTATCAGTTATAGCACTGTCACAAAGTCCATCTTCTGTTTCCTCGGCTGAGCTGGAGTTGGGTGAGGGTCAGAGGTCACATGGTCTCTGGTCTATAGGCCGGCCTAATTCTGCTGTTACTGGGGTTTAACTTAAACCTGGTCTAACTGGTTTAAGCTCTGGCTTAACTTTGCTTTAAACTAACTGGGCAGATTTCTGTGAATCTGTCGCTCTTACCAGAGAAACAGGAAGTGATGCGGTGCTATGAACGTTGACCCTGCCCCGCTCTGTTGTCTGTCGGGTGGTTGCTGTGGTAACGGTCACTTCCTCCTGCCATCCTCCCATGTCCTCCTCTTCTCCTTCCTCAGGGTCAATGAATCGTTCACTGAACTCGTCGAGGTCGTCGCTGCTGGCATTACCTGAGAACACGAGGAGCAGGTGGGAACGTCACCTGTTCACCTGTTCAACCCGACACTATCACAGGTAGGTTCTGCTGCTTCACACCTGGCTGTGACTTACTGTAGAAGCTGTACTCGAAGGTGGCGTTGTAGTCAGAGTTGTAGTCTGGAGCCATAGTGGAGTCGTCATACTGAGCCTGAGACCCTGAAAACAGAGAGCACAGAGTCACCACACACACGCACACACACACACACACACACACACATACACAGACACACACAGACACACACACACACAGACACACATCCTCCGACCGTCACTGTGACACGTTTACTCTTCAGGCTAACAGTTTCCCCCTGCTTCCAGGCTTTGTGCTAAGCTAGGCTAACGATGACAGGCAAAGTGAACCTGAGAACACATCGAAGGTGTGTCTCGTCCTGTGGTATTTGGACCACTGCGTGAATTTTCCCATCAGGCTTTGATGCTGCACATCTGCCTGCAACATGCCTGTGTATGTGCGTCTGTGTGTGTCTGGGTGTGTCTGCAGCAGATTCTCAGCATGTTTTCACTTTGTTGTTGAATAGACTGATTGTTGTCTGGAGTTGTGGAGCGGTTAAATCCTGCTGTCCTCATATAGCAGACAGTACGGTAAAGACAGCACCATGTTTGATGAAAAGCAGCCGGTGCTCACACACAGCTCCTCGTCAGGGCTCCACAGATTAACACAGATCATACTTAGACAAACATCATCTTTAATCAGCTGTTTAAAATCACCTGACGGTCACATGACCACCAAGGTCCAAATATGGACGTTTGGCACATTTTCTTGTTCAGATTAATCAGAACTGTTTGAAACTGAACATTTATGTAATGTGAATAAATCTTCCCACCAGACTGTGTGTGTGTGTGTGTGTGTGTGTGTGTGTGTGTGTGTGTGTGTGTGTTTATCTAACTAACTAAGACAGACAGACAGGCACACAGACAGGCAAACAGGCAGACAGGACTATATCTATTAAAACTGTACACAGTGCTGGAAAAGTAACTAAGGACATTTACTCCACTACTGTGCTGTGTGGGGCACCGTGTTGCTAAAGTAACAGTGTGTTAATGAGCTGCTAGTTGGTTGTGTTACTGCTACATTTCCTGTCCTTCCTTCCTGATGTAATCAGAGTATTTAGAGTAAAAGTACTGTGTGTGGTTTTAGGTTAACTCTTCGTCTCAACACATCTGGTTTTATACTGATGAAATCTGCAGGTGAACAACTTCCTGCTGCTTCTTCTTCTTTGTTTCCTGTTTCCTACTGACCACACACTCACACACACATACATACATACACATACACACACACTAGGTTGATGGGAACTGAGGGGGTGGGCTGTTAATTACAGGAAGTGTGTCATCACCAACAGCCTGTCAATCACAGTTTCATCCCAATGCTGCAGGGAGGAGGAAATGAAAACCAGGTGACACACACACACACACACACACACACACACACACACACTGTGATGCTCTCTGGAGGCAGGAAAACAAAAGGATGGTTTGAAGTTATAAAGGAGGAAAGTAAAGTACACAAGGAAACAAGGAACGGAACAAGGAACCAAAATGAGGAGAAGAAAGAGAAGAGGAAAAGATGTGAGGAAAGGAGTGAAGGAAAGTATAGGAAAGGAAGGAAGGGAAAAGGAGAGAAATGAGGGAGAAGGGAAGGCAACATCAGAGGGGAGTAAAGTCAGAGTGAGGGGGCGTTTGTCAGTCACATGATCCTCAGACAAACTTTACAAAAACCAGCTGTTCAGCAAACAAACTGAGCTGCTGTAGGCAGTATAACTAAACTCTGCAGGTTAACTAAACGCTGCAGGTTTAAACTCTGCAGGTTAATTAAACTCTGCAAGTTTAAACTCTGCAGTTTAACTAAACCCTGCAGGTTTAAACTCTGCAGTATAACTAAACTCTGCAGGTTTAAACTCTGCAGTTTTACTAAACTCTGTCTTAAATTTTTTTAGGCTCAGTCTAAATTTCTGGTTCTGGTTTTTGATTAAGATGGATATTTGTTGTTCTTTGGTCCTAAATTCATAACCTGATCAGTCAAACTGACCTCAGCTGATTGGTTAATGATTAATTCATTAATTCCATTTATCAGTTCACTGACAGTGCTGTGCTACGTGCAGCCTACGGCTTCCTATTTATCAGACTGAACATGTTGGAGTGAAAAGACGAAGAAGAAGAAGAAGAAGAAGCAGGTTTCACTTCTTAAAACAAGAGAGAAAAGTTTGCTCAACTGAAAGGTTGGGGGGGGGCAGTTAAACAGTAAAATAAATTCACCATAACACACACACACGCACACAGATGGTACAGGAAGTGAAACAGCTGCAACACACACAATGATCACATGAACATGATGTCAAACACACACACACATGCACTCACACACACACATGCACTCATGCACATACACACACATGCGCTCACACTCACACACACAAACATATACACACTTACTCTGTGGCAGTGTGAGGACTCACCAGCAGTCAGCAGGAGGATCAGTGAGGCTCCGCTCAGACAAACAGACAGAAAACTGGACATGATTCAACACAAAGAGATGAAGGAACAATAGAGACAAAGAGACAACAGAGAGAGAGAGAGAGGGGAGAGAGTCCTGATCGACTGAGCTGTGAATGAACATGAACACACTGAAAAGAGGAGGAGAGAGGGAAGGAGGAGGAGGGAGGAGGAGGGAGGAGGATGAAGGGAGGAGGATGGAGGGAGGAGGGGGTCGTTCTGGTTTTCCTGCCAAGTTTGCTCCCTGAGTGCCAAACATGAGCAGAGAGACAAAGCGAGAGAAGAGGTGTTCAGGGTCAGAGGACGTTCAGAGAAACACAGTTATTAGAGTAATTAATATTAATATGAATATGATAAATTATATTACACATTATTGCAACATGAATATAGTCCAACAAGAAGACGATCAACACTGTCAGTGAACGCACCACCATCAACACTGTTTCTGAACGCATCACCATCAACACTGTCAATGAACCCACCACCATCAACACTGTTAGTGAGCACACCACCATCAACACTGTCTCTGAACGCATCACCATCAACACTGTCAATGAACCCACCACCATCAACACTGTCAGTGAACGGACCACCATCAACACTGTCAGTGAACGCACCACCATCAACACTGTCAGTGAATGCACCACCATCAACACTGTCACTGAACGTACCCCTATCATTGAATGCACCAAAGTCACTGAAAGCCCCTCTGTCAGTGAACGCACCACCGTCAGCGCTGTGGCTAATGTGTCGAGTGGGAGTTTGCGTTTCTGACACAGCTGGATGTAAAACAATAGACTCTTTCTATTTTCAGGCTCTGCTGCTCAGGGAAATACACCTCATAGCGACATCATCAGTGATGTCAGAAATGACCAAATATGGACGTGTAAGTGATCACTGTGAAAGGAAACATTTAATTAGTCACCAGCACTGGTTATTGTTGGGAAGTGTGGGAGCACTGGGACTGAAGCCTCCCCAGGACAGACAGGAAGTAGATGGATCACTGATTTCAGATTCATATTAATTATCATATAAATGATGACTTGGTTGTGAATTGGTGCTATATAAATAAAATTGAATTGAATTCATATTAATTATTGTTGTGGTTATTGATGTGTTCATCACTATTAACTGGTTAACATGGAGCTCATGAAATCATTTATATTCTGTCATGTGTGACGATGCATGATAAATCAGTTTATTACCTTTTGTTTTAATAATCTCAACAGTAACTAAAGTTGTCAGATAAATGTAGTGGAGTATCTGTGGAAAATAGTTGAGTAACTCTACTTTACTTATATTATTATTAATGTGCTTTTATTGTTGTAAATGCTGTCTTCCTGCCTCAGCTGAGGCCTCACAGCATCTGTCTGATTAGTGTTAGCATTGCTGGCGGTGTCCCAGCATGCAGTCTGTTGCTGGAGTGTGACGTCCTCAGCTCTCTCTTTTATTTTGACGTGTGAGTGAGGAGACATGTCAGAACGACAAACTGTCTGAATTTTGAAGTATTTTCATATTTCACACTCTGCTTCTTCCTGCCTCAAACTGAAACCTTTAATCTGAAAATCTCTGCTGACTCGACAGATAAAAGCTCCAAATCTCTGATAATTACAGTCGTGGATCAGTGTAATCCTCCTGATCTGGAGCCAAAACACCCACGCAGCCTCATCCCCAGCAGACCTGAGATCTGTTTCCATCCAGTCATCCAGAAAACATCAGCTGAACGTACAAACATCTGACCCCAGATCAGCCTGAGGACGATCAGGTTCAGGTGTGTCCAGCAAACAGAGCAGGAAGTGAAGCCTAACTTAGCATAAAGAGAGGAGAGCTAACACCACCTGAATCTCTGAGGATCAATAAAGTTTCATTAGTCGATCAATATTTATTAATATCAGCAGTTAAATGATTAGAGACCTCATCCAGGGAGTGAGATACTGATGAAGGGCACTCAACGAGCTTCTTCACAGACTAAAATTCCCATAATGCATCTGCTGAAATGCATCGTGGGAAACAGCCTGAGAGGAGAAAACATGAGATCATCGGATGAATGACGACAGATTACAGACGACCATCAGATTAGAGTTACAGACACGAAAGCACACACACACACACACACACACACAAACATACACGTGCACATGAACACTGTCCTGTGTTTTTCTTCCCTGTGGTGTGTGTGTGTGTGTGTGTGTATTAGCATAGATTAGATTAGATTTCCTTTATTAGTCCCACATCTGGGAAATTACAGTACCACAGCAGCAGGAAAAGCCAGAGGGACAGAGCACACAGGGCGAGAATCATATTCACAGAAATATAAAGAATATATAAAAAATATATCAGTGAAAGAAAAAATATATACAGACAATAAATATATTCAACAGACAATAAGTGTGTGAAAAATAAATATTTATACATTCCAGTGGAAATATATATGTGTTTACAGTATATGTTATTGCACGTTGATGTTCTTATTGCACATAAATCTGCAGATGCATGTGGTGAGTGTCTGCTGAGAGCAGGCTTGATTGAACAGTCTGACTGCAGCAGGAAGGAAGGACCTGCGGTACCTCTCCTTCAAGCACCATGGATGGATCGGCCTGTCGCTGAAGGAGCTCTCCAGTGATGCTACAGTGGAGTGTAGGGGTGTGAGGTGTGGTTCATGAGGGCTAACAGCTTCCATCATCCTCCTGTCTCCCACCGCCTCCACTGGATCTAGGGGGCACCCCAGGACAGAGCTGGCCCTCCTTACCAACCTATTTAGTCTGTTCCTGTCTGCAGCTGTGATGCTGCTGTTCCAGCAGACTAGTTCCTAAAAGATGGCGGATGCCACCACAGAGTCATAAAAGGAAGGGTGTGTGTGTGTGTGTGTGTGTGTGTGTGTGTGTGTATGAGGGAGAGAGAGAGCATCCTGTTAAACTATCTGCAGACTAACTCAGTTTCCTCTCAACAAACAGGAAGACACAGATGAACACGTTCACGATGATCATGAATAATCAGTATTATTATCCATCTGTTTTCTGTGTTACCCCTTTCAGGGTCACAGGTATTTTCATTATGTTGTTGTTGTTGTTGTTATTAGTAGTAGTAGTAGTAGTAGGAGTAGTGGTGTTATTAAGGTAACCCTGGTGCTCGTCTCTCTGTTTCTCATTTATCATAAATATGTAATAAATCTTCAGTGTTAGCTGAACGACTGTTAGCTTTTAGCTTTCTTGTGTTACAAAGCTAACAACAGCTAGCACACACTGGAAGCAGTCTGGCTGTTAGCTTAACTCCATCAAAGCAAACGATCAAAAGCCTCTGCTAACATTCATGCTAATCCATTGCTTATGTCATGGTAATCTTAGCATTAGCTTGCTTCTAGCTTACTGAAGCAGTACATGTCAGGTCAGTTTGGAGCAGGGCCGTTTCTAGCTTTGTGGGGGCCCTATGCTAGATGCTGTTTGGGGGCCCCTAGTTTGTCAAACTGCGATGGAGAGATTCCTAACCCTTTAGATGATTCATGAAGATCCACAATCTATTACACTTCACAAGCAAAACAGGCCACAGTCATGATGACCTCTCATATTAAAATTAAACATCTTAAGCAAGTTAAACTCATACAGAAAACAATAATACAAGGAAAACAACAACAATCCTTTATACGCCAATAAATAAAAGAGATTGAGTGTTGAGTGTAAAAATGTTTAATTTAAATTTTGAAATCCTGGACTGTAAATACAATTAACCAGCATCTATTTTAAAGAGACAAACCAACACTAAAAATAATACTTATATATTTAACATCACAGCCTCACACTCATCAACATCATACTTATATATTTTACATCAGGAGCAACAACAACAGCAACAACAAGAACAACACCCCCTCCCTCCCTGCTATAACCTAACAGGTCTGGTGTCACCTCAGTCAGTCAGTCAGTCCCATGGCAGCACAGCCCATTCACATGTGACATGTTTCATGAAGCCAACACTAAAGCTGGGCTTATGAGCATGTGCCTAGCCAGCTAACTAACATTAACCCGAGGCTAGCTGAGCTAGCTAGCAGGACAAATAACAGACAAACTTGCCAAAACCTCGGTTACACCTCCTCCATCCACCGCACATCATGAATACCTGCCTTACCTTTATCCTCTGACCGATTTTCTTCCTCCGTCTTCTTCTTGTGTTTTCTGCCCCACTAGGATCATTTCTTTTTGATGCCATTGCACTGTTTGCTATTAATATCCTCACTAACGGGAATGATGGGTAGTGATCAATCATTCCCATCGAACCTGTGGGCGGCCCACAGTCACTCACTGCGCGACAGTGCCACAGAGACCCTGGCCACAGCTCATCACTGCAGCTTATTTTACTGATATCCTACATTTATTTTTCAGCATATAGAGGATATAATAAACACAATATAGCTGCAGATAAAGACAGCTCATTGTAATTCTCCTCAGAGGCTGAACTTGCAGCTGTGGGGGCCCCTGATGGCTGAGGGGCCCTATGCATATACATAGTCCACGTAAAGCAAGAAACGGCTCTGGTTTGGAGCCACAGTTAACCTGAACCCCCTGGTGTTTAGCAAAGACATGAACGTGATTAAAAAAAATCTTAACCCTAGCCTAGCAGCTAGCCTAGCAGCTAGCTTTCTAATCTAGGTGTAATGTGTTATCTTGTTAGCTAACAAGTCACCGGTCTACTCTGAGCTACATTTCTCTTAGAGCTGCAAGAACCAAACAGAGAACATCAAAGGCTGCCGACCAGTCTGGTCTGGTCTGTGCTGGTTTGTGCTGGTCTGTACTGGTCTGTGCTGGTCTGCTCTTGTCTGGTCTGATCTGGTCTGGTCTGGTCTGGTGCATCAGTGTATTGCACTCGGGATCCTCCGGTTAGATCTGAGACTAAATTTAAATGGGGGACAGTGGAGGTCAAAGTGTCCTGAAATCCTTCCCATCATGCATCTCCCAGCTGATGGGGCTTGTCCTTGGGGGGGCCACTGCCTTGCTCCAGGGCACGCTGGGAAAATTGTGCTGTTCTCATGGTTTCTATATTTAAGTATGACAGAGTTTAATGTTCCTGAATGCAGCTCAGGATGGCGTGAGAGTCTGCCGAGGTCACAGAGTGTGGGTCAGTGTGTGTGTGTGTGTGATCACATCGTGTAGGGCCGTGTTTGTGTTCATGTCAGCTGCTGAGTCAGCAGATAATGATCCAGGTGAGTAAATGTGTGTGTGAGTCAAAATCAAACACGTTTTAAACTTGACCTGAAGACTCAGCAGCTGAGAGACTTCCTGTCACATTGGATCAATGACCAATCAGAACCAGATCTGACCAGACCAGTTCACACCTGTTGGTTACCTGCAGGGAAACAGCAGGTGTGTTAGACGTCGACCAATCAGACGACAAATGTAACCTCCCTACCAAGACAAGGTTTAAATCAATGATTCAGCATTTTACTGAAGCTTCCAACGTTTCTGTGCAGCAGCAAAACATCCTGATCAATTAATGTGTGTGTAGGAAGTAGTGTATCAACTAAACAACAGTGTGTGGGAGAGAAAACTGAGTTTGTTCAGCTGCTGAGATCTTCCTCCTGGGAGTTTGACAGTGTGGGACTGTGTGTGTGTGTTTCTCAGTCCCTGTTCATGGATCATAAACTTGCTCCAACTCTAATCTTCAGGGTTTTATTTGATTTGTTCTGAGGTTTGACATGAATTTTGATCTGTTGTCATGGCAACCTGCTGCCAGCTGATCAGGAGCAGAGTCAGTATTGATGTAGGTGAGAATAAGCAGCTCATTGATCACGACCTATTTTATACGAGAACAGATTTTAAAATGGGCTGGTTCAACTTCCTGTGCTGGACAGGAAGTACATTAAGTTACAGCTCTACTTGTTAGAGCAGCATTTCAAAATAAGAGCACAGCTGTTATTTTTACTTGTTTATACGGACATGTTTCGCTTCTCAGTCTGAACAGTTTCTCTTTATTTATTATAAAATATAATAATTCATGTTCCACAATAAAACACAATTTGTTTACAAACAAACAGCAGAGAACCAATTTAAATCAGCAGGAAGTTCCACAGCAGAAACAGGAAGGTCTTCTTCATGACCTCCAGCAGCATCACGTCATCTCTCAGCCGTCAGATGTCTCCTGATCGCCACCACCATTGAGCACCAGACACAGAGCTGACTCCTCCTCCTCCTGCTCCTCCTGCATCAGCAGCAACAGCCCCAGCTCTGGTTCAGTTGGAGGTTCTGAAGTCTCCACAGGCCGGACCAGAGCTTCAGTCAGAGCCTGGATCAACGTCGCTGCTTCCCCTCGATCCTCCATCGCCTGCAGGTTCCACACTGAGGCGAATGACCTGAGGAGTTACCATGGCAACAGAAGCTAATGTTAGCAGCGAAGAAGAAAACAGACTCCAGACTCAGTAAAAGTGAAGGTAAACAGGTTTTTGCAGTTCAGACCTTCGGAGGAAGTGAGTCTCTGAGTTCAGCGTAGATGAGACTTCACTGAACCAGCAGGTCAGAGTCAGAGCCAGCTGATCCAGACCCAGACCATCCAGACCCCCCTGAGACACCAGCTGAGTCCACCGCACCTGGATCAGAAACATCTGATTGTCAGTGAACAGAGGACAGACCAGAGGTGCAGACAGGTGAGACAGGTGAGAGTACCTGCAGGAAGTCTCTGAGGACAGGCGTCACACAGACATCCAGCGGCTGCACGCGACAGCAGCTTCCTGCCGGGATGAAGATGACATCCGTGGACACGGAGGTCATACTGTCCCTGAACTCGTCGGTCAGGTGACCACGGTGGACGTCCACCATCAGCACAGACTCACGGTTATGCTGAGATGCCACATGGGGGCGCCACACCTGCACATAGGAAGACACGATGTGACACGACCAAGGAGCCTGACAACATATTAAACTGGCTCCTCCTGGTTCTGACAGCAGCGCCTCCTGCAGCCTTGGTCCCGATCGGGTCTCAAACAGACCTGGTCGATCCAGACATGGAGGCGATCCCCGTCTGTGAATCCTGCCTGTCGAGCCTCCAGCAGAACATTCTCTGGGAACCCTTCAGGAACATGTGATGACGTTCCCCTGAAGAACAGCAGGGGGGGCAAGAATGTCCCGTCAGACGTGGCAGCAAGGATGACGTCACACACGGGTTTATCCTCTGAGGAGCCGAACAGCTGCAGGGCCAAAGGGTTCTGGTTGGAGAACTGGTCCAAGTCAAGGAAGATGGAGAACTCATCCATGGAGGCGACGCATTGAGGAGGAACCTGCTGATTGTGGATCTACAGACACGCACATCATCACACAGATTCACGGTTATTCCACTTCAAGCAAAAACTCTGTTCTAACATGCTAACAGAGCTTACATAGCTGACAGGCTAACACAGTTAACCGGCTAACACAGCTAAGAGGCTAACTGCAGGGGCGTTTCTAATAAATCGACACTGATGATCAGACAGGGATTTCTCCTGACTGTGATCTTGGTGTTATGAAGTCTGGAGAAGTAACTGAGTAAAAATACTAAATACTACTCTACCTCTCAGAGTAAACGTGATCAGCATGATGCACTGTTAGAGGTTAAAGGTGTTTCTAGCAATGGTGGTGATTGGGCTAATCAGATTGCAGTGGTGCAGGGGTTATGTGAGGTCATCAGGTAAGAGTATCTTGACCAGCGCAGGACAGTAATAGAGTATTAGTTACTCCAGTGAAATTGCTGAGTTCAGACCTGTGAACACACTGAACGCATGAAGGCGCGGCTGTTGTCTCGGATGTTCTGCGGCAGTCTTCCTCTGTGGTGCTGGTCTCCGTCGGTGTCTGGCGGCGCCAGGCTGAGCTGGTGTCGCAGCATCAGCTCCACAGTCCAGCTGTAACGATCCTGCAGCTCGCTGTCCTCTCCCAGGGCACTCCTCGCCGCCTGCAGCAGCACGTCTTCACTCAGTCTCAGCTGCTGCTCACGCTGACTCAGCACCCACTCCGCCACCCTCTCCGTCCTCCAGCACCACTTCCTGTTCAACAGCTGGAACTGCTGCTGCTGGATCCATGAGCGAAGGGTCAGAGGAGATGTCTTGTACCACCGAGACGCCGGAAGGACGCCATGACTCAGAGCGGAGAGGACGGCTGAGAGCTGGGAGGCCGAGAGAGGAGAGACTGAACACTGAGGAGGAAGAGCACAGAGGGACAACATCAACATCATCATCATCCTGCTTCAGTTCATCATCAGCAGTTCATGGATTACTGTGAGAGACAGTGATAGGTCCCTCAGCTCGACTGAATGTATCATATCAAAACAAAAGTTTAGGTAAACAGGAGGTCAGCTGATCAGACACTGAGCTCACCTGCTCGGGTTGTAGGCGGGGCCCCAGGAACTTGATGGTCATGGCGGGGGGAGAGGAGAGAGGGGAGGGGGAGGTGAGGGCTTTGACTGACAGCTGGGAGGAGGTCTGACAGGAGGGGAGGAGGTGGATGGGGATGAAGGCTCCGCCCCCCTGACTGCCACATGAGATAAATAATAGAAAAAGAAAAACAAGATGATCAGATCTGATCAATGGGCTCACAGGAAGTGATGTAAGGAGCAGAGGGAAGGGGACGTCAGGGAGGAGGGGGATCAGAGGTGAGACGAGCTGTTAGCAATATGAGCTAACACCTGTGGGACTACCTGCTGCACCCTTCACATTAAAAGCACTTAAATTTTGCCTCTCCTCTGCAGATTGCTGAAAGGCTTTTATTGTGAAGGAGCTTATTTACCTGGAAGCTGTTTGTGTTTTTCTCACTTCAGCACCGTTAACACCCGACTCTAAAACAAGAAACACCTCCGTCACACAGGAAGTACTTTACCGCAGTCAAAGCATGTGAGTATTGAAACAGTATCAGAAGCACTGATTGAAGTGAAGCACAGTAACTGGTCGTCCCTCAGTTCATCACAGTCAACCACAGCTGAGATACCAAGTACAGATTCTATCACTGCTGTACTGAGCACTGTATCATATGAGGTGTGGTGGAGCAGTACTTAGTTACTGAAGTAACAGCAAATGTACTTAGTTACACTGCTGCTCTGTGATGAGTTCACACCTGTTGGTTACCTGCAGGGACAGGGCAAACAGGAAGTCATGCCTGTATCTGGTACTACAGTTAGACGATTCAACTGACATGTCTCCTGGACCCCATCCCAACTCGTCTTCTCAAAAATGTTTTGCCCGATTGGCACTTTTATATTAGATCCTGTCCCCTGCTGCCATTTATTATCATTATTGTATTATTATCATTATTGTCCTGCTAACAGCAACCATAGTTAGGACTCTGCTGCTCTACTGAACTCACCACTGCTGTCAACTCTATCTTTATGTATGACTGTATGTGCTCCTGTCTGGCGCCCCTACAGGTCACATGATGACACGTCACTGTGCTGTGGTGTGACAGCGGATGACATCATCATATGCTCTGTGTTACCGTCGTGTGTTGACATGATGCAGCAGTGTTCTCGTCTCTCTGTCAGGTGATTGGCCATCACGTCTCCTCTGCAGGTGGAAAACGCACACGACACACACCTCAACGTCTGGGACAGCCTGACACACACACACACACACACACAGTCTTTATTGGTTCCCTGTTGACGCCTGTGTGCTGTGTGTCTGCTCTGATTGGTTCTTACCTGGGGTCTGACAGGTAGATGCTGTGGTACTGAGACTTCTTCCTGCAGGTAGCATGGTTACTGCGCGCACACGCACACACACACACCTTGTCAGAATGATACACTCATGAACACCGGTACACTGAGGTGGTGACAGGTGTGACCTACTTGATCATGTGGTTGGCGTAGGAGGTGGAGCAGCAGGTGACGAAGGCGCATAGCGAGCAGTGGACCAGAGACGGAAAGTGACTGCTGAAATCCTGGAAGGACGTCAGACACTCCACACACAGGTGGGAGGGCCGAGAGACACCCACTGCCTCACTGAAACACAGAGAGAGACAGGCAGGGGGTAGGGAGACAGACAGGCAGAGAGGGAGGCAGGCAGAGGGGGAGACAAACAGGCAGGCAGGGGGGAGACAGACAGGCAGAGAGGGAGACAGACTGAGACACACATTCGTCAGGATTATTTCATCATTTCTTTCAGAGGAGCTGGCGGGGGGAGGGGGAGGGCTCACAGCACAGAGCTGCAGCAGGACTTGGCTGGCTGGGACAGGAAGTGTGCTGTTAATTGGATGATCTGAGCTGCAGGTGTCAGACTACCTGTCCTGGTCCAGGTGGGACAGCAGGAGGCCCAGCCTCTCCACTGGTCTCCTCCTGGGGGCTTCCTGTATGGGCGGGGGCGGGTCAACGTCCACCACCTGGAGCACACAAGAAGAACAGGACCTGTGGACTTCCTGTGGACCAACCTTTGGCTCTCAGTCAGGTGACACACAACTGATCAGATGTGGACTCAGATTCCTGCTAGAACCTCAGTCCAGTCCCTTAGTGACTGACCTTAAAGGGAGACACTTTCTGCACTTTCTCCTCGTTCTCACGTCCCCCGACCACAGAGTATGTCCTCACCGTGACCTGCAGACAGAGAGAGACAGAGAGAGACAGGCGGGGGGGGGGGGGGGGGTGTTTGTTATTACATGATGTTGCTGGTTCCCCGTGTTCTCCGCAGTGTCTCAGGTTCTGCAGGCTCTCACCTTGGTTCCAGGTTTGAGTCCACTAAGCTGTGGAGGTCTGATGTGGGTTCTGTGGTGCAGCAGCTTGTGTTCAATACGTTCTTTAAGGTACAGGAAGTGGAGACGGCACCTATCACAGCTGAACACATGCTTCTTCTACACATACACATACACACACACACACACACACACACTCTCTTCAGTGTTTCAAAGACCACACTGTCAAGGTGGACAGGGTATGAGGAGGGGCAGCGGGTGGAGCAGGAGGGGCAGCAGAAGGGGGCAGTGGGTGGAGTACCTGGTGTCTGGCAACGTGCTGCTGGTAGCAGCTGTTGCTGCGCAGCACTCTCAGACAGTAATGACACAGCAGGTGTTTGGTGTCAGCATGAGCCTGCTCAAAGTGACACCACACGTCTGAGTAGAAGGACGACCTGAAGTCACACACCTGCAGCGCACGCAAGCACGCACACACACACACACACACACGTACGTTAATACTTCATCTGTAACCCTGATGACACTGCGGCGTGCAGCGGACTCACCTGGCAGGTGTATGGCATCTCTCCTGGTTTGTGTGTGCTCTTCATGTGCCAGAGGAACGCCGGCTCACTGCCGAACTCCAGCTCACAGATCCTGCACTTTGCTGACCAACAACAGAAACAGACATCACATGACTAAACTGTTACTACAGAACATCACAGTCACATACACACTGTCCCATGATGCTTTGCAGGATTCATGGTATCAGGTGTTTATTAAAGGACATAAGTGATGTGATCAAAGCTGTGACTTCACCACTCTGCCTGTGTGTGTGTGTGTGTGTGTGTGTGTTACCTGTGGACTCGTACTGATTGTGAACAGCCTCCAGGTGGCACTGCAGTTTGAACGAAGACAGGAAGTGACGGTAACAGTAAGGACATGAGGACAAAGTGTCCATGAGTCCATCCTGCTCAGAGGACACGTGTTCCTGCATGTGACTCATCAAGCTGAGAGAGACAGACAGCCAGGCAGAGAGACAAGGTTAGTTGTTGTCATTTCAAAGCTTCAAAGTTTCATGATGAATTTTTAATGTGACTCCTTCAAATTAAAACCCAAAGACGATTTTTTACTGTGAAAACCAGGAACAGGAAGTGACAGGAATGAAGTGCTCTCTGGGATCCTGTTTCCTCTGCCAGTTTTACTTCATGAACAGTTCTCTTTTCTGTCCCACTTCCTGGTTCTGACCACCTGCTCTCAGTGAACACCGCTTCATACACCATGTTTACATTCTTGTCCAGGAAGTGTGTCCATCGCTCCTCTTCCCTAATGTCACAGGCGGTCACAGCTGGTGTAGCCTGATGAAATGGTGTATGCAGGAGCATGTGTGTGTGTGCGCGCATCACCTAATGTTGTTGCAGAGTGTCTTCGGGCAGTGGATGCAGCGGTATGGTCCGGTCCCTCCCACACTGGGCTTGATGGAGCTTCGTCCGGGGGCGGAGCCATAATAGAAGTCCTCCACCATTATGACCAGTTTCCCAGTCTGAGAGTCAGGCAGAGGATCTGACTGGTCCCACTGAGGGCTACTGATGGTGGCAGGGGGGGCGGGGCTGATGAACTGGTCTGACAGGAAGTCATCAGACTGTCTGTGAGTCCTCTGCAGTGGAGACACAACTCTAGGCTGACACACACAGGAAGCAGAATCATGTGAACGACAGCTAAAGACAAATCAGCTGACAGCAGCGTTTAGGAACAAATACGAGGAAGGAAAGACAAGGAGGAAAGAGAGAAGGACACACAAAAAGGAAGGAGGGAAGGACACACAAGAGCTGTTTCTGCTGACAGGCTCCATGTGGGACCTGAACCTGACGTGTCACGGCGTGAAACGGTTCGACTCACAGCATTCAGTCCTGGTCGAGTCTTGGACATTTTACTGGAGCAGGTCTGAGGGTCTCTGGAGGGTTTGGAGGTCTTGTTCTTGTCTCTGCTCCTCCTCCGGTAGCTGGTCTTCTTTTTCAGGTTCCTCAGACTCTGAGTGATGGCTGGGCTGCACAGCTAAAGGAGGAGGAGGGAGGGGTTAGGATGTGTGATGTCACAGTCTGAGCTGAAGGGGGCGTGGCTACTTACACACATGAATCCTCGGAGCTTGGTGATGAGCCTGTACTGAGACAAGCAGACGGCACAGTCAGGAGGAGCGACGGGTCCCAGCTGACCTAAGGACGGACACACGCAGGCAGACACACACACACACACACACAGAGTTACATGTAACCCCGGCTTGGTTGCCCCTGGCAACTGTCGATCAGGTCAGTGCAGCTTCAGTCACACCTTTGTGGAGGAGTGTGTGAGGAGCTGCAGGGCTGCTGCTGGGGGGCAGCTTGGTCCTGTGTGGTGCTGGGGGTGTGGTGATCTGTGGAGCAGTGAGGGTGGAGGTCCTGGGTGGGGTCAGGCCTGTCACAGGGGGGCTGGATTGGATGCTGTGGTTGCTGAGGACCCTCTGAGCTGCTTCACCTGAGACGACACCTGGATGACAGACAGATGTTAGGACATGGTCTCGTCTTCTCCACTCTCAGTCAGACGGGGGGGGGGGTTACCTGTGATGATCGGAGTGGTGTCTGCTTCAGGTGCAGGAGGAACTGTGGTGGAAGAAGAGGTGTTGATGTGTAGTGTCCCTGCAGGCCTGTGGACCATCGCGATAATGGGGACCTGGACTGTGGTGAAGCCGCTGGCTGAACCTGCAGGATGAGAGCGCAGCTGCAGCTCCGTGCCTCCACCTGCAGGATGGACATGCCAATCATCCACAGAGACAGGGATCCACAGATCCACACGGTCCCTGAACACACCGGGAGGGTCTCTAATGACACATGGTGTGTTCAGGAACAGAGCGTGTGTTGCATATCCACAACCTCTCAGAGCATCACATGCTCACTGCAGCGGTGCGTTAGCTTAGCTTAGCACCATCAGACTAACATGACAGGACACGTCCCTGACTGTCTCAGTCTCAGTGTTTGGCTGTGTGAACAGAGAGTATAGCTCATCGTCACACACTGTTGAAGACCATCAATAAAGAAACTTGAAGGAGCTGAGTTTAACCTTCAGTGTGAAAACACTGAGTCCAGCTGTGGTCACCCGATCCTGAACTGAACTCACCTTCAGGCTGCAGCAGGACAGGACGACCATTCACCTTAAAGCCCAGAGAGGCACCTGAATGCTGGATACACACACACGTCATAAAAACATAAACACAAGTAATGACAGGATGAAGGTGGAGGTTCCTGTGTTTTTGTAACAGCTGAGTAACTTGTGTTTGATCATGGTTGTATAAATAACCGCGTCACAGTGTGTCAGGTAATTTAATTAGGTGTTTGTGGACAGTCAGCTGACTTTGCTGTGCTGTTGTTGGGGTGTCGGTGAAACAGCAGGACAGCTGTGAGTATGTGGTGCGACTGTCAGCTCTGCAGCCACAGTTTGCTTCAACCAAACTGCTGAAACCTTCAGATCAGAGCTGACACAAACACCTCGTCACCTTCACAGAATCCACAGGTTTGGGGCTGCAGCTGCCGACTGGCTGAATTGGGATGGGGATGACTCTGACCGGTGAAAGGTCAGTTTGCTCCTCCTGCTCCTCCTGCTCAGCTGCAGATGGAGGAGAAACTTTCAGGTGTGTCAGATATTTCGTCAGTGTCATCAACAATGTTTTTTAACCAGTGCTGTTTGTTTTGGTGTCAGAACTAAATTAAACACAATCAGCAGCAGCACAAAAAACTTCATATAACAAACACTGAGTCACATGACTGAACTGAAACAGCTGAGTCAGCATGTTTCACCTTCAACATGTCGCTCTTCTTCTTCGTCGTCTCTTTTTGGTAACTGAAGACAAACTTCCTGCTCCTCTTCCTCACACTCCATCAGCAAATCAGCACCTCCTGCTGCACTCTCCGCCTCCTCCATCAGCTCTTCACCTGCAGAGAGCACACACCTGTCAGACACTCCAGAGTCTCAGCAACACTAATGCTGTCATCACTGTTGCACGAATGTGATGCAGCATAAGTGACTAACGAACAAACCTGTGATCGATTTTACATAATTAAAAGATTTTTATGGATTTCCTAAACTTCAAAGTCTGTGACAACTGGACTCTGGGACATCAGCTGATATTAACTCACTGAAGATGAATCAGAGGTGACTTCACCGGCTGGTTAATAAACAACAACTGTATCTACAGATGCACTGAGTGAACCTCTTATCTCATGTTTCTGATTCATAAACACCAGCAATCGCTTCTTATGAGTGTTTTAAACATCATCAGGATCATTTTAAGGTGAGGTGACACATAAAACCTGTCTGATCTTTATAATATCAACAATCTGTAGCTTACTTGGTTCAGATATGTCGTGGCAGTAAGGTCTACAGAGGTTGATGTTTCATCCCCAAGGTGAATGTCTACTAATTATATGCAAAAATAATACATTTCTTGCAATAGTTGAAAAACTATTTTATAGCAGATTGCAGATAATAATGTATTGTTAATGAGCACCTGTTTGCTGCAGTTAGCGGGTGACAATGAGGAGCTGACAGAGGACTCTCTGGTTCTGGTTCCAGTGGCCTATGATGTCAGACACAACAATTTATTATTTCCATAAAACAACAACATTTAATACTGAAAAATATGTTATGTTGATGATGTTTTGTTCTCCTTCCTGAGGAAAACTGCTGTGCATCACTTTCGCCATCCTCAAACTTAAGACACACATTTACAATTCTGCCTTATTTTCTATTTAATCTCATTCATACAGATTAGGATGGACATGCATCTTAAATGTTTTCTATAATTCTCACTTTCCCTATCTGCCAGTGGTTAGCTCTGTTATTTGAACTGTGCTCTGTGCTAGGGATTCAGCTAATTTTCCATTTTCACTTTTACTAAAATAATTTGCAGCTGATCACCAACATGTTTAAAGCTGTTCTCATTGAGTTATTCATCTGTTAATCTGCTCACAAACATGACAGGAGGCAGCACTGCACTGAAACATCCAGCTAAGTCAGTTAGCAGGCTAGGCTAGCAGGCTAATTGATCATTCCAGACTAATTAAATCACTTTATTTAAACAGTTGAGCTAAACAACTTGCTAAATTCAGAGGATATTTGACTTTATATTCACTTTCTGTCCACTTCTGTTAACTTGAGGTTTAATAAACAAACAGAATCTTACATTTTGCTGCAGTCATGTTGAGCTCTTGATGCTGTGATCTGCACACCCCCCTATAATGCTAACAGGCTAACCGTTAGCCTAGCAGTTACTCTGACTTCATTAACTCTGCGTGGTTTCCGCCTAAAAGCTTTGAGGAGGTGTTCACTTACCTTGTCCGGACCTTTTATGTGTCAAATAAATACTTATTCCGTAAAAAGTCCAGTTGTCGACTGTGTTATTCAGAGATGAAGAGTGAGCCAGTGAGCTCCATGGACATGATGATGTTAGCAGTTAGCACATAGCACATCGCTCGAGCTGTCCGCTGTGAGGGCACTACAGTATCCCTCCGCCACTTCCCTTTACGGCGCTGCGTGATGGCGGAGGGATATCTGAGCAGCCGAACAGCAGCTGCATTTATATCGTTTTAAAAATGCTTGAACTAAAGTTTAACTTCTCATCAATTATCGGTTAAATGTGCGAAAATACGTCAGCTGTGCTGCTTCACTTTAATACAAACTACATCAACAGTGCTCCGCGTGATTGTAATGAACCTAACCACAGCATGCTAACACTGTTAGCGCGCTAACGTTTGTCTTATTTAATTGTCCACGCTGGACAGGAAATAAACTTTATCCTCCAGATAAACTCAGGCTGATTTTCACCACGCGCGATTTAAAATTCGCCTGCTCAAACTGTTGGAGCTGCAGGTGACAGAGTCACGCTCATCTAATCAATGAACTGAACATCAGTGAGTGTTGGCAAACTCACAGGAGGCTGCAATCCTCATTAAATCATCATTAATGTCATTAAATAAATTATAATAAGGGATAAATCTGTTCTGCCAACAAGCAGACACAGTGATGATAAATACACAGCTGGTGAATCCATGTTACTCATTTCTGAAATTACTCCACACAATAGTTTGTTAAACATGTTAAACATGAATCAGGCGGTTAATTAGAAATTAACATTTGCAGCATGTTAACATTATGTTTCCTAATGTTGATCATTATGACTCAATAATCATGTGTTAAACAGATGAAGTCATCTGGAGATTCTCTGCTGGACAACAACCAGCTAACTCTGCTAAACACAAAGTTCAGTGTTGTTTAAAAGACACTAAAAGCGTTTGTACACTTATATGTTCAATAACTATGAGTGAAAACACATAAAGTCAAAAGTCAAACGTGATGAAAAATAGGATTTAGTTGTGTTATGCACCATAAAACTCTAAAGTTATCCTGCAAACCTAGCTCAGGTGGCACAGCTAAACTTGAATCACCGTGAGAACAGATATGAGATTTCAAACTAAACTTAATTTACTCAGAGTAAAGTGTAACTATTTGTACTTTGTGTGAGCATTTACACCCACATTTCAGCACATTTCACAGGGAAATACTCCTACAGTCATGTGACGCCAATGATTCCTGGTTCATATGCAAAATTATATATTTGTTATAATTAATTTAATTAATAAAGTGTGTTAAATAAAATGAATTGTTGCATAGGTATTGTTATACATTAAACTGCAGTTTATACATTAAGGATTAATAATAATATTAATAATGAAAGACTAAAACTCAGTCTGCAGCCTCTGTCTGTTTACCCCTGCAGACTGTTTTCACTTTTTAAAGATAACATTTATTTTTTACTAATGAACCCAAAGAAAACCTAACGTACCTTACGCGCTGACGTTGGGAGCATGTGAGCTAGTTACGTCACCGACCCGGAAGAAGCCCGCAGCGGAGTTGTTGTCGCAGCACCGCAGCTGAGTTGAGTCCAGGAGACAGAAATCCTCCTCCGCAGACTGAAGCAGACTCTCCACAGCTGCTGCGGTTTTGTTGTGGTTGTTTCTTTACGCCGCCATCATGAACGTGACGCTCGCGGTGAAGCAGTACATCTCCAAGATGATCGAGAACAGCGGGCCCGGGATGAAGGTGCTGCTCATGGACCGAGAGACGGTGAGACACTGGCCGTTACTGGGAGGGGGGTAGTTAGTGTGTGACGGGTAGTTGCAGTGTAACACAAGATTAAGGACTTCACTGTCACTGAAACACACGAACACGCATCAGGACAGTAAATATGAACGTTAGTGATGATACTGACTGCAGATCAGCTGTTCCTGACCGACTGCTCATCACTGTGTCGCATTGTGACGACACAACAACGCAACACACCCTGTGTGTGTGTGTGTGTGTGTGTGTGTGTGTGTGTGTCCGTGTCCAGACCAGTATAGTGAGTGTGGTGTACACTCAGTCAGAGATCCTGCAGAAGGAGGTTTACCTGTTTGAACGGATCGACTCTCAGAACAGAGACAACATGAAGCACCTGAAGGCCATCTGCTTCCTCCGACCCACCAAGGTACGAGCTGCTGCAGCCCTGGCGGCGGCGGCGGCAGCTGGCGTGTTCAGAGTCTGTAACAACTTAATGTTATGACAATAAAGTTTGTTTGTTGTTTGTTTGTTTGTGCAGGAGAATGTGGAACATCTGATCCAGGAGCTGAGGAGACCGAAGTACAGCGTCTACTTCATCTGTAAGAGACCGTGATAGTGATGGTCGTCTGTGTCTCGACATCACATGACACTTCCTGTCTACAAGGCGTGTGTGTGTGTGTGTGTGTGTGTGTGTGTGTTTCAGACTTCAGTAATGTGATCAGTAAGAGTGAGATTAAAGCTCTGGCAGAGGCTGACGAACAAGAAGTGGTGGCTGAAGTCCAGGTGAGTGTCAGGTTGACCACAGAACCACACACACACGCATCAAACAAATCAATCAATAATCAATAATCATGGACAGAAACCAGACATGTGAAGGTTTCTTCTCTCTGTGTCTGTGTGAAATTAATCTTTGTGTGTGCTCCTGTGTTTGTGTGTGTGCACCTGTGCATATGCACGTGCCTGTGTGTGTGTGCGCGTGTGGGCCTGTGTCTGTGTGTCTGTGTGTGTGTCTGCAGGAGTTTTATGGTGACTTCATCGCAGTGAATCCTCACCTGTTCTCTCTGAACCTGCAGGGCGTCGCCAGAGTAAGAAACATCGAATCAGTTTATTATTGTTCAGTTTACACTGATGCCTCTGGAATCAATCACTAATCAGTAAGACAGTTCTCTATGGATATTGATTTTAGTTCTGCAGCTCAGGTAACAGGAAGTGACTCTGGCTTGTTGTCAGTCTTATTTCCTGTCAGCTGATTTGAATTAAAGACCAGGACCTTCACCAACATCGGCACGAGACTGCTTCACACTAACGACAGAGGCCAGATGTTAGCGTGTGTGTGTGTGTGTGTGTTCCCGGTCCAGGGTCGGAGCTGGGAGCCGTCCATGTTGTCCCGGTGCACTCAGGGTCTGACCTCCGTCCTGCTCGCTCTGAAGAAATGTCCAATGATCCGCTACCAGCTGTCTTCTGACATGTCCAAGCGCCTCGCCGAGAGTGTCAAGGTTTCCACAGAGACACACACACACACACACACACACACACACACACACACACACACTCACACGTGACCTCAGCAGCCACACTGAGCTCTGACATGTTGAACGTGTTTGTCTCTATCAGCAAATCATCACCAAGGAGTACGAGCTGTTCGACTTCAGGAAGACCGAGGTTCCGCCACTACTGCTGATCCTCGACCGCAGCGACGACGCTATCACGCCTCTGCTCAACCAGGTGACCAATCATAGCGCTCTGTGCAGAAAACACTTGTTCCCTTGTGCGTGTGTGTTGCTGTGTGACGGCAACTCACTGTGCTTCCTCTGTGTGCAGTGGACGTACCAGGCGATGGTCCACGAGCTGCTCGGCCTCAACAACAACAGGATCGACCTGTCCAGAGTCCCAGGGATCAGCAAAGACCTGAGGGAGGTGGTTCTGTCCGCCGAGAACGACGAGTTCTACGCCAATGTGAGTCTGAGTCCACACACCTGGGCCTAATCAGTGATCCTGATCAATTCAGAACAATCAGTCAAACCTTGCTGATCCATACAGAGAATCTGTGTGTAAACATCAGCAACCAGTCAGAGCTCAGAACATGCAGGAAATGATCCAATCACAATGTTTTACAGCCTGTTTGACTAATAATGATGTGTGTGTTTGTGTGTGTGTGTGTGGTAGAACTTGTACCTGAACTTCGGAGAAATTGGCACGAACATTAAAAACCTGATGGAAGATTTTCAGAAGAAACGACCGAAAGGACAACAGAAGCTGGAGTCCATCAGTGACATGAAGGTCAGACAGACAGGCAGCTGAGACACACACAGGCAGCCGAGAGACAGGCAGGTAGGCAGGCAGACAGCTAGGAGACAGACAGGCAGACAGGCTGAGAGACAGACAGCTGAGAGACAGGCAGACAGCTAAGAGACAGACAGGCAACTGAGAGACAGACAGACAGGCAGAGAAGCAGACAGACAGCTGACAGACAGACAGCTGAGAGACAGACAGACAGCTGAGAGACAGGCAGGCAACTGAGAGACAGACTGGCAGGCAGACAGACAGACAGGTGAGAGACAGGCAGACAGACAGACAGACAGACAGGCAGACTTCTTAGTTACTTCCTGCTGACATCATCAAAGCTGGAGGCACTGAACAGCATCATCACAGCTGATTGGTTGATACTCACGGTGTGACAGAGGGGGGTGGGACGTCTGAATTTGATTGGATAGAAATTTATACATGTTTACGAGCCTGTCTCTCTGTCTCTGTCTTTCTGCCTGTCTCTATCTCCCTGCCTGTCTGTCTCTCTGCCTGTCTGTCTCTCTGCCTGTCTGTCTCTCTGCCTGTCTGTCTCTTTCTGTCTGTCTCTCTGCCTGTCTCCTTCTGTCTGTCTCTGTCTCTCTCGCTCTCTCTGCCTGTCTGTCTGTCACTCTGCCTGTCTGTCTCCTTCTGTCTGTCTCTGTCTCTCTATCTGCCTGTCTGTGTGTCTCTATGCCTGTCTGTCTCTCTGCCTGTCTGTCTGCAGGCCTTTGTTGATAACTACCCTCAGTTTAAGAAGATGTCAGGCACCGTGTCCAAACATGTGACCGTGGTTGGCGAGTTGTCTCGGTTGGTGTCGGAGCGTCAGCTGATGGAGGTGTCAGAGGTGGAGCAGGAGCTGGCCTGTCAGAACGACCACTCCAATGCTCAGCAGGTACCAGCGCCCTGCCCCCTGCAGACGATGGCTGAACCTGTCTTCTTCTTTAGTTACTGAATGCGTCTGTGGTGTTTCCTGTCGCAGAGCGTCCGCCGGCTGCTGCAGAATCCCCGTCTGTCAGAGCTGGACGCCATCCGCCTCGTCATGCTGTACGCGCTGAGATACGAGCGCCACAGCAGCAGCATCCTCCCCGCTCTGATGGACGAGCTAAGCCGCAGAGGAGTGTCTGAACGACACCGCAGGGTAAAGATGTCGTCACAAACACTCTGCTCTGATTGGTTACTGAAAGACACATTGAACTACAGAGACACAGCTGGTGTCTGGATCAGGTGGATCTGGTCTGTGCTAGTCTGGATCAGGTGGATCTGGTCTGTGCTGGTCTAGATCAGGTGAATCTGGTCTGTGCTGTTCTGGATCAGGTGGATCTGGTCTGGGCTGTTCTGGATCAGGTGGATCTGGTCTGTGCTGGTCTAGATCAGGTGAATCTGGTCTGTGCTGTTCTGGATCAGGTGGATCTCTTACTGCAGTGTGTATATTTAACCTTAAGTCCTTCTGTTTGTGTGTCCTCTCAGATGGTGAAGGCAGTGGTGGAGTATGGAGGGAAGAGAGTCAGAGGAAGTGACCTCATCACGCCAACAGACGCAGTCGCCATCACCAAGCAGTTCTTCAAAGGCCTCTCGGTACACACACACACACACAGAGCAGCAATTTATTGTGAAATGTTGATTAAAACTTTTATACTGTAACTCATAGCAGAGTGCGTGCATGTGTGTGTGCGTGCGTGTGTGCGTGTTCAGGGTGTAGAGAATGTGTACACACAGCATCAGCCTCTCCTCCACGACACTCTGGATCAGCTGATCAAAGGTCGGCTGAAGGACAGTCAGTTCCCGTACCTGGGACCCAGCAGCCTCAGAGACAGGTAACACACACACACAAACACACATGCACACACATGCACACACAGACACATCAGACACACACACAGACACATCAGACACATGCGCACACACACAGACACACACACAGGTTGAACAGTGCAGTGAAGATTTAACAGAAAGTGACTTTTCATCATGTGACCTGACTTCCTTTCCTTTGCGTGTGTGCGTATGTGTGTGTGTGTCTCACAGGCCTCAGGACATCATCGTGTTTCTGATTGGTGGAGCCACATATGAAGAAGCTCTGACTGTTTACAATCTGAACCGCAGCACACCTGGAGTCCGCATCGTGTTGGGAGGAAGCAGCATCCACAACACCAAGAGGTGACACACACGCACACTTACACAGATACGTACACTTGAGTTTTCATTTAGAACAAAACTGCTTTACAAAGTAACTGAAGTTACAAAGTAACTAAAGCTGACAGAGTAATGTAATGGAGTAAAAAGATCAACCTGAGTGACGTCCATGTGTCTTTTTCTGTCTCAGTTTCCTGGAGGAAGTGATGTCAGCGACAGGTCACAGTGGCGACCGAGTGCAAGGAGGTGGTCGCCACGGCAACAGACGCTGATGCAGACAGTCCTGTTGGAGACAAACATTCCTGCTCTGTGTGTGTGTGTGGTGAACCCTGTTTCCTGCTCGTTAAAGTGTATGAATGTTTAAATTAAAATCAGTTAAAGAGGAAAGGTTTCTGTGTCCTGTTCACAGCTGGACCTACAGGTCACAGCTGGACCAACAGGTCACAGCTGGACCAACAGGTCACACCTGGACCAGCAGGTCACAGTAGGTCACAGCTGGACCAGCTGGACCAGCAGGTCACAGTAGGTCACAGCTGGACCAGCAGGTCACAGGTGGACCAGCAGGTCACAGTAGGTCACAGCTGGACCAGCAGGTCACAGCTGAGCTTCCACACATGGAACTGAGATACAAACTGTTCACACATCATCATCTTCATCATAACCATCCTCACCAGAGCAGCACTGATCAATGTCCCATCATCCTCAGCTGCTGTGTTCACTGATCATTAGCTAATGTTAGCATGCTAACAGGTTATGGTGGTGAACCCTATACCTGCTCAATCAGCTGCTAGCATTGTGTGAATGTTAGCATAGCATGCTAACAGGCTGCTGCCGCAGACGGATCAGACAGATCTGCTTCAATACAACAGTCAAACATTAAAACGATTCATTTGATAAAAGTTTGAAAATAAAAATAATAAGAAAAAACATAGAAGGATGCAATAAAATCACATGTTCATGATGCGAAACATGTTTAGTCTTGTAGTGTTCACTGAAATGTCGAGATCAATACTCTGATCGATCCGCTCAGTGACCGGTTCTTTGTTTGAGGCGTGTGTGTGTGTGTGTGTGTGTCGCTAGATGGCGGTGTCGGGCTCCGTTTACCGGAATATAGGCTACTGTGCGCGTCCGCGTGTCAGCCCGTGCGCGTCTGCGTTGAGAGAGAGCATCTGCTTACACACACACACACACACACACACGGGAGGATGCTGCCTCGGTTCACACGGCAGACGCGGAGTTGAGGAGGAACCGGACTGACAGACGCACTGACACCGACACCTGGACCCACCGGGCACCGAGTCACCGAGGCCGGGACGAACCTCCCGCCGGGTTGAACATCCTCCCCGTCGGTGTGAATCTGCTGGGAGCCCCGGAGCGGCGGCCGGGAGCGGAGGGAGGATGAAGAAAAGCAACCAGAGCAGGAGGGTAGGAGCGCGAGCCTGATTCCGTCCGATCCCACCGTCACACTACTGTTCCACCTCGTATCAGTGTTTCATCCATTGATCTATCGACCATCGATCATCAATCAATCATCATCCGTCATTGATAACGTGCGGTTGATGATCCGATTAACATCCGGCAGCAGCGGCTCAGTCAGAACAAAACATCCGTGCTTTTAAAAACAGATTAATATTTATAGCAGCACTTAATATCGATTTGAGCGTGATCAGCGGAGAAACAGGTACAACTGATTTATGATTTATTATATGATTTATAATGATTTATTATATGCCTCGAAATCAGCGATCAGCTGATCAGATCTGATCACAGCGACACCTTTGATTTTTATCAATGAGCTTCAGTTCATGTGTGAACAGGCTGTAAACACGATCAGCTGATCATCACACAGCTGATAATCAATAATCAAATCTGTAATGCAGAGACAGCAGGAAGTACTCAGATACTCCACAGCAGTAAAGTACTAATACCACTGTGTAAAAGTAATCTGTTACAATAAAAGTCCCTGAAAAGTAAACTGAGTCAGATGTAATCAGAGTATTTACAGTTTCAGTTACTCTCCAGCTGATCTGGGCAGGGGTGAGCTGGGAATTCTGGGATGTCTCTGCACCGAGCCACTGATACACTCCTTCTTCTTATTTGTTGGTGTTTTCTCCCAGCCTCAAGTGTTGTAATCTCCTTCCTGATTCATGGTCTTCGTCCTCCTCTGGTAACAACTGACCCCACCTGAACCTTCTCCATCTCCTCTTCCTCCCACATCTTCATCTCTCATCCTGCTTGTCTGACTCTGGATCTGGATCTTCAGAGGAAAGAACCAGAGGAATCTGGTTCTTCTGGGTGTTCTGGTCTTTCTGTCAGGCTGGTTTCTGTGGTTTCTTTCTGACCCCCCTTGTTGTGTTGTGGTGGTCCAGGGTATTCAGGACTCGGCTCAGCAGCCCGTCCAACAGCTAGACAAAGTGGGCTGGATCAGGAAGTTCTGCGGTCGAGGGATCTTCAGAGAACTGTGGAGGAACCGATATGTGGTCCTGAGAGGAGACCAGCTCTACATCTCTGACAAGGAGGTGAGGACCTGTTCTCCTGTATACACCCGAGTACACCTTTATACACCTGAGTACCCCTGTATACACCTGAGTACACCTTTTGACACCTGAGTACCCCTGTATACACCTGAGTACACCTTTTGACACCTGAGTACCCCCGTATACACCCGAGTACACCTGTATACACCCGAGTACAACTGTACACACCTGAGTATACCTGAGTACACCTTTATACTTGTTCATACAGGTACATATGGCCGATCAAAGACTGACAAACAAAGTCTGCCTGTGGTGGTGTCGCTGAGTGGGACAGGACAGAGAGGATTGTGGGTAAATTTCTGTCAGAGTCACATTGTATTCACTGTCAGTCAGATCAATAATTATAATAATTAATTGATTAATCAGCTGATCAGATAATCAGTGAATTCATTTAACAACAAAAACATCAAATCTCTGATGGCTCCAGGTTCTCAGCTGATTGATTATGGATCATGTGAGTGTTTTTGATCAGAGGATGACTTCCTGTCTGAAAATGTACAGCACTAATTATTCATTTAGTTTAATTTAACGAGAGAAACGAGCAGAGGCTCAGTTTGTCCTTTTGTCTGCCTGAGGGTGAAAATACTCAATTTTACTCAAATTTCAGACTGCTGCAGAGCCCTTGAACGCCTCACAGAGGACAGGTCAGTAGCAGGTGTGCTGAGACCTGAAGTGCTGACTCAGCATTATATAACAGGGCATCATACAAGTTTAGACGTTCTGCTGAGTCAGCGATTTTAGTTCTGCAGGTACTCAGAGATGATGCTGGTGATGATGATGGTGATGATGGTGAGGATGATGGTGATGGTGATGGTGAGGATGATGATGATGATGATGATGGTGAGGATGAGGATGATGGTGATGATGATGATGATGATGGTGGTGATGATGATGATGATGGTGATGATGATGGTGATGATGGTGACAGCTGACTCTGATCTTCTTCACTGACTGTGCTTCAGCTGACTAAGACTCATTGGTCAGGTCATCACCAATATTGATCAGATGTTCACCGCCACCAGCCTCTACATGTGACTAGGCACACACTGACAGACTGACCCCATGTGACCTCGATGTGAACACACACTAACACACACTCACACACACAGAGCGATCAATCATTTTCACAGCTGTTTATTGGAATCGATCTTAACTGCAGCAGTTTGATGAGCTCATCAGCTGTGAAGTGAGCAGCTGAAGTAATGTACTGCTGTGGTGACTGATGAGTCATGTTTAGCTGACACACCTGGAGGAGGTTTCAGTTTAATCACTTGAACTGATGAACTGATGAACTGATGAACTGCGACTCCAGTCACATAGCCGCTGTATTATAATTTGACCTCACCCAGCTGCTCTCTGATTGGCTGTCAGATCAACAGTCTCACCTCTGATCTCAATTAGAGCTTGAGGTGTGTGAATGAGCAGGTTACCACGGCAACAGGTTAACTCTGTCTGTGTCGTGTCTCTGATTCATGTCCGAGAGGTGGGTGACCGGAGGTGTTTTGTCTGTTTGCAGGTGAAGGACGAGCGGAAGGCGCAGGAAGTGTTTGACCTGGCTGATTACGAGCGTTCAGAGGAGCTGAGGAAAGCAAAGAGTCGCAGCAAGAAGAACCACAGTCGCTTCACGCTGCTGCACCGCCGGCAGCCCGGAAACTCTGTGAGTGTGTGAGAACACTGTTACCTGTGGAGCTGCTCGTCTGTCTTTATTCATCCTCCTCGTGTCCGTCCTCTGGGTTTAGGGATTACTCTGCCCCGCCCTCCTCATGCTCACATGTCATTGGTGGACTTCCTCCTTCATCTGTCTCAGGATTGGTGGATTAAATCATATTTCCCCCTCACAGCAGCGGCTGCAGCGATTGGCTGAGCCCAGTTGTTTTTTCCTCCTCTGAAGAGATTTAATCCACAGAATCCCATTAGTCCGTCAGAGTCACAGCAGAATAATCCCTGCAAACACTTTCTCATGTTTGTCTGCCTCACTCACTCATAGATCAATAGATTCTGATGTGAGTCAGTCACAGGTTTAAGTCCCTTTCTTTGTGCCTGAACATCAGTTGGTGTTTTAAACCGTATTTGTTTTGTTGTTGTTGTTTATTTCACTTCACTTGTGTTCAAAGACGCAGATTCAGAAGTCAACATGATGTCTGACTGAGCACCCAGTGAAAACAATTAGTGGTTACAGCTAATAACGTTAGCAACACTTTAAAAGATATGCTAGATCAGTAAGATTAGCTACACTAGCTAATCAATAAACTACCTCCAACATTAGCCAAATTATTCACTCTGAACATAAGCTATGCTAAGCATTAACCATGCTAGCTACAGTAAAGTATGCTAACTCCATTAGCTACATTTAACATTAGCTACATACCTGCAGCCACAATAATCACGCTGAATCAGAGTTAAATCACTGCTGAAGTTCCGTTTTCACAAGGTTTCGATGAACTCGACTGGCCAATTGTTTCTGTCAGGCAGGTTCTGTTGGCCTGGACAGGTAAAGCCGGCTGCGTCTGTCTCGAGTAGTAAACACTGATTTGTCTTCCTGCAGGTTCCTAACCTCGTGTTTCTGGCGGTGAGTCCTGAGGAGAAGGAATCATGGGTCAGTGCCCTCAATGTGGCGATCATCAAAGCCAAGAACCGCATTTTAGACGAGGTATGGGCGGCCTGCTGCTGACCTTTGTTCATGGGGCACCATGAGGAGACTTCCCTCAGAGTGACAGCTCTGTAGCTGTGCTGCAGTCATCACCAGGGTTACCTTCAGGCAGAAGAACAAGGTTAATGTTTTCTGAGGCAAATCAGATCCTTCAAGATGTTTCAGGAGTCATTTTCTCTGTCCAGGTGACCATCGAAGAGGACAGCGTGTTGGTCCATCCCACCAGAGACCGGGCAAAGATCCCTCATGGCCGCCGGCTGCCAACCAGAGGACACCTTATGGCGGTGGTACCGGTTGTCTTATTGTCTTTCATCTGTCTGTCAAACATTTACACATGACATCATTAACATTAACAAAATAATGTCTGGATCGTTCACCCCAGGCGTCCACCTCTTCTCATGGCATGCTGACCCTGGACCTGGTGGCTGAGGAGGAGGGTTTCTGTCCAGACTGTGATGGAGACCCTGAGGAGTCCTGGGAGAACAGCTTCCATGTAGACCTGCAGAGGGGCGGGTCATGTGGACAAATGGCAGCCATCCGAACTCGGGGAGTTCGTCAGCGGGCTGATACTGATGTGTCAAAGCTGCGCGTGACCTCCAAGGAGCCCAAGGTGAAGACTGGCAGTCTGCCCAGGGGGAGTGAGCGGTCCTGGGGCAAACAGTCCCATCTCGAGGCTTCCAAGGTCCACAAGCCCCAGCAGGTACAGGTTGGACAACTCTATGACCATGAATCAGTTGATGTCCTTGATGTCTTTTGAACACAAACTGTTGCCTTTCAGGTCCTTCAGGCTCAGTCTCGAACGCCACAGCCAGGGAAAAGGTTCAGCATGCAGGGCCGGAGTCGCTGCGCCTCCATGGATGAAGTCCTGTCCTCCAGGTACGCCTGCACAGCTCCTCCTCAGACAAACCACCTTCACATAATCAAACTGTGATCCATTGAGAGCTGACCTGTCCTCATCAGCATACCATAACCTCTATAGTTGCTCCAGGGTTGTACTTTAGCGGCGATCGTCAACTCACTGTTGTCAAGCTCAGGGAATCTCTGCATGATTCGGTTTAAACAGGAATAAACTGGAAACTTCCTGAAGGGAAGGGTTTGGAAAATGATCAGCAGGAACATGATGTGTTTTGATGGTGCTG
Organism: Datnioides undecimradiatus; assembly: GCA_008933995.1. Classification (NCBI taxonomy): domain Eukaryota; kingdom Metazoa; phylum Chordata; class Actinopteri; order Lobotiformes; family Datnioididae; genus Datnioides; species Datnioides undecimradiatus. Next base: position 317,234 of record WARS01000074.1, read on the forward strand.
GTTTAACATCTGGTGTTTGACTGTAACAACAATTGTTTCTGCTTCTTCAGACCGGTGATGATTCGCTCTGAACTGCGCTCGGCTCTGCGCCGTTATCCAACCGAAGAGGAGGCGGGGGGCGGGGCCTCAGTGCAGCCAGTTGGTCAGCTGCAAAGCCTGATCGCTCAGAGGATGCAGAGAGCTCAGGAGCTGCTGGAGGAGATGAGACTGCAGGTCAGACTGCTTCATCCGTGAGCTAATTCAGCCTAACAGATTGGTTTTTAATTAACTGATTGGATGATGGAAGAGCTGAGTCAGCAGAAGCAAATCATATAATAATGAAGTGACTGATGTTGTGTGATGTGACTGACAGGAGCTGCAAAAGGCCAAAGCCGCGAGAGAACGGGGAGGCAGCTCACCTTACCTGAAGGGCATCGACTCCCCTCGCCTCCACCACCTCAGGGGCTCAGACTCCCCCCACTCCAGGTTACTCACATTAATATTTAATAATGTGTTGACCTCTGAACGTCTTGATGTGATGTTGTCTGTGAACCTTCTAAAACTAAATGAAGGGGTGAGTCTTGAGGCAATCTGAGTCTGAGTGAGCAGATCGTCTCTTCTCTGTGACATTAATGTTGCTGCACATCAGCGTTAACATGAAAAGTGATGTTAGCTTTGGGAAGAATCATGGACATTACCTCAGGCTAATAGGATTGTTGCTAATTAACCAGGAAACATTTAAACTTTCTGCTGTCGTCCTCCCCTCCAGCAGGTCATCTGGATCTCCACGGAGCAGGAGCAGCGATTCTCCTCGCCTCCGTGGAAAAGACTCTCCTCGTCTGAGAGGGAGGGAGTCTCCTCGATCCAGAGCCAAGAGGAATCGATCCAAAGGGTCGGATTCGCCCCACTCCAGAGGATCCCATTCACCTGCCGCTAAAGCCAACGACTCTCCTCGACTCAAAGATTCACCTCGCCTCAACGACTCTCCTCAGTCAAAGAGCTCTGATGCAGTCCACTCACCGAAACTCAAGGGACCATCCAGCTCCTCTAGCCCCAACAAGGAGGACTCTCCTCCACAGAAGTCACCTAATTCTAGTGTCAGAGGATCCGGCTCTTCTCAGGTTAAAGTATCTGATTCGCCGCAAGACAGTGAAACCAACTCCCCTGGTTTAGGGACCAGTGGGTTGCCCTGTTTGACTCAGAAGGACTCCCTGAGCCCTTCTGGATCCTTCGACACCTCCCAGTCCAAAACTACTGACCAACACCATCTGTCTCCACCTCAACACTCCTCACCTCCCTCCCGACTGTCAGAGGAGGACCTGGAGGTGGAGAATAGGCGTGCAGAGGCCGAGCGCCTCCTTGAGGAGGCTGTGTCTTCATGGAAGGAGGCGCAGGAGGTCCTGCAGGAGGTGAAGGAGCTGCAGAGCCAGACTCTGCGGCGGCAGCGCAGGAGGACGTATGAGAAGATGACGCCAACTGCAGTGGCATCCAGGTTGCCCACAGCAACCGTGACAGCAGACGAGGACGACACGCCCACCTCACCGACATCACCTGAGGAGGAGGACGAGTCCGAGACACCGTGATGAGGAGTTTGGTCCTAAAGTCTTTGTGGAAGCAGCAGCTTTTCAGAAGGCTTTGCACTAAAACAGCAAACCAGATTTTATGTTTTTAAATGTGTTTCGTCCTTTAATCCAGGGATGGGCGGATGCATGTGAACACTTAATGTGGATTATCGTGAAACCAGCGATATCGTTCTTCCAGGAGGTTTAATGACTTTAATCCTCCACAGTGCACTAGACGGTCGGCGGTCAGACGCTCTGTCACTCCCTCTCCGTGCGACAGATGTCATGTTCAGTTTGAGGACTTCCAGCTTTCACAGAGAGGTCGATCTTCACCCTCTGCAACGGTGCTACATGTCTCCTTATGTCTTTTTCTGCCGAGTGAAGCGAAAAGCCTCTCCGATGACTCAAAGATGAGGTTTTTGACTTTTACAGGATGAGAAAAACATTTTGTTGTTTAAAGACATTTTTTTCCAAGATGTCAACATTTATACACTGAGATCCTTTGTAATACGATCAGAACACGCAGGCACTGAAGAGCACTATATTTCCTACGAGCATGGCGGGGGCCTGGGGTGGGGGGGTTCTTTATTTGTAATGTTACATGGACACTGATTATTAAGAGTTTAACGATCCTGGTTAATTTGCTGATATTTGTCTTGTTGTGTAACGTTTCTGTCCAAACGATCTGATGCTGTAAACTATTTCTGATTTAACTGTTCGTCCTCTGAAAGTGTCTCCAGCTCAGATCTGTGGACGACAAACATCAGGGAGTTTAACGTTCTTCACTACCAACAGAGAATAAGCAATAATTAGGGGCTAAAGTGTGACTAGACTGACCTGTTGGGGCAATAATATGCTGCTGGGTCTCTGTGTAATACGTCTGCTCCCGGATCTGCTGCCTGGAAAAAAATCATTTTTCAGATGGAGCAGGAAACGTGACGACAGCTACACTTAGACACAGGGACCATGGAGATCAGGTAACGAAGCAGGACTCACAGCCTGCGTGATGTTGGCTGATTGTTCAATGCTGCATTTTAACAAACAGGTTGAACTGAACACGTTTGGCACCAGACCGATGTCTCAGTGATTTTAACAGCCAAGCTTTAAACTTAAGACGTGAACTGATGAACTCAACATCAACACATGGCAACGTTTGACGTTCACAAGAAGTGAGTGGCACCGTCATTTCTGTGACGCTGAGGAGAGAGACATCCTCCGAATACACATGAAGTCCACTGACCTTCTCAACTTCCTGATACCTGATCATGTGACCAGTATCTCACATCCCATTGGTTGTTCAGATTGCTGCTTCAGCTGCAGTCAGATCATATTTGCTGTTTGTCAACTGAATGCAGTGTTACTGATGCTGAATGTTAGCAAGCATGATGTTCGCTAGCATTACATTAGCATTAGCTGCCTGGCTAATAGTCACATGAGCTGATTGGACCAAAGTCTCTCCTGTTGTCGACGTGTGTCTGAGGTTCTGCAGCAACGTTTCCATGAGAACATTATGGGATGTTTACGACTCTTCCAGGTATTAGTTGAACCTTTAGCTGTTACCATGGAAACTGAGTTATTCATTATGAGAAAAACTTTTTAATTTGATTAAAAAAACACATGAAACGTAAATGAATGGACTGAATGGATGGTGAGTGACGGTGGTGTGAGCAGGTGGATGACCTTGGAGGTGTCAATCAGGACACGGCCGAGCACATGACTTCCTGTTCATTAACTCCTCATTAGGCACAAGCACATGACTAAACACACATGTTGCAGAGAAAAGTGATGACGCTGACACCCTGACACACATACATGTCACGTCACACGTAACGACAACTTTGTCAATACATCAGTCAAACCTTGACAGGAAGTGACCTCAGCGTACATGAAGTATCAGAGCTGAAGTCACTGGTGTGCGGCTGTGTGAGGGCCCAACAAATCTCTGTTTAACAAAAGGAGTCAGTAAACTGAACATTTACCACAAACTGACAAATGACTGACATTCAAACATAATTTGAGTCGTTATCAGCTGATCTTCATTAACTTCATTAATTATGATTCACTGTGCTTCCTCTGTTCTCCAACTAAAGTTTTTACCTCTCTCTCATGTTTTTGGTGTTTTTTCACATTTGTCTTGAATTTTGAGATGAGCTCAGCAGAAGAGGCAGCGACACTGTGACGGGATGTTCTGTGTGTGTGATGTTGGTGAAAAGAACAAACGTATTGAGTTTTATTTGTTTTATGCTCATAACAAGCAGAGTCACGTCTAAGTCAACACAAAAATATGAAAACAAGTTTTTAAATGTTCGCTTGTTTTATTGACTGCAGGTTTATTTGCTGTTGTTTTTGAATGGTGTTTGAATTACTGTATACAGCAATGCATTGTGGGTTATTTGCGCCAAAAAACACTTTATTTTCTGTTTTTGAGCATCCAGATGTAGTTTTCACACGCAACAATAAAATAAGATAAAGAATCAGCCGCTGACGTGGGATCATTTCTGAACAGGTGAACTCTTCATTCAATTAAAATGAGTCTTTAAACTGAAAATGACTGTTAATGACTTATTACTGAATAATACAGATATATATATAGTGTGTGTGTGTGTGATCTCGTATAAATAGCCGTCTGTCTGCATCGGCGTCCACTGGCGTCCACAGGCTTTCAGGTGTAATCACATTACAGCTCAGATTACAGATTACCCTGGCAGGTAGCTCTGCTGCTAACAGAAAGACGTGCTGTGCTGAACAAACTGCTTTTTCTGAATTGCAACGTAATGCTGATACGTGATCTGTGATTGGTTGTTGTGTCAATCAAAACATGGAAATGCTGGACTTGCTAACAGCTCAGGGGGGTAATTCAAAGGTACACTGAGCTAAATGCTAACATTAGCATGTTAACATGCTCACTATGCAAACATATTGATCAGGTATAATGTTCATTCTATCTTTCTGTAGCATGTTAGCATGCTAACATTAGCAAATCACCAGTAAACAGTGCAACTGAGGCTGATGGGGAATCATCTGCTCTGCAAACCAGAGTTTCATTTCCTGCTGAACTGAACTGACCCACTGTTCCAAAACCAGGATCTGAACTGAACTGAGACCTCACCTGTTCTGGAGTCTGGAGGTGGGCTGGACTTAGCTCAGGTGCTCTTCTCTTCATCAGCATCATTTTAACTGGTGTCAATGAAAACCTGATTTTGTCTTTTAGTTACTGTCTAATGTTCAGGTATCACACTTCCTGATTCTGGTGACATGATTGTTGCTTCCAGTTGCACTATTGGCCGACTTCCCGGAGTGAGATTCATTCGTTACTGAGAGGACACACACACAGAGTCAGGTCAGTGAGCTGTGATGTGGAGCAGAGCAGATGTAGGGCAGGACAAACAGCATCGCTCCGTTACACAGCTCCGCCTCGGCAACACACACACCGACACTGAGTGTGTGTGTGTGTGTGTGTGACAGTAATGCATGAGTGCACGTGATTATGTATGCATGTGTGAGCATTTTTTAATGACTCATCTGCTGCTATGTTTGTGTGTCGACACATCAAACACAGAAAACCAGATTCATGTTAAAGGAGCAGTCTGAGGTTGGTCACATGATTCAGCAGGAACTCAGTTTAACTCGTTGGGAGTTAGCTTAGCACAAACAGCTGACAGCACTGAGGTCCATCTGAAGAGCAGAGTGAGGTTTGACTGGTCCGGGCTCCTGTAGAAACATGGCCGCCTCAGTGACTTCCTCTGCTGACAGAAACACGACCTGCAGATTAATTCAGCGTTCCCTCTGAAACAAGTAGAATGTCCCTTCAAAGATGTCGTAGGTTCAGTTTATACTGTGTTTAAATCTTTGCTTTAGTAGGTCACACACACACACACACACACACATGCACGCACACACACGCAGAAGGATGGGCCTTGAAACTCATTAGGGCCTCGGTGGGACCCCATGAAGAGTTAATGTGGTCCTGACTACAATTATACAGCGTGTGTGTGTGTGTGTTAACTGGGTTATTTACTGAGATAAAAGCAGCATCGCTGACTCGTGTTCACATCACAGTCCAATAAATTATTTATTCTGATTCTGTGTCATCGCGCTCACTCGCCCATCTGATGCTCTTGCTTTACTTACTGTGTGTGCGCGTGTGGGTGTGTGTGTCAGTGTGTGCACGTGTGTAGGGGGGTATTTATTATTAACACACTCACAGTAAAGCACACACACACACGGGTCTGTTGTGTAGCAGGTCAGTGTTACAGTTTGTTCTCATTTAAAACTGTTGGGATTATAAAAGAGGCGTGTATGTGTGTGTTAATGTGTGTTACTCAGTGTGTGTGTGTGTGTGTGTGTGTGTGTGTGTGTGTGTGTGTTGGGGGATGGTACAGTGTGTGTTCATTGTGACTCAGAGCCCTGCAGCGTCTGTTCAAAGCTTCGACCTCGTTTGCTCCTCTCGTCTCCTCCATCCTCACTTCTTGTCCCTCTTTCCTCAGTTCCTCCCTCTCGTTTGCCTCCTTCCCTCAGCTCGTCTTTCACTTCCTGTCCATGCATTTTGTCTGTCTGTGTGTTCTGCACACACTTCATCACCTGCACAGGTGCGTGTGTGTGTGTGCCTCAAAGAGACAAAGATAAAGCTGGTGGACATGATGAGTCAGCAGGAGCAGGAACAGGAGGAGCAACACAGGAGGAGCAACAGGAACAGCAGGAGGAGCAGGAACAGCAGGAGGAAGAGCAGGAGCAGGAGCAACAGGAGCAGGAGGAGCAGGAGCAGGAGGTGGGGCAGGAGCAGCAGAAGTAGCAGGAGGAGGAGCAGGAGCAGCAGGAGGAAGAGCAGGAGCAGCAGACGGAAGAGCAGGAGCAGCAGGAGCAGCAGGAGCAGGAGGAGCAGGAGCAGCAGGAGCAGGAGCAAGAGGAGCAGGAGCAGCAGGAGGACCGGGAGAAACTCTCATAGCAACAGAACTAAAAATACTTCCTGTTTATCATCGACATGGGACGAAGGACTGTGACATCATCATCACCACATGAACTGCAGCACTGAGTGATGTCATTGACCAGTCCTGCTGTTTTTGTCCAATAACAGCACAGTGTGTGTTTGTGTGTGTTCATGCATCTGTGTCTTATAAAAATAACATGACAACAGAAAGCTTTCAAGTCCCACTGTAGAGGTGCAAACAAACAACAGCAGGCTAACGCTAACACACACACACTGTCAACTGATGTCAACTGACATCGTCACAGTTAATCATAAAGCACCTGAGATATAACGAGGATTAACGTCGTCATCATCTGTATAAAACCATGTGAGGGTAGAAACACTGAATTCACCATCGCAGCTGTGACGTGATTGATCAGTCAGTATGTCATCATCTGGACTGAAACACCTGAAGGAGACTTTGACTTTAATGTGTCAATCTGTTGCTAAGCAACATCTGAAGCTCTGTCCAGCTAGATGCAATCAACTGTGTAAACAGGAAGTACCTGTAGCATCAGGAGCTAGCACACCTGTTTCAGATTATGCTAAGATAACAGATCCTATACTTGTTTAAAAGTGCTGAACAGATAACAGCCGTTACCAAAGAGCTTTAATTGTGAAACTTGCAGCAGAGGAGGAGAGTGTTCATGGTTATTGATACGATATCAATCAATCAATCAATCAATCAATCTGCAGAGGAGTGAAGGAGTGGCCCAGGCCCTATCTTTAAACACAGCAGCCAGGTTTGTGTGTGTGTGTATTTTTCTGTGGGACTTCCTGTTCCAGGAAACTCTCTGGGGTGGCTGAGACAGCATGGTGTGTGTGTATGTGTATGTGTATGTGTGTGTGTGTGTGTGTGTGTGTGTGCAGTCACAGCTGTTACATCCATTAAAAGACAATTTACCAGTTTAATCTGTTTAAACTGGAGCAGAGAAGAAGACGAGGAGGGTCAGAGGTTGCATCCTCTCCTCCTTTCCTTCGCTCACCTGTCTCCTAACAGGAAGTGACCCTGAACTGATGTTGGATTTAATAGTTGTCTGACAAGGTTTGAAAATGTGACATCATTGAGTTTAATGTGACTTTTCCTTTAATTTCAGAGTGAAGATGGAAAGGTTTTATTAAAAATGAGAATCATTAATAAAACTGATCAGATTAAAATGACTCAAGACTGGTCTGAGGTCAGTTCAACAACAGCTGAAGGACAACAGCACCATCTGCAGGATACACACACACACATCTCCCTGATAAACATCAATAAAATATGAGATGCCTCTGATGCAGAGGAGAAAGGAAGGAAGGACTTCCTATTTCATGAATCCTGTGAAAGTTGAATTAAAAAAACGACTTTTTCCTTTTTTATCATTTTAATTCAAAACCCCTCACATTGTTTTTGTTACAACACACAAAAAGTCAAACATGGTTTGTCCCCACAGACGGGACGGGGGTGGGGTAACAGCCGGGGTCAAAGATCAAAGACGGGGTCAACTATCAGGTCGCTGCAGAGAAACAGCTGTAAAATGATCCGATCCATTAAAAATAGAAACAAACCTGGAACTGAGCCGAGAGACTATTTACATATTGCCTTAAAACCAGAGCCACACCGCAGCAGGTCCGACAGACGTGACCTTTGACCTTCACACTCAGAAACACGACTCAGCACTTTCAGCAGATGCCTCATGTCCTCCCTCAGAGGGCACTGAGAGCTCGGCTCAACGCCGCCAACACCACCATGTCTACTCGCTAATGACAAAACAGAGCAGAAGGACAACCAATAGGAGGTCTTGGGGTGATGATGTCAGCATGACCTCACGCTGTGAGGGTGCTGAGTCGTGTTTGAGAGCGTGAAGGAGTGAAAAGCTTTACAGCAGTTTAGTTTAAAGTCGACGGCAGAAGGATGAACCGTCACCTGATTGGAGCATTTCTGATCGGATGCAGTGATGCGTTCACTGTCAGCTTGCTTAAACTACAGGAAATCAAATGTCAAAAGCTGATGCTCGCTGCGCTGCAGAATCCGATGCAGAGCAGCGACACCTGACTCAGATGCTGCAGGTGTGTCTTGTTTCAGGCTCCGACTCCATTATAATGGGTCCTCCATATCCCACAATGCACTGCTGCATTTAGGTGTCGTTCAGTGCAGGTGTGTTCAGGTGCTGGTGCTCACAGACACGTGTTTATCGTCTGAGTGTTGAGTTCAAGGTTCAAACTTTAACAACAAACTTTTTCTTTTCAGGTAATTTCATTAAATTGAAAACTGGTGAGAACATGACCTGAGCACCTGAACACACCGCGGGTTTGGTCTGTGTGAAGGTGAATGGTTTCCTGTGAGGAGGAGCTGCAGGTAGGAGGCAGAGCCTGAGGTGTGACACGGTGGCGGCCTGAAGGATGAGCCGCCCACAATGAGAAACAGCTGCTGTTCAGGGACAAACAGACACCGTCAACAAACAAACAAACAAACAAACAAACAAACAAACACACACTGAGATTTTAGGTTTCCTCCCACCCTCCTGGAGACCCCCTACCATAAATCAAACACACACTGGGAATATGGTGCCAGGTGTGATGGGGCAGAGAACTCAGTCCAGTCTGACAGACAGAAAGAAGAACAGGAACATGTGACATCCCTGCTCTGGTCCTGAAGGGGTTCGGAGTCCAGAAAAAGATATGGCTGCAGGAGAACCGGGTCCTGGTGCTCTGGGATCGGGCTGGGGTGAAGCGATATGCCAAGGGCACTTCTTGTCTCCACACCGTCCAAGGTCAAACTCTAAAACCTTCAGCTGGAAGCCATGAGGAGGTCCAGGTTTTCGCTTCAGGGTGGATTGAGACTCTGGTGGACCTGGAAGTGTGCTGGCAGGTTTTCAGTGATCAACAGGAAACGGATCAAATCCAGATCGGACCAGACTACTTCCACAGCCTTGGGGATCAGCAGACCTGTGATTAACAATCTGCTGATGTGTGCCGGTGACGCTGAGCCTGTTTATTATTTGGTAACCATGGTAATGTGGCGGATCCACTATAGAGGCTGAGTCTTGTGGTCTGAAGTGGACTTCGGCAGAAATCTATAAGCGCTTTGATTTTCAGAGTGACGTCGAGTCCCCGAAGTGGATAAAAACACCTGACGCACGGTGTTTGGATCATCGACAGCCTGAAAGGAGCGGGAGGAGCCGGCGACATCATTAGTGACATCATTGTGTGCTTGTGCTAACAGGAAGTGGACGGCTGAGTGCGCTGGCTGACTTCAGTCGCCCAGAGACGGACAGACGGAAAGACGGACAGAGAGGAAGCTGGAAAGGTTTTAAAGGGAAACACGAGGAACCGTCAGCTGATGTCAACAGGTAAACGTTCTCTGAATCTAAAAATAAACAAGAGAGACTCTAAAACAAACAAACTAGCTCAGATCACACTGTCCCTGCTTTCTTTGCAGTGTTGCTGTTGCCGGGCAGAGGTCGGGTCCAGAGGTGGACTGAGACGGACAGAAACAGGACGGGACGACACGCAGACGACCGCCGACAGGACAACTAGTCATCTTCATCGTCCTCGTCATCCTCGCCTTCGTCGTCCACATCTCTCTTCCTCTTCTGTCCCTGAACGCCTGCCTGATCGTCTGCACAGACAGACCACCGACCAATCAGACAAGACCAACGGGATTCTGACCAATCAAATGCTCACAGTGGATCCCATGATGCTTCACTCACCTTCCTCTTCCTCCTCTGCATAGTCATCCTCATCCTCATCTTCCTCCTGAGATGAAGCACGGCAGCAGAAGAAAAAGAAACAGGAGAAGAAGAGTTTCAGTCGTGTCTCTCGACAGTGACCGTAAGTCATGGCGCTATCAGAAGCAGCTGCTTTCTGATTGGATGACACTAATGAAGCTCTAGACTATTCAACACGTCACTGACCAGGCTGATCTCCACCTGACCGACTCCAGCACCAGTAACCAACACAAATCACTGACAGGATGCAGGAATGTCTGAACCAAACAAAAACATCCCAGCACAAACAAAACAATGCTGACAAAAATGGAAAATACCCAATCAATTCGATCATTTCCTGATGAATATCTCAAAAATGAATATGAAGCAAAAATTAGATTTAAAATAAAAACTAATGTATAAAAAGAAAAGATCAAATAAAAGTTTGGTTTCAGGAGGTTTTTGGAAAGAAAGGGAAAAACTTCCTCTTTCCCAGCATCTGTCCTTAGAGGCGGCCATGTTGGTGCTGAACCTGGTCAGGAACACGTCACACCTGAGGTCACACCTGAGGTTGATCCTCCGCTGGCTAAGATCAGAACAGGACCTGGATTTCATGGTGTGTACCACCTGATATATCAGCTGACTGATCACATGATCAGAAGCTTCTTCTTCACTGGTGCCCTGTTACGTGTGTTTGTTGTGTTGCTCTCAGCCCGGCTGAGGACAGGTGCATTATGAGAGCCTGTGGTCTGAGCCAGGAGAGGATCGACCTGCAGGCCGAAGCCTGAGTTGCCCACCTGATCGCCACGGTTCACTTGAAAGCTCAGCCCCACCTCTCCTCCCTCCGTGCCGTCCTCATCCTCCTCTTCATCGTCCTCCTCGTCGTAGTCGCCGGTCGGCCCCGCCCCGTCCTCGCCATCCTCATCTGCAAACAGAGGCCAGGTTCAGACAGACCGGAGGGACGTTACACTGCTGTCTCTTCTAAACACACACACACACACACACACACCGGTGCCCCACCTTCGTCGTCGGCCTCAGAGTCGGGGGCCTCGTTGTCCTCCTGGTCGAAGCCGTCCAGGTAGGTGACCTGAGGCAGCAGCTCGAACACGCTCTCCCTGTAGTCCTCCAGAGACGTGATCTCACAGTTGAACAGGTCCAGACTCTGCAGGCTCTTCAGGTTTTGCTGCAGCAGGAAACAGCGTGTTAGCATGTTAGCATGTTCGCTGTGCATGTGTGTGCGTGTGTGTGTGCATGCGCTCTGACCAGTGCCTCCACGTTGCTCAGCTCCTTGATCTTGTTCCCACTCAGGTTGAGGTAGGTCAGGTTGGGACATTTCTCTGACAGTGTCTCCAGAGAACCGGACAGGTTGTTGTCACTCAGCTCCAGCTGATCAACACAAACACAACAACACGACAACATGACGCACAGTCGCGACTCGTCAGCTGAGGTAACACAGCGGGACCTTCTGCTGCATTTCATCACATCAGTAACGTCCAGTGAAGGAACAGAGACCCATACTGAACCAAGAACTGAATCATGTGATTACCAACACTGTGTGTGTGTGTGTGTGTAGTCAGAGTGTGTGTGTTACCTTGCGTAGTTTGGGCAATGATGGCAGCTTGGCCAGCGAGCTCAGACCCACGTTGACCATGCTGAGGAACTCGAGCTCCGTGAACTCGTCTGTCAGACCCTCAACCTCCCCGTCTGCAGAGCGACTGTTGTCCACTACCAGCTCCGCTATCTGAGAGACAGACAGACAGACAGACAGGTAGACAGGTAGACGGACAGACAGATTTTCAGGTTAATTAATAAACATTTCCTGTTTCAACCTTCAACTCTGAACAATTGATTGATTATGAACATAATCAATAATTGAACTCGTTGGCGCAGCTGCCGTGTTCAGAGGTCTGGCATCGCTGAGTCAGGTAATCAACCTTTACTGTGAATGACAGGAGTCTCATGGTGGTTGATGATTGGCTGATCTTCCTCATCTCGCCTTCATTAACAATTAACCCGCTAATTGAGCGACACCAGGCTGCCGCCATGACCGTTTCAAAGATGGCGGTTCGGCTGAACAAGGTTCACCACTACAGACAACCAGCGGTGCTCAGCAACCACAGGGAGTCAGTGAAGAGCACAGACAACCAATCAGACTCCTCAGGACTTAACGAAGCTCCTCAGCAACGAGACAAGTCGGGCTGAGGTTCGCAAAAGAACCAGACAGACCAGAAGGGACCAGAGAGACCAGAAGGGACCAGAGAGACCATTAGGTACCAGGAGAGGACCAAGTGAGTCCAGCTCCTCTGGTCCAATCCCATCTGCAGCTTTGTCTCCCCTGGAGACACCTACACATGTGACCTCTGATGAATGAACCCACAGAGGAGTGTGTCTGTGTGTGAGTGTGTGTGTTCACAGTTCATTACTGCTGTGTGTGTGGATGTTGTGTTCGGGGTTTGAGGAACAGGTAAAAGGATCAGTGGCCACAGTGTGATGTCAGCCCTGCATCCTGATTGGTCGCTTCTCCTGTGGCTTTAAACACTGAACACTTTGAGGAGACAGCTGCTGATAAACTGTTAATTAACAACATGATTCATTATCTTTATGTTTCAGCTTTAATTTGATTTCACTGATTTCAGATTGTCAACAGCCTGCATGGACTGGTGTGTGTGTGTGTGTGTGTGTCTGTGCGTGTGTGAGATCCAGCTTGTGCAGGACTTTGTTCGGACTGGTGGACGCTTTTATTTCCCAGAGTTCCTCTGGTTATTCTCTTTATGTAACCAGCAGAGCAGAGCAGAGCTGCAGCCTGCAGGCACCAACAGCACCGCCATTACACTGTGTGTGTGTGTGCGCGCGCACGCTGGGGTTTAACCTACTATAATCTACATGCTGTGTGTGTGTGTGGTGGGGGTTGTCTTCTGAGCCTCCACACACACCATCTGCCGGCATCCCCCAATTCATAAAACATGACACCAGCAAGTCTGTTGGCTGTGTGTGTGTGTTTTTTATTTAACTGAAGCTGGTCGGTTGGCAGTCGGTTATATAACTTAATCACACACGCGCGCGCGCGGAGCTGTGGCTGCTTTATAAAGAGATACTCAATCCGAATAACAGCGTGTTTCCCTCCGTGTAAACACTTTAATGCGGATCGGAGGTGACACGTCATCACGTCATCACGCTGCTCTGAATCTCGTCCGTTTATTCGTTTTAACGGTCAGCTGAACTCCAGTAATCCGTTACTTTAAAACCTCGTCCCGTAACGCCATTTTGATTCGTTAGGACGCTGTTATTCAAGCACCAACACAGCTCGTTACTCGGTAATCACGTTACAGTAACGGTAACGGCTCCTCCGATTTGTTTAAACATCAGAAAAGTCAGTCCGCACCGACAATTTCCCGGTGGAAACAGCCGTTAATCCGCTTTCTGTGACGTTAAGCAGGTAACGCGTTACCGAGCACGAGCTCCCGACTCAACATGTCTGACCGACCTCCACCGGCAGGGTCGCGCGGAACCGTCGACGAAACGCGTTAAAAATGCGTTAAACGCGGCCGTACAGTCGGTTTACCGGAGAGAGGTGAGCTGCTGTGGCGGGACGTTTCCCCTGATCCAAGATGTCCGCTCACACACCGACCGCGGCGGGCTGTTGTTGCTGCTGACACGCAGTGTTTTTTCGGGACTTAAGCCCGCAACACCCGCACAGACACCCGCGGTGGTTCCCGACTAACGGCTCGCACGTTTGCAGCTCTTTCTTCGTTCGTCTCCGTCGTTTTCTCCGGTAAACACGAGTTTTCTTCGGTAAAACCGAGTTCCTCCGAGCGGCCGCGGACCGATTAAAAGTTGAACCCGCACGTCGTCGGTGCGTGAAGTTGTTTTGACATGAAGGTGCTCGGTTTAACGGCCTTAGCGGAGCAGGTCCGTTGGGACAGGGACTGTGGACGAAGTTGTAGTGACAGGGTTTCACCGGGGAGGAGGAGGAGGAGGAGGGGGCGGCGGGGAGCTGCCCCCTCATCCCGCCGGAAAAACTGCTCGCCGCCAACGGGCGCGCGCTGGTTGATGGATCTATAACCGGTCGATGAGAGCGTTAACGGAGCGGCTCACCTGCCTTTCACGATGTCACCGGAGAGCGGACTGCCCGGGATGAGCACGGCGGAGCTGCCAGCCAAGCTCCGGTCACACATCACGTCCCGGGCTCTTTCAGACATTTAAACCGTTATTTAATTAACGAGGCTCACCTCCGCCGGGCTCCGGTTCCGCAGCTCCAAGGTGATCCTCTTCTTCATGTCCATGGTGACAAACGTCGGCTGCGCTGCGTCAAACTCGGCGAACAGTTGAGAAAGTCCCGGGGATCAGCGCGGCAGCTGCTCTGACGGCCACAGTTTGCCTACTGATCCTCCATGATACCTCCTGCCCTGCCCCCTCCGCTGCGGCCCCGCCCACCACCGCACAGGGTTGGCCGCGTGCCACTCCGCCGCCGCTGATTGGACGATAGGCCTGTCAATCACAACTGATCGGCCATAATCCGCGAGCTGGGTGGGAATATCCTCGAGACCATTGGCAGACTGTAAAAGCCTCATGGGAGCTGTAGTTGTTAATTATCATTAGATTAACCACAACTTCATAATTAAAATGACAAAATCTGCGAACTGTATCGCCCAGGGGAGCGGGAGGTGGACGGAGAAGCAGAGCAGCGTGATTGAACTCTGCAGAGTCGCTGACCGGAGCGGAGCCAGCGGGGGGCGGGCTCATCGAGGCTGGATTAACACACATCAATCAAACCTGATCGATCATCATCCCTTTACTGACACGTGTTTATCTCAAACATCTTTCCCACTAGCATTAGCATTAGCTCACTGACAGATGCTTCACAGTTTATAATCTCGTCCAACAGTGACTCCTGTTCCTCCTTCAGCCTGTCACATGACCTGGCAGAGCAGATGGAGCCATCATAGGTTTAACCTCAGATGAAGACTGTGGGATGTGATCGAAAGCTCCAGAACAGCCACTTAGTGTGGGCCCTAAACTGGAGTATAAAACATTTCAGAGGCCAGGAATTAACCTTTCATCTGAAATTAAACGTTAAAAAAATAATAGAACAAACTCAATTTAACTCAAGGGCCACTTACTCACTTTTTTCCCCAGAGTCTTCTTCAGTGGAGCAGATTGCTGGATGCTTTACTGTCAGTGTAGTTACCAGACTGTTAGCTGTCAAACATTTGTTCAGCACCACAGGAGGCTGGAACTCCGGAAATCAAGTCTTTGTCTAATTTAAAGTGACTTAACAGAAGTTTAACAGAATAGAATAATGTTTTTTGTTTTCACTTCATCGAATTATTTCCTTGTTGTGTTGTTTTCACACAGTACTGATGCTGGTTATAATCAAAATAAAGTTAAATAAGAGATAAAGCAGCAGTTTGGAGTCTGCTGTGTTTTTCATCATCATCTCTGAGCCACAGTTACACTGAAACACAGCGTTACTGACTTACAGCTTGAAGCAGTTTGACACCTGAACACCTCACGATGAGTTCAGGTATCAATGCAAAAGCATCAAAAACACAACAAAGAAGTTCTTATTCAAAAA
Source organism: Datnioides undecimradiatus (assembly GCA_008933995.1). Lineage (NCBI taxonomy): Eukaryota > Metazoa > Chordata > Actinopteri > Lobotiformes > Datnioididae > Datnioides > Datnioides undecimradiatus. Next base: position 333,005 of record WARS01000074.1, read on the forward strand.
AACAAGTGTTTATATTTCAGATTACTAATGCAGGCAGCCATCATCATCATCATCATCATCGTCGCCATCGTCATGGTGAAGCATTCAGGTACAGTTAAAAAAATACTTTATATATACATAGAAAAGGTTGGCTTCGCTGAGCTTATAAAAATAACTATCACAACCAACTGAAAAGATGCAGCGTCACTGATCAGAGGAGTGACAGGATGCAGCTGATCAATAATCAATAACTGCGTTCCCACTGAGGGACCCGACAGAGCTGAACCAGGACAGGAAACTGAAGACAGACGCTGACTTCAGGCTGCAGAGCCGATGGGTCGTTCTCCTGTTAACGGGCTGGTTGTTGTTGCGTGATGATACCGTTTAACGTAACTTCCTGTTATGTCGGTCGCTCCTCCAGCTGGTTTTATTAATATGATAAAATGCTCATTCGCACCAGTAGTTAACAAAGTATAATATATGAGTCTATGGCTTATTACAAATGGTTTAATTGGTGCATGTGACCGATGTTTAGACTCAAATCAAAGGGATGCGCTGGCTGGAGGCACCTCTCGGCACCGCACCAAACAGGAAGTTAAACATGAACAGAGCACAGCTTGTTGGACTGTGTTCTGCAGTCAGCTCTGACACGTATCAGACAGATGCAGATGTAAAGTGTCAGAGGGTGAAACACAGAAACATGTTTAAAAAGGCCCAAATCAAATCTGCTCCTGTGAGTTTAGCTGCTGATCATCAGCCACAGCTGGTAGATTATTATTTTAATATTTGATCAATTGTTTTAGATTTTAGTCAAAATTTCACAGATTCTTGGTTTTTAAACGTGAATCTTTGTGTTTTAAACTCTAAACTCCGTTGGCTTTGGAGCCTCTGAGCACTTTATGGACTGAAGAGATGGTGTAGCTCATCAGACCCGACTGTAAATCAGCTGATGATGGAAAACAACATAATCAATGAACTTAGAGGTTTCCATATGGACCTGGTTCGGCTCCTGTCTCGGGACACCTGGGGAGTCAAAACATGAATTTTCTTGTTGTTTAATCTTTGAATGTTTCCCTTTGCTGCAGCAGCTTCCTTGCTCCATCTCAGATTGGCTCTGGAGGCAAATGTTGAATCCATTCTTAAATGCAACAAATGTCCAAAAACAAAACTAATAAACAACAAAAACAACATGGCAAAGGGTGAAAGCAGTCCGGAGAGTCATCGTAGTGTCCAGGAGATCCTGAAAACGATGCTGTTTCTTTGCTTTCTCCGCTCCCAGCGTGGCCTTGTTAAGTCTGAACTCACCTGGGGAAGCAGAATGGTGCATCAGTGTCACATGGTCCTAATTTATGGGTTGAAGGCATCAGACCCACAGCTGTTAGTTCAGGGATTTAGCCAATGAAAGCTCAGCTGAGCAGAGCATGCATCAATGGTGAGGTGGGGATAAACAGCTGCGCTCAAGGAGGAAAACGGACTGAAACTGAACTCCAGAGGAAGCAAAATGGCTCGTTCAGCGATGTTCAGCAAGCAGATGGGGCGGGGCGCAGGTTCACTTCACTGAGTTTACTCATCTTCCAAGTTTCTTCCTGTCAGCTGGTCTCCAACTTATCCATTCGCTCACACAGCTTTGTGCCGTTTGGCATCCCGCTGAAGTGGGTGTTTAGTTTTGGTACAAATGGAAAACTGAACTGTTTTCTTTCACATGTTGGAGTCAAATCTTACGGGGATTCAAAATGGTGCTGGACTGAAGTCCTGTCTCTCTTCTCGTGCCTCTCGTCTCGGACGTGCTTTCATCAGGTTATTCTGGGATGCAAAACAGTGCAGGTATGAACTCCTCTGTCATGTTTAGTCTCTATCCGTCCGTCTCTGTCTTCTGTGTTGGTTTTTGATCATTAAGGGATTCAAATGGTGCACACTGTCGAACCGTCCTGCCCCCCAGAGACAGCCTGTTAAATGGGACGCAGATTAGTGCTTCACCAGCCGCCTCCTGCTGTCACCTGTCTTCCTGTTGGTGTGCCCTCCCCCCTCCTCTCTCTGTTAGGAGCTGACCTCCGTCGTCTCTCCCCCTGTCTCCACCAGCGTCACCTGACCCTCCTCCCCCTCCATGATGATCCCCCCCTCCTGTAGCACCACCATCTCTCCCTCCTCCTCCACCATCCCAGCAGCTGCCTCCTCTTCGTCCTCCTCCCCTCCCACCACCTCCTCGGGGCTGGCGGCGTTGGCGGTGGCATTGTTGGTCGTGTTGTTGCCGTTGGTGCTGTTGGCCTGACTTTGGGACATGGCCTCCAGTTTGATGCGATACTCCTCAGCTTCCTGCTCCTTGCGCAGCAGCTGCTGCCGGTACTCCTGCGCCTTCCTGTTGGCCTCCTGCAGCTGCCTCTGCAACAGCTCCTGCAGGAGGAGAGATGAGGAAGGAGGTGAAGAGAGGGAGGAGGAGAAGAGAGGGAGCAGGAGGAGGAAAAGAGAGGGAGGAGGAGGAGGAGGAGAAGGGAGGGAGGGAGGAGGAGGAGGAGAAGAGAGGGAAGAGGAGGAGCTCGGCCAGGTTGACCACGCCCCCCTGGAGGGAGGAGGAGGAGAGATGGAGGAGGAGGAGGAGGAGAAGGGAGGGAGGAGGAGGAGAAGAGAGGGAGGAGGAGGTGAAGAGAGGGAAGGGGAGGAGGAAAAGAGAGGGAGTAGGAGGTGAAGAAAGGGAGGAGGAGGAGGGTCCGGTTTACCGTCTCTCCTGCGTCGCTGTGGTTGTTGGTCACCTCCAGCTTCCTCTTCCTGGAGGGTGGAGGCTGATGCTCCTCCGTCACCACCTCCTCCGTCACGGTGTTGGCCGGCACTGCCAGCACTGAAACACAAAAGGTCGATGATCAGTGTATTGATTAGGCTCCGAGGCCACGGCTGCGACTCAAGGACAGTGTGTCGTACTCTGCTGTCCGTGCTGCATGGTGACGAAGAACGGTGGCGCCATCCCTCCTGTGGTCTGCAGGTTGCCGTGCTGGTCGGTTACTATGGTGATGACCCTCTGACCCCCCTCATTGACAACAGCGGCGTGCTGGATGTTGGAGTCCAGTGCACTGGCGGCCATCGCTTCCTCTGAGTCACCTGAAGCACAAAAACATATGGTCACAGGTGCAGAGGACACGCCAACGCACTCGCCAAACATTTCCACGCACGTTTACCTGCATTGGCCTTGTTGAGCAGCTCAGCCAGGTTGACCACGCCCCCCTGGATGGCGGGTATGCCCTGGATGATGAACTGTGGCTGGTTGGTGCTGCCGCTGGTTTCCACATTCATACTCACCTGGTTCATGTTCACCTGGTTCATATTCACCTGGTTCTGCATGCCCTCCTACACACACACACACACACACACGTTTATAAAATAACGCCAATGGTCTCCAGCTGTTCAGATGTAACATAACACCAAGTTAAACATGAAACCAGCGCACTGATCACGTCTCTGCCGATGAACAATGAAGGTGTGTGTCTCACCTGCAGCAGCAGCATCAGCTCCGTGTTCTGAATGTCCACGGCGATGTCGAACGGCGTCTTGTCGAACTTACTGAGTGCGTGCACATCGGCTCCGTGCTTGATGAGCGTCTCGGCCACACCGTGATGGCCGTGCTGCGCCGCCCAGTGAAGAGCCGTCATCTTCAACATGTCTTTGGCGTTGATGTCGGCACCGCTCTGAGAGGAAGTCAGAGAGTTAAACACAGGCTGAAGACGACTGTGGAGAGGTACGAACAAGTACTCAGAGTAATGGGATTACTGGTAGCAATGGGATTACTGTGTTAAAATGAACAGCATTAATTAAAATAATTTTTTTGGTCATTAACTTTCTGTTCAGATCCAAACAGAGACTCTGATTGGCTGAGAACAGGAAACACGTGTCCAACCACAAAGTTTCATCGTCTCAGATTTCAGCATCTCTTCATCGAACAAAGGCTCCGACACCGTTCTCACCCGGACCAGCAGCTCCACGATGATGGTGTGTCCCTCGGCGGCAGCCATGTGCAGTGGCGTCCTGTCCACCTTGGTGCGGGCGTCTCTGCTGACACCGGCTCTCAGCAGGACGTCTGCTGTGGAGTAATGACCGTGCTGAGCGGCGAGGTGGAGGGGAGACGTCCCCAACTACAGGACGGATAAACAGACAGATCAGCAGCAGGCCAACAGACTAAAGAACAACAACAACAGCGAGTTTCAGAAAACTGATGCAGAGAATCTGCTCCATCATCAAACTGGTGTTACTGTGGGAAACGCATGGAGGCAGGATGAACCACGTGACCGTGGCCGTCACTGGCACACGCAGAGCAAAGAGCTGATGGAGTCCGACTTCAGACTCACCCAATCGGTGGTGAATGGCGCTCCATTGGCCATCAGGTTTCTGACCTCATCATCTTGACCTTTACGAGCTGCCTCCAGCAGACGCTTCCCCAGGTCCACCAGCGACATCTGAGAGACACACACACACACACACACACACACACACACACACACTAAATATACAGTCAAATGTAAATATATAGTTAAATTAGCAAATCATTGTTTAAAGACACTGCTATTGATCACACTGCAGAGTGTGAGGACAATACCACAGGATTACAGACTGTTACTGACTCCCTGTTAAAGTCATGAATTCATTGTTTAAGCAGTCTAATGACAGAAATTAGTTTTAATCTTATTCAAGTCATCTTTAATTTGCAAAACTCTTCTGAGCCTCTCACTGATGAAATGTGCTGGTTCCATGGACAGAATCATTAAATCTGTCAGAAAAATATGAATAAGCATGTTTAATATGCTGTGACTGCAGCCACATGTTCTGATCATGTCATCAAGCATGAAATGACAAAAACAATTATTCTTAATGAAAATAACAACAAATAGATGCACTCAGGTAACATTACATCTTAACTTGGATGTTTGGTCCTCACAGGTCATGTTCCACTGTTCTCTCATCTGACGCTCATCGGGAGCTAAAGGCTACGTGTCCATTATCGGACAGATCCCCGCATCTATAAATCATCTATTTATTATTTTATCTGACGACTCAGGTTATGGAGGTTCTGACGCACTTTATTCAGATCTAGTAATAAACCACGTGACCCTGCCGGGGAAAACACCTGGACTGGACATTTACCTGCCAAAACAAAGCGTGTCCGATAATGGATCTAAGACAGTAACTAACTCCATAACACGACCGAGATGGAAGAACGGACGGAACACCGGACAGAACAGACCGACACACTGACAGACTGGCAGACACGGACAGGGTATCGCTGCTTTGTTCGCAGCTGAACTGGGCGCGGTGGCTCGGCGGGTTCTCCCCGCGGTGTCCGACAATGGAAGCCGCAGTGAGTGCGGGGGACTCCGCTCTCCGGGCCGAGGAGCCATTTTACGCGCCTTCACGGGCAGAAAAGAGTCCGCCATGTGCCACGTACCCCCGTCAGCCCGCTCCCTGCGCCCATTAAACTGCCCCGCCGGTAAAAACCGTGAAACACTCCACCGAAGCATTTACAGCAGCACAGACAGGAAACCGTTTGATATTAAGTTGTTGGTTTTCCGGGGGAAGTCACGGAGAAATTTCCTATTTTACACACAGAGAAAAAACTACTTCCACATCCGGTTAACGAGTGTTCTTCGGGCGCGCACCGTCAACCTGCTTACCGGAGACGCGGCTGACGACATCCTCTGACCGTGCAGGTTTCTTTTAGTGACTTTGTGTCACGTTAACACTAATAAACGTATCGTTTTAATCCACCGGAGCGCGGCGGAGCTACTTACCGTCCAGGTGTGTTGGGGTCCAGCCGGACTGCTTCTCTCTGCTGAAGTTAGCACGCTAGCCGGCTAAACGGAACAAACCCCTCCGCGTGTGAACGACTCGTGCGCCTTTATCACAACGCGTTTAACGCAAACAGGTCAGTAATGTGCAAACTTTAATTCACAATGCGCAAATCATGGATATTAGGCGCCACTGTGGCTCGTCTGGCTCCGCCGGGACTGTTTACTGCAGCAAGTTAGCGAGAGGCGGCAGGTGCTAGCCCGGATGTTGTGGGTGTAATTTTCAAAATAAGAGTATGCCATTGCCTTATTCAGCGTAGATCAGGGCGTCGTGAAGCTCAAAACAATAATTTTGGTAGAAATGTATGTAACTTTTCAAGTAGTGCACAAAACATTGAAATTACTTGTTTTTATACTTTTAAATAATCAAATATTTGGTTAGAATACAGGAGATGGCACAATTAACATTTAGTGAAGCTTAAATAAGGAAACATGCTGAAAATTTGAACTAGTACGATTTTGGCACCGAACTGACTGATTCAACTCTGTAATATACTTAAACTGTGTTCTTAAAGAGGACATGGCACGATAGATGAATGTATAACCCTAAACATAAACCAGCATTGATTAGCTCACTTATAACTTTATAAGCATAAGAAAGATTTCACTGAAATCGGTTGACAATAGTTAGTGAATACAACCTTGGCGACACTCGAATACAGTACACTGGGTTTTCCGAAGTCAGTATTTTATTTTGAAACTCCTGACAGGAAGTGTGTTCCTCACCGTGTGTATTGACGCTAATGTTTACCAGCTAGTGGTGTTAGCCGTTAGCCTGTGTGCATGCAAACTGCTAGCAAGTTAATTTAAAGCGTGTTTTACCTTCTTTTCTCGTAGCTTCCCTCGAGATCACGTTTCCTCACGTACCTGAGGTTCTGACAGGTGTTCACCTGCCGAAGGCGATTTTAAAAACACTTATTTTTGTATTTAATCGTCTACAAATATGGCGGCCCCTCGACACCGGAGGTGGAAGCCAGAGTGTGAGTTAACCTCCCTGTGGGCGGGCTCTGTGACGACACAGAGGAGCAGACCTCAGGTCAGTGTGACGGCTCTGCATGTGCTGTCTCAGGCTGCTGATGCGGCCCGCGGCTGCTCTCAGGTCAGCCGGGAGATCAGGCGCATTCCTGCCCGCAGAGCTCTGAATTAGCACGACAGTCCTGAAATGTCTGGCTCGATCTTAAGTGTCAGTATAAAAAATAAACTCGTATAAACTGTTATGAAATATATTTAAGCCTACCCATATAAAATAACTGTCAGTGAATCTGATCAACAAACAAGACCACAGAAGTTTATCAACCATCAGACATTTGGTCATGTGTGAAATCAATAAGCTGCACTGCTTCTGACTATTTTCTATATTTTTTGTTTCCATGTGATGAAAATTCACATTTGCCAGGTGAAATTATCCATGGTTTCATCTTAAAGCTGTCAGTTTCCCACAAAATGCTCCACAGCTCAACAAGTTCATAGTGTATTATGATGATCCAGTGACAGAGGATTTAAACTCCTGGAAACACGTTTACACTTTCCCTGTCAGAGCTGCTGCGAATCAAAATCTTTTGTTTGTAGACGAAACACATTTTCTAAGATAATGTACCAGGTGTGTGTGTGTAAATACAGAACACAGGTTTTACTGATGAAATCACTTCCAAATCTTTGTTCTGTCAAATTTTGGAATACAAATAAAGATTTGTGTAAAGAATCAGTCTTCCTGTATTTTCTAACGGGTATGAGTGAACTCACTGTTGAGGTGAAGAAGCTCCTGAAAACCAGTTTCATCATCATCCAAATGAATCTTTTCACTTTTTTTATTAGTGAGACATTTGATTTATTGTTGTTTACAGACTGAAGGAGGAAGGTGATCTGTACTCTTCCTTCCGCGGCTCCAGTCTGAGGCCTGCTCAGTAAAACTCCAGAAAGAAAAGAAACAGAAACAAAGGAGCTGAAAACAAAAAGGCACAAACGGAAACAGATTAAAACTCTAGTGTGGGCTGTGAACGCATCACCTCCACATTCAGTAAATAAATAAATAAATAAATAAATAATCTGACAACAGAAACACTGAGTCAACTTTTTTGATCAGTAATGGATCGTTACAGCGTTTCTATGATTTTGTGCACCTGCTCCTGCAGAAACCGGATCAGATTCTGGTTTCAGTGTGACCATGTGCAGATGTGTTGGAGCTGATCTGAGATCTGTAGCTGGTTTAACTGTTGTCATGAAGCTGCTTCACCAACCAATCAGATCACTGCAACGGCAAGCGCTTCCTGTTTAGATTTGACAGATAAAAACATTTGTTCTGCTGAGTCAGCAAATCAGTTCATCTCATGCTGCATTCACTGTCCTCTGGACAATTCAGACCCCAACTGAGAGAAAAGACTCAACTTCTCTTAAAAAACCTCAAACAACTTCCTGTTTCCTTCCTTCAGAAACACAGTTCATCATAAACGACTCAACGGCGAGTTTCATAATCACAGAGCCGGCAGGTGGAGGCAGTTTACATGTCACATCTCAGACTGTTCACTTCCACACATTCACAAAACCGAGGGTTAACTCGTTAGGTGATTTCTATGACTTGAGCAGCTTCATGACGACAGTTATCAGACAGACTCAACATGGCTCAAATGCTGACACCAAACTGATCCAGGATCAGAGTCAGCTGACCTCCGGCCCTGTTACAGAGAAAAACTCTTAGTTTGTGCAACATGTTTCCATCAGAGGTTAGGCTGAAGCTGATCCAGGGGTCAGAGGTTGGGTCAGGTGATCCAGCGGTCGGAGATCAGGTCAGGTGATCGGGGGGTCAGAGATCAGGTGATGGAGAGTTTCAGAGCAGCAGATTGAGATCGGCCAACAGGGCGTCAATGTTGGCGATGGGAGCCCTCCAGTAGTTAAAGGAGGAAAACTCAGAGAGACCAGCCTGCAGACAGACAGAGAGACAGACAGGTCATTTCAGGCACATTCACTGCTGCAGGAAGTACTCCGATTACTCCAATACTCCAGTAAAAGTCCTGGAATTAAATGAAACTTCAGTGAACGGATCAACGTGTAATCAGGAAAATGTATTTACATACTTAAAGTAAAAGTACTCAGAGCACAAAATCAACAGCATGCTAACGTTAGCTAACATTAGCTAATTAGCAGTGAGCTGTAACCATGGAAACTGACAGTCTGAGTCTGTGTGTCTGTGGGTATACATGTGTGTTGAGTGACGTCTCTGTTGACATGCGAACCCATTCCTCATCCCCTCACCTCCTCGTCCTGAGTCCTCGCTGTGGGCGACTTGTCCTTTCCTTTGATGCTATTGGCCAGCTGGCTGTCAATCAAGCCCAGGTCCTCCAGCTCCGACAGGTCAAGGGCCGGGATTGGCTGCCTCCAGAAGAGGAAGGAGTCGTATTGGCTGTTTGACTTTTCCATTATGCTTCAGTCTGAGACAAACACACAAACACAGCATCCTCTGAGATCACATCATAAATACACACAATCATAAACACGGATTCAGTGTTAGAGTCGTCTGTCTCTCTGCCTGCCTGCCTGTCTGTCTCTCTGTCTATCTCTCTGACTGCCTGTCTCTCTATCTCTCTGACTGTATGTCTCTCTGTCTGCCTGCCTGTCTCACTGCCTGCCTGCCTGTCTCACTGCCTGCCTGCCTGTCTCTCTGTCCGTCTGCCTGCCTGACAGTCTGCCTGTCTCTCTGTCTGTCTGCCTACGTGTCTCTCTGCCTGCAGCTTTGACTAAGTTTAACCCTGGTGTTATTATAGACTGTGTTTTCAGGTCAGAGCTGTTTCAGGCGGAGCTCGTCTTTCTCTGCCTGTCTGTCTGTCTGCCTGCTTGCCTGTCTTTCTCTGCCTGCCTGCCTGTCTGTCCGTCTTTCTCTGCCTGTCTGTCTGTCTGCCTGTCTGTCCGTCTTTGTCTGCCTGCCTGCCTATCTGTCTCTCTGTCCGTCTGACTGTCTGTCTCTCTGCCTGCCTGTCTTTCTCTGCCTGCCTGTCTGCCTGCCTGTCTCTCTGTCCGTCTGTCTGTCTGATGTGAGCAGGATTTGAAGTTCCTGCTGCAGGGGGGGTTCCTGCGCCTGCGCCTCAGATTAACGCCTATTTCTATATTTATTATTTATATATTTATCTGTTTCTATGTTGACACTTATCCTTCGAACAGAAAGTGGGTCACCGTGTCAGACCGAAATAAACTAACACTTCAGCCTGACCCCGAGCCCCCACCTGAACCCAACTCCCCTCACGTTTCTGCAGACTCGCTGTTCGGCTCTTTGTCTTCAGACGGTTTGATCCGAGGCGTCGGCCCGAGCCTCACATCAGCTCATCGCTGTTTGACATCAGGACAAACAACCATGATGTCATTTTAACCACAACACGTCACAGATGTCTCAGGTCAGCTGTTCTGTTTGTTATTGATCAGATGTTTAAAGTGAGGGACTGATCATTGATCATCAGCTGATATCAGAGGCGTTGGCCCGCTGCTGCAGTGCATCAGGAGTCGATGATGCAGCCGATTCAAACCGATCTTACACGATGAATCCTGGACATTAGTCACACAAATCAGCCTTTGCCACTCTCATCCTGCTGCACTGCTCAGTTGTGCGTCGTTGTTAAGCGTTTGGATGTGCGGCAGCCTCCACCAGCACCGGCGTTTACACAGAGACCAGCTGAAAACGCGTCGCTCAACATTCAGATAAAAAAAAAATCCGTTTTACCTTTTTTTTGTTTCCGGTGAGGAAATCAAAGATTCCAGCGGGTTTCTGGTTTCTCCTGTTGGATCTTCTACTGCTCACGGTTCGGACGCTGCTCTGCTCTAGATCACTGCGCCTGCGTCAAGCGCACCTCGATTACATACAGCGAGGCGTCCTGTAGGACATTTCAAAATAAAACCATAACGGAAGTTTGCGGCTGCTCCGCGTTACGCTTCTCTCCTCAGATGATTTTAATAAATTAAAAAGAAAATACAAGTTTGTTTTTTGTTTTGTGTTTTATTCATATAAACAGCGATAAATATTTGTAAACAAAGTGTTTCGTATAAAATAAAACAGATTTACCAAATAAACCATGACAGTCATTTAGTTATTTTGAAAGAAATGCTGGTTTCCGGAATATTCGTTATGTTAGCACACATGTAACACACGCACATACACGCACGCGCGCGCACACACATTAAAGTAGTTGTTTTTTCAGGCAGTTTGAATGAAACTTCATCAGGTTTCAGATGATTTATGAAACAATAACATGAATTAATAAGATAAAACAGTCAATCAGCTGATCAATGATCTGTGTTTGTTATTAGATAAAAACTGTAATCTGAACTCAGAACCTGCACAGGTGAAGTGTGACGTCACTGTGGTATAAAGTAAAGATTTAATCATTGTTGGATTCTCATTTATAACAAAACATCAGATATTAGAGTCTGCACGTTTGTCAGTGAAGTGACTGGAGCTGTGTGTGTGCGTGTGTGCGTGTGTGTAATGAGTGCGCTGAGTCAGCAGGAGGAGCCATGTGACTGTCAGTGATCAGGACGTGAAGGCAGAAGGAGAAAGAGAGAAAGTGAGTTCCTTCAGAGAGAGAGAGGCTGGATTTCCTGGTCGGAGCCACACCTCAGAGACGGAGCTGCTCCATGATCTCAGTCTGCAGGTTCCAGTCTGACCGTCTGACGCTTGCCTCACGTCTGATCTTCTCTGGTGAGTCTCCCGCTTCTTCTTCTGCTTCATCTGCTTCACACTGAACACTGAACACAACATTACTCTTTAACAGAAAGTCATGGTTTGACAGGCTGAACGGGACGGAGGAGCAGACTGAACCTTTTTAAGGAGCTTTTACAGTAGAGGACAAACCCTATCCACATACTTTTGGCCATGTAGTGTGTCAGAGCCGGTGATTCAACACAGAGAAGAAATGAGAAGAACTACACAAAACAACAAAGATACAGGACTCAGAACAATTCAGAGTAATACTCTTCACAATTCAGAGAGAACATATGGTTTGTTTCAGTATGTATGTGTGTGACTGATTCAGGATCTTCAACAAGATCTGAAAATTTGAACTCTTGATGATGTCACAGGATCTGGTGATGTCACAGGATCAGATGATGTCAGAGAATCTGATAGGTCACAGGATGAAGTGTAACCAGGACTGTTAGCATCTGTGCTAATTGTTTTTCATCTTTCAGATATTAACTTTGTGTCAGTTTCATGTCTGCATGTCCGGAACATAGACTGGTCCAAGAAGGGATTAGCTTAGTTTAGCACAAACACCGGAAGCAGGATAAAGCTAATAATTTAGCCTCAGCAAGAGAAAATCTGTTTAGCATGTCATGCTAGCAATAGCCACTGTACTAATGTGAATATTACATCTGTGTGAGGTGTCTTACAGCTGTTAACACCTCACCAGCAAACAGACTTCTGCTGCTAACAAGCAAAGTCTCTGTAACAGATTGGCAGACTTTGGCAAGCTAGCAGCTAATTAAACTGCTGTCTGTGTTCCATTTTAGCCTAGCTTAGCACAAAGACCTGAAGCAGGGGGAATCTGCTAGCCTCATCTGCAACTCATCTTCACCGATGCAAAGATCATTTATCTTTCTCTGCAGCATCACAGCAGACGGCTGGTGGAGGTTAAAGGTCAGAGGTTGCAGGGTTCAGACTAAACACAGATCAGGGTGAATCAGTGGAAAGTTTCAGGAAACTTTGAGCTAAAAATACCCTCCTGTCCCTCCACCCCTGCCCCGACTCTGCCATCTCTGTGAAACATGGTGTTTTCAGTGCGAAGGTCCAGATCTGGAGCCAAATTACAGGTCTGGAGTCAGTTTAAAGGAGGGAGCTGCTGACTGTGGCGAGCCAGAGGAAAACGTCTGTTCTCGGTGTTTCTGAATCAGCTTCACGGCTCAGGAGCTTTTCACACTGCAGGAATGTGCTCAGGGGAATCGGCAGTGTTTGCCAGTTAATGCTGTGTTCAAGTGCAGTCAGAAAAAGACAGAGAGTTTGAGCAGCGTGTTGATTAAACAACATGTTTAAAGATGTTTCCTTTGCTTTGGACTGTGGACTTTTTGTTTCCAGACATAAAATATCAGATAACCCATGTTTTTATATCAGACGTCTCTGACAGGAAGCTGTCAGCGTCTCTGCAGCTTCAGTGCACGAGTCTGATGAGACTGATGACCCAGCTGTGACTCTGACCTCCCGACAGATAAACCAGTCAGTGTTGTTTACAGCTGTAACCAGAGTGTGTGACACATAAACACACTGAAGGGCTGGAAGTTGCTCTGGAGTCGCGTCAAAGTCAGAAAGTCTGCAGATCCAAAGAGATCGTTTCAGTCTGACGATGTTTGAATCGCTTCCAGGAACTTTTCAGGAACTTTCCAGGAACATTAAAACTTCTGTTGTGTGGTTTCATTTTGTTCAGTTTGTGTTCAGTCAGTTCCTGGACTGTTTGCTGATGTCTCTGGTCCTGGCTCAGACTCATGGGTGCTGGCTCAAGGTCTCTTCTGCAGTCCAGGTCCAGTAGCAGACCCGTGTCATCAGTCGTCCCTCTCTGACAGTGTTAGCGTTAGCGTGGCGAACGCTGGCTGAGCTCGTCCTTCGAACAGAAACCCGTCTGTCAGTTAAATCACTGCAGATGTTTTCGGGACTTTCTCACTGACTCAGGCCTTTTGGACTGAACTCTGTGTGTGTCTGGGTTGTACCGTTGCCACGGTGACATGAACCTGCTGAACCCGTGTGAATCACACACCTTCAGGACGATGCTCAGTCCGACCACAACACACCGGCTGCTGTTGCTGTTCAGGGCAGCGAGTGGCTGCTGGACTCTGACCTCAGTGTGTGTTGGTGTGGGTTTAACCTTCAGCCTACACACACACACACACACTCAGAGGGAAGTGTTGTCAGAGCAAACACAAATACACTTTTAATCCACAATAATCTAATTATATAATCTGCTTTGTATCATAAACAGTTTGTCTGAATCGTCCTGATGTGATGTCACTTTGTTTCAAACATGAATGAAACAGCAACTGCACAGTTTTGGGAAGTTTTGAGAAGTTCCAGGCTCTGTCCTGTTGGTTTCTGTGGCCTCCTGCTGCAGTCAGGTAGTTTCTCTGTGTCAACTCTCACACTCTGATCTCCGTCGACTCGTCCTGACCCAAAAGTTTTTATTTTCCATGTGAGGGCCGACGTGAAAGACGGTCATTGTGTTAAAACAGGAGCGGCCGTTAAGTCGACCGTTAACCAGCCGGGAAGTTTCTCCTTTAAACATGTGAATGAAAAGACTGATTGTGACACTGCTCTCTCCCTCTTTCTCCCTGTCTCTCCCTCTCTCTCTCTCTCTCGCTCTACTGATCTGCTGCAGATAATAGTCTCTCTATCACTCTAACCTACTCTCTCTCACTGCTCCTGCTGCGTTTCATAAGCTAAAATAGGTGAAATCAGACAAATGTTTCAGTGTTGAGTTCTGCAGGAGGAGGTACTCAGACATTAAATGAGGCATCATTGTTTCTATTACTTGAGTAAAAGTACTCAGTTACTCCGGGGCAGTAAAGAGTTTTCTTCACAATGAGCATAAAGATGTTTCCACGGCTGAAGGAGCCTCAGACGTCCTTCATGACTCCTGTTTACTTGGCTGAACAGGAAGTGATAAGCTGGAACAGAAAGTGATAAGCTGAAACAGGAAGTGAGTGTCTGAGTTTAGAAAGGAGGAAGTGACCGGGTCCAGAAACGGTTTGGTGTCGGCGGCACTGCAGGAGCTTTTAATCTGAAGCTGAAAACAAGAAACCACAGTTTGGTCCAAACCGTTTAAATAAAGGTTTATCTTCACCCCCTCGCTCAGCTGATTAATGAAAACAAGTGTTTGTGTGTGACCTCCGGCCCACCGTCTGTCTGTCTGCCCGAATGCTGCGTTCATGACACAAAGTGCTGTTGTTGATTTCTGCCCTCAGACTGTTGACAGGTCTGATGAACTCTCAGCTGATCACAGGTCAGCTGTCTCACTCTCTGCTGTCTCACTCCCTGCTGATCACAGGTCAACTGTCTCACTCTCTGCTGTCTCACTCCCTGCTGATCACAGGTCAGCTGTCTCACTCTCTGCTGCCTCACTCTCTGCTGATCACAGGTCAGCTGTCTCACTCTCTGCGGATCACAGGTTAACTGTCTCACTCTTTGCTGTCTCACCTCAGTAACTAGATGTAATGGAGTACAGGGAGTACAGAGTATGACAGTGTGTTTTCACAGTTTATTTAAATGTTTTAAACTTTATTGCTATCTGAGCCAAGCGACAAACAAAACAGCAATTCCTGAATTCAAACCGACAGCAGGGTTGGACCATACCATGTGCAGACAGGGGTGGGGGGTGGTTCAGTCCGTCGTCTTCACACAGTTTTCCTGCTGTTCTTCCTTCTCGCACTGACATCATGGGAAAAATATTCACACACACACACACACACACACACACACATCCTCTGTGTCCTGGTCAGGAGGTTTAAATAAAGTCAGGAAGTTGCTGCAGTGAACGGTCCAGGTCCGTGAGCGCCACCTGCAGATGTCAAAACATGTCAACATGTAAACCCTGACACTCATTCACACACATAGACTGCCAATCAGATCACACTGACCAATCACATCACACTCACCAATCAGGACACACAGACCAATCACATCACACTGACCAATCACGTCACACTGCCAATCAGGACACACCGACCAATCACATCACACTGACCAATCAGGACACACCGACCAATCACATCACACTGACCAATCACATCACACTGACCAATCAGGACACACCGACCAATCACATCACATTGACCAATCAGGACACACCGACCAATCACATCACACTGACCAATCACATCACACTGACCAATCAGGACACACAGACCAATCACATCACACTGACCAATCAGGACACACCAACCAATCACATCACACTGACCAATCACATCACACTGACCAATCAGGACACACCGACCAATCACATCACACTGACCAATCTCATCACACTGACCAATCACAGCATACTGACTAATAACAACACACTGACCACAACACACAGGCAGGAGGATTTGCAGATTGTAGCACTGCCTGCATAGTTGTGCTCTGATTGGTCACTGTGTGGTGGACTCTGATTGGTCGCTGTGTGGTGGACTCTGATTGGTCGCTGTGTGGTGGACTGGACCAGGATCTGGTCTGTAGTGAAAGAAGCAGCTTGGTGATCAACAATTTCCGAATCATGTTGATGTTGAAACACGACAAAACAACCAGTTTGGTTCAGAACAACAACAAAGTGTTTATGGTGGAACAGGAAGTGTTTGTCTCCTGCATGTTTGGATGTTGGACCCTCGGGCTGTGAAGGTTTACATTCCTCTGCTCGCTGTTCGCCGGTGTGATGTAAAGCATGAAGCTACATGTTTCTGGAGCCTCTGCGAATTCTTCCGTTATCACCTGTTGAAATGTGCTGGACAGACTCCAGCAGCTCAGGAGCACAGATAGCAGCACAGCAGAGTTTTTAACCCCTTTAATCAGGAACCGTTGTCTTATCGTCACGCAGTCGGACCTTGACTTTCACAGCAGCGTCAAATGAGCCACAGCGAGGATTAAATCAGAGGTTTGAGGGAAATCTGTGCGTCAGGTTCAGCTTCACACAGCTGACGAACATCAGATCGTCCAGGGCTGGCGGACGGAGAGCCACAGGGCCAAAGATGGTTAGGAGACAAGTGGACATCATGCTGATGCAGCTTTTCTAAAACATAGACTGTAGATTGTTGTGTGTCAGCAACTGTGCTAAGCTAGCAGGCTAATGCACTTCAACTCAATGTTAAGCTTTGTTTCACTCTTCACTGGACAAGTCACAACAGCTAGGCACTTTAGCAGTTAGCTCTCCGGCTAGCAGGTCCCAGGCCATGATGTCATGTTAACCGGCTAAAGCTAACAGGGAAGCTAATTGATTTTATTCTGTGTCTGTAATCAGTCAGTGTGCGAGCCTCAGCTGGGGTCAAAGGTCAGTGTGTGTCCACAGGTACACAGGTAGGTGAGTGTGTGTCAGGTGAGCTCTTGTCTCTGATTAGCTGGTTTTGTTTGCAGCTGGTCTGAATGTGCAGCAGCTTCGACAGCATCAGCTTGTTTCATCTGGAAACAACAAGAACAAAACATCCAGACGCACTCTTTCACTTAAACTTCACCAGCCTGAGTGTGTGTGTGTGTGTGTTGTGTTTGGACCACACCCAGTGTTTAGTCACGCCTGATGTGTTCACTGTGTTGACGTCTCGGAGGTTTTGCTTCTGGTGCAGCCGAACGTCAGATTCTGTTCTTGTTCCTCTGCGCTTGTGAGGACAACTCAGAGTCTGGGAACATGTTGGAGCTGAAACTCAGAGTCAGAGTCACAGTTCAATGTGTCAGCGCCGATCATTAACAGTGATTACATCATTTAACAGACTGACCTTTCACAATAAAATGTCCTGCTGAACCTTAATGTCAGGTAATAACTGTTAACTGACTTCACTCAGTTTGTTTCTAGAAAAGCTTCAGGTTCACCTGTTGAAGAACTCACCTTTCAAAATAAAAGTCTGATCTTTCAAAATAAAAGTCTGATATGAACCAAAGTTATGTCAATGTGTCTCAGCAGGAAAGGTCAGATTTAATCTTTTCAGCTGTGAATGTCTGAAAATTTAACAGTGGAACTCAGTGACTCATGTGAAATGGTGTGTTTCTGTTTCCTCAGATCGCGGCTGCTTCGTGTCTCTGTGGATCGTTTTATTTTGATATTGCTGAGGCGTTGGTCTGACCCCTGCCCGCCTCCGTCACAGCTTCCTGTGGGTTTGTCTGGGGTTTCTGGTCATCTGCGTGTGGCTGTCGGGGCAGTTTTTGTCTGAATGCCCCAGGACTACCCTCAGGCTGCAGTTCCTCCCCCAGCCTGCAGGGTGACAGCAGAGAGCAGCGTCCGGCTGCTGGACAGACGCAGCATCGGCATGAGTGACTTCTGGCACAAGATGGGCTGCTGCGTGGTGGCTAAACCACCACCGGTGAGACACACAGACACACACACACAGGAAACAGATGGCAGCACTTCCTCTTCCTGTTTCCCTGTGAACTCTGACCTCCTTCAGGCTGACGCCCTCTGACACATCTAGTCAACGACATCAGTTAGAACAACAACAATAAAACATTAATAACCATCATGCTCGGAGTGTGTTTGTCCTGTGAACAGCATCAATCAGCTGATCAGGCTTTAAATAAAGTTTATTCACAAACACTCACACACCAGAATAATAGATTACAATATGAGTAACTGGAAGATACAATATAAGGTTTGGTCTCACTGAGCTGCAGGAAGCTGAGAGCTCAACATGTGGAGACACGACAAAAATAATATCACACACACACACACACACAGCAGTGTTCACGGTGATGAGAGGAAGTGCTGCCCACAGTCCTCCTCCTCCCTCTGTCTGTATTTATAGTTTTCTGTTTGTTCCTTTGTGGCACTGCAACAATACACTTTAATAAACACACACACACACTGATGCCAGCAGTGACTTCACTCTCGGGGAAGGCAAATTAAGCAGGTTCAGACTTAAACACATCACATGTTGCTGATGTAATCGCTTTGTTAGGTACAATTACTCAAGTACTGTAACTTACTCTCTGCTTCTACTCCATTACATTTACTCCATTACATCTACTCCATTACAGCAGTTTCTACCAACGAAACTAATTTTCGCTCTTATTTTGAAAGTCCAGTGTGTTCCTTTGCTTTGATGCTGATGACTCACTGATGACTCACTAATGACATGATGATGAAGGTGATGATGATGTTTGTCAGGTCAACATGGACGTTGCCTGGCGACAGTCTCTCTCTGAGAGAACAAGCAGCTCTCAGACAGACAAACACTTTTGAGTTTGATCAAGTTCAACTGAAACCTGACTGAGTTCACCTGAGGTCACATCTGAGCTCACCTGAGGTCAGAGTCTGTGAGTTTGAAACCTGATTTATATTTGGATCAAACATGAGTGAAACAGGAAGTGCAGGCAGGGCCTAACATTTGGAAAAATCTGATGGGGCCGTTTGAAAAGTGGGCGGGGCCAGAACAAACATGGAGAGCTCCAGTGATTCAGAGTTGGATGATGAGCCTCAAGGTTCAGGTGTTCTCCACCTCAACAGGGTTTGAGGTGACCAACACCTGAAGACACACCCACGTAGCATGCTGCTGCTAGCTAGCTAACTGATGAAGCTTAGCTCTGATGCTAACAGCTGGACTCTGATTGGAGGCTGGATGGCAGCATGTGATTGGTCGGTTGAGGATGACGTCAGGTTTAGTTTACAGGAGGGAACATGATCAGATTTTAATTAAAACAAACTGTTATGTAGTTTTTTGCAGATGTTGTTTAACAGTTTCACAGAATGATCAAGAACATTTGCTCGTTTGTTCGTGACCTTGCTGGGAGCATGTGATAACATGTGAGAGTAGAGTCTGCTGAGGTTGGAGGTTCAGATCCTGAGGAGTAAACAGAGAAACTACCTGAAGCAGTTTGTTTGAAACATCTGCTCTGAATCATCGTAGAATCTCTGACGAGTGTTTGAGTCTCAGTCCTGCTGTTGTTGCATAAGAGCTGAATAATCTGGACTAAGCCTCTTAACTCAGACCTAAATGGTTCTGATTGTGGCTCAGATCTGTTCTGAATCACAGCAGGATTAACTGGAGTCTGGCAGTAGGATGGGACTTTAATGAAGCATTCAGTGGCTGTTTGATAGAGCTCAGAGTGTCCCTGAACGCAGCGCAAAGTTCCCCTGAATGCAGCGCAGAGAGCTGTGGAGGCTCATCGTGTTCATGTGTCCTGGGCTTGTCGGAACCTGAATGCCTCGTCTGAGCCGAGCGTCGCTGATGCTTTTATTCACTGGTGCTGGGACATCAGACACACCCTGACCTGCTGCTGCCCTGAGCGTTGCTTCTCAGGCAAACAAAGGAAAACACTTTTTACATTTCCAGACTTTTCATTTTCCATTTGTTTTGTTATGTAATGCTGGCAAAACAACAACAACAACGCTTTATCTGACTTTATTTACATTTTACTTCCTGGTCCGTGGATCCATAGAAACCGTTTGACAGTTCAGGAGGCTGCAGGGGTAACTTTTCCCTCTGTGCTGCCTGCAGGCTTCTGTGGCTTTGTTTTCTGACACGTTAGTGGCTGAATACGGTGATGGTGTTGATGTGAGGCTGAAGATATTTAGAAACATGAGGGACCTTCACTGAGTGTGTGTGTGTGTGTGTGTCTGCAGAAGAAGAAGAGGAGGAAGATTGATCGCAGTATGATCGGAGAGCCGACGAACTTCATCCACCTCACGCACATCGGCTCTGGAGAGATGGCAGAGGGACTGCAGCCGGTGAGACCACACACCTGCCTGTCTGTCTGCCTGTCTGTCTGCCTGTCTCTCCATCTGCATGTCTGTCTGTCTGTCTGTCTGTCTGTCTGTCTGTCTGTCTGCCTGCCTGCCTGTCTGTCTGACAGCAGCTAGCAGCTTCTGATCAGCACAAACAGAATCAATAATCAATACAAACTGTCAAACTTACAGCCGAGAGCGTGAGTGTAATGACATCATCTGTGTTGTGATTGGTCAGAGTCAGCGGGTCGTCTTCTCTGATGAGGTCACAGGTGTCCTTCCTTGCTGACTCTCTTCCTTCCCTCCTTCTTTCCTTCCTTCGTTTCCTCAAGTGATGAGCAAAAAAACGATCCAGCAACAAAACACTTTAATTAAAAAGATAATTAACAATGTTAAAGTTCAACTGACATTCAATCAGACTCATTGAGCCTGTTCTCTGTGTGTGTGTGTGTGTGTGTGTGTGCATGTGCGCGTGTGCAGTCAGGGTCAGTTCAGGAGCAGATGAGGTCTAAAGGCCCAAACATGAATGGCAGGAACAGCCTGTTATAGCCGGTAAACACACACACACACACACACACTCAGACAGACACTTACACACACACTCACACACGCACACACACACACACACACACACTGACACACGCTCAGACACACACACAGACAGACAAACACACACACTCAGACACACACTCAGACAGACACTCACAGACACATACACACACAGACACTCACACACACACACACACACACACACAAACACACACGCACACAAACACACACGCACACACACACTGACACACACAGACACACACTCAGACACACACACACACTCACTCACACACACACACAAACACAAACACACTCACACAGACTGATGTTGAACTACACTAGAGCCCAGTTTGCTGTTGTTTATCTGTGTTTGTTTGTTATTTACAGGAGCGAATGAAAATGATGTCGACCAGCTAATGACCTCACACACAGCGCCATCCTGACCCACACCACCCACTCCTGCCATCTGAGGACATCTGACAACGCACCGCGTCAGCTCACCCATCTGTTTTCGGTATTTCAACAAGTTTCAACGAGTCCAGAGGCCGAAAAACATCCAACAATGAGTCGATCAACACATCAGGGCTACATCTCCCAGCATGCCCCAACCTCCCCCACGTCCTGCTGCGTCTCACTGAGGAAACACATGAACGATTCAAATTAAAATCAGAGAAACCAGCATGTTCTTCTCGTGTTCACACCCTGCATTCAATCAGATCACTGGACTCCATTTCCCACAATCCTCCTCTGCCCAGGACCTGTGATAAATGACAGAAAGTCTGTAAAAAACTGGATAAAATTTTTATAAAGTCAAAGTTTTTAGCTTCAGATTCTCACAGGACTAGAGAGAGACTGCATTTCCCAGAATTCACAGAGGTGTCACGGAGGCTCCAAGGTCACTACAATCCTACAGTTGTCAGTTGACTTCATTTCCCAGGATCCCAGGATTTCAGTCTGCTCAGCTGTGCTCTGTCCACCTCTAGTTTGTTGTTTTTGTTTTCACATGACCACGGTGATGACATCATCGGACTCCCAGGATGCCTCACTCTGCCCGGGCTCACTGCTGGTGCTGAATGACTCAAGACTCTTGTTTAAGGAGACGGGAAAGTCCCCCAGAAGTGTGTGTGTGTGTGTGTGTATGATGTCATATGGTCTCAATGTTCCAGCAGCTGAAACAGAAACTGTTCCCTCAGTTCAGGGTTTTCCTTCGTTTTGTTGAAACCTCGTTGTTCTTGTTGTTTGTTGTTCTTGTTGTTGTCTGTTGTGGTTGTTGTGTTCCGCTGTTGGTGTCATGCTGAGATGTTTCAGGAGTTTTTGTGCTTGTTTGATATTTGCGGCTGCAGAGTTTCTCAACCTGTGGCTCGGGGCCTCAGTCTGGGTCACGTGAGAGAAGTCAAATCAAGACAACAAAACTGATGTGAACTTTCAGTAAACAAACATGTTTTCATCTTTCATCAGTAAATTGAACCATGAGTCAGGCTTCACAGTGACTTCCTGCTCTAAAGATTCAAATCCTTCAGTGGAAGAAACAGACAAACAAAAGTCTGATGACATCAGCGAACACTCAGCTGTTGTCTGCACTGCCGCTGATGGGTTGCCGTGGAAACCGCTGAGTCACAGTGTTTCCCCTTGCCATGGTGACTGGCCACTTCCTCTCTGTGGTCGAGACTGATGAGCCAAAACGTCTATTAAAGGAAAATCTGAGCTGCTGCTCATCCCAGTTTCAGGACAGCGTGGTGCATTCACTGTCTCAATGGAACATGGGATTTTAAACTTCCTCCCTTGATGGCTTTTTGAATAGTTCCTTCTCGCCAACCATGCTGACGTGTGTGACTCCACAAACCACAATGGCCAATTAAAATGCAGATTTCACATGATGTGACTCACAGTCTCACAAGATCTAATCAGCTGATCATGTTACAATCAGCAACAAAACAACAGATGACCAAAACAACAAACATCACGAGACCAGCAGAGTGTGTGTGTGCTGCCCCCAGTGGTCGGGTGTGTGTGTGTGTGTGTGTGTGCTGCCTCCAGTGGTCGGGTGTGTGTGTGCTGCTTCCAGTGTGATTTTGTTAATTACTGATTATCGAAATACGGCTGCAGTTGCCACCAGTGACCACAGGTGGCACCAAACATCAGCTGAACTCATCAGACATTACCTGTGAAGCTTCATCATTCAGGTTCAGGTGTTTACAGGGTTAACAGAGTCTCTGAGGGTCTGTGACACCAGGACCAGGTGTGTACGTGGGACTCCTGTATCCAGGATCCACAGGAGTCAGTGAACGCAGCTTAAGCAGCGTCTCTGCTCTGCAGGTCGTCGTTTGTCTTCTGATTCGTGGAATCTCAAAGCTGTTTCTCAAGATCCGGCGGCGGCAGCCGAAGTCTGGCTCCGTTTGTTTATCAGAACCACACTTCCTCTCTTCCTCTTCCTCTTCCTGTTCGTGCTGCACACACGGTGTTCCCCTCGCCGCTCACAGCCCAACAACACTGGAGAGCGTTTCCCTGAAATCTCAGCTGCGACAGAACAAACATGGAGATTCAGAGAAACTGTTTTTCTGCATCTGAAAGTTTCTTATCAAGTTATTTTTATGCTTTGTTGTTTATGAAAGATGTTTGATTTGTTGACCTGTATTTGTATCGATGTTCAGTCTCTGAAAATATGTGGCTTCACTTTGTTTCTGTGGCTCTTTGAACTTTGAGCCTCTGTTGAAACCTGACCAGGTCTTTCAGTACCAGCTGATCTTTATCAAACGTCCACCAGGTGCTGAGTCAGCAGTTTCAGCAGCTTCTCATCTCGTTAGTGTCGCGTTAAGGTTTGTGATTGATTGACAGGTGGCCATGCCCATCACAGTTTGTGAAATTAACTTCCTGCTGTTTCAATGACAACCTGCCAACAGGTCTGAGAAACGTGACTAATGCTAATGCTAATGCTAATGCTACAGAGGAGCGACGCTGTGGAAACATGAGTTTCATTTTATAAAGTGCCTACGCAGGAGTTCATCAGATAAACCAGTTCATGCAAACATCGTGATTATAATCGAGTCCTGTGCAGCTTTTTGTTCATGTGATGATAGAATTTCATATTTCAGGACTGCAGCCGCAGATTAAAGGTTCACTTCCTGGTTTTGTTACAAACCCAGCAGATCTCCTCTGGGCCGACGGCTGATGGTTTGAGACCAGCGGAGGGAGAAAGAGTTTGTAGATCTGAAAACATGAATGTCGCTGCTTTCTGTGTCGAGTACTCGATGTAATTGATTTGTTATGCAACTGCAGAGATGGACAGATGGGTTGACTCGTTATGTAACGTCTCCTGAATAAATCTGCTGTTTATCTGTCGTCTGAGTCCACAAGCAGTTTGTCCAAATGTGTTGATATTAAAACAGAATTTGAAAACATGTCAAAGATCAATAGATTGATCGATATCAGCTGATTGATCTGCATACATCATGTGACCTTCGGGTGACAGGACGGGAAGCTTCAAATCAGATTTAACTCAAATTCTAATGGAAATGATTCAGAGTAACCTCTGAAGACAACAACTCCCATGATCCCACGCTGCCTCGTGACATCATCAGAGTCTGTGGTGTGTTTCCTTTGTTTCTGGGTGTAACCTGACTGTTTGGAAGATTATCATCAATCTGCCTGTGCCCAGTGAGAGTGAGTGTGAGACTACAAAGATGGCGGCCGCCTCGTTAGTTTGTGTTGATTAGCAACAACGTTGTTAATTACCTGTTTTAATAAATTAATAATTAGCTGCTATTTAAAGCTAAATGCTAACAAGGTTACTGCACGCGCTCAGATTGTTCTTGGTGTTGATGGTGACCCTGTCAGTGTGTGTGTGTGTGTGTGTGTGTGTGTATGTTTATGATGTGATCAGCGTCATACATGTGGAAACAGACACTCTGCCAGTTGCACACACAGTTTTCCTTCAACATCAGGTTTTATTACAAGCAGCTGCACAGAGACCACAGGGCTGTAATACTGTGTGTCTGTGTTGCCATAGAAACTCAGTCCAGCACTCAGTTTAAAGATGTGGTCGATGGAAACACACAGGCAGGGACAGAGACAGGCAGTGTGTGTGTGTGTGTGTGTGTGTGTGTGTGTGTGTGTGTGTGTGTGTGTGTGTGTGTGTGTGTGTGTGTTACAGTGTAATCTGATGCTGAAAATGAATTCACCAGGTTGATGTTTGAATTCAGTTTTAGGAGATTTGTTATAGATGTGTATCAGCTACACACTGTCACAAACACAATGTGTGTGTGTGTGTGTGTGTGTGTGTGTATTTTAAACTATAAACTGTATAAACAGAGGTCAGACAGTAACTGACTCAGATTTCACTCATGGCAACATGCTAACATCACGGCTAGCATGCTGCATAGCTTTGCATCAGACTGTGTCTGTGTATGTGTCTGCTCCAGCAACCTGTCGCTCTGCTCTGAGCTCCTCCCTCAGTGTGACCCAGGTCTCCACGTCTGGTTAACCTCAGCGACTGTGATGACGTCAGCTGACCAGAGCAGACAGAATGAATGAACACACACACACACACACACACACACACTAACACAACCACAGATACTGATATCAGTGTAAAGAGTGTGTGTGGGTGTTTTTTGTTGGGGGGGGCAACAGTTGAGCAGCGTCACATGGTCAGTCATCTCTAACCACACACACACACACACACACACACACACACACACACACAGAGTTTCTGTCTCCTATCCCACACTGAGCATGTGCAAGCTGACAGGACTCTGATCATTAACAGTCAGGCTGATGAGCAGGAAAGGGTCATGTGACCAGGGAAACTGTTAGCCTGGCTAAGCAGACACTGGATGTGGTGGGAAACTGTTAGCCTAGTGTTACTGGGAGCTGTGTGACAGTCTCAGGAGTCTCAGGAAGTCAGGTGACACATTAGGAAATGAATGAATATGAAGAGGACAGAGCTGTGGTTATTTTCTGTTGGTTCAGAAAGATTTGATGGTTTTGGGATAAAAAAGATGTTTTCCAGCATTAGAAAAACAAAATGCGTCTGTTGATCAGAAAATATCTGAAATCATCTGTGACGGACTTCAGGTCTCTTAACGTTAGGCTAAAATACAACAGCTCCATGTTGGATCCTGTTTACTGGACATTGTCAGGTCTGGACTCAGAACAGGACTCAGGTGCAGAATCTCGTGACCACCAAGGCAGACTTTATTGTTTGAAGTCTCTAGACAGAGTGACAGTGCTATGAAAATTATCTTTAGGTTTCTGGTCTAAAGGAAACCTCGAGACTGACTATGACTATGAAATCTATGTCTGTGACTATACTTCTATAATAAATATACTAACAAAAATTCACTCCCTATGGAGGAAAAAACACAGTCTATGAATTTTACAGAAACAACAAAAAACGCTCCGAGCGGAGGATATAACCTAAATCTACTAACAAAGAAAACAGTCTTCTTAACAATTAATCAAACGCAAATGAAAACCACTCACCAAAGGAGGGAAAAACCTAACATCTAATTCTAATCTTCCTAGAAAACAAAAACCCTGATCTATGAAAAGTATTAACAAAAATTCACTCTTGAAAGAGGCTTAAACACACTTGATATCGCTAGGACAATCTTGACTATGACTTGGCAATACAGGCTGGAGTGATCGAATACGAAACACACTGGCACAGGACAAGGGGAGACGCAGACTATTTAACACATGAGGGTAATGAGGCACAGGTGGACACAATCGGGGATCAGGGAAGACAATCAGACAGGTGGCACATGAGGAAGGGCAAGTGACCTGAAACGAGAGGAGAGTTAGTTTTCAAAATAAAACAGGAAATGACAAGACAAAAACCCAAGACGCGACAAAACCTCACCGCGGTGTGACAGACATGAAGGAAGGAGATGCTGTAGTTTCAGCAGCAGTTAGCATTAGTAGCAGTTAGCAGTTAAGCTAATCTGCTAACCACAGGATGGGTTTGCTGGTTAGCTAATCGCATAGCTTCAACATGCTAACTGTTTACTTTTGCTTTTAGTGTGACTGATTGTGAAAAACAAGGTAATATAGACTGACACACACACACACACACACACACACACACTCAGGTCTGTGTTCCTGTTTATTGAGTTTCCTGAGCAGCTACCTCACTTCCTTCCTGTCAGGCTCCATTTCCTGACCAGCCGCTGGGTTCATACAGGCCAGTCTCTCTCTCTCACATACACACACACACACACAAACACACACACACACACACACTCAGTGTTCCTGTTCTCTGTAAATGGCAGCTCTGAGACACTTCAATTAATTCATTAATTAATCAGTTTATTATTACAGCTAATGATCCTAAATATGAAGGTACAGTCAGCTGCTGCTTAGCTTAGCTTAGCTTAGCACAGACACAAACAGGAGATTGATTGATTCATTAGAGTTGACCTGTGCAACGCCACCTGCTGGAAACACTGAACCCAGTCAACAGTTTTTCAGCTGTTAACAGTTAAAGAGCAGAAAGATGCTTTTCACCTTCTTCTGTACAAAAACATTCAAATGTGAAATGAGAAACGATTTGAAGCCTGCAGATTAAAGATCTGCACAGTCTCACACTGATGTAACACTTCAGCTGAAACAGTGGAGAAGAAACCGTCAAAGTTTGTTCATGTTCAAAGACACTGCAGCCACAAGAGTCCAACACGTTTTATCATCGGAATATATTAGACTGATCGTGTGCAACAAGGTCACGACCTGCAGACAATGTCTAAACATGTGACCGCGGCTGAACACATCAGCTCACGTTGTTGTTTATAAAGCTTTAATATCTGCTTGTTTGGTGTTTTGTTGTTTGGTGAACACTCATTCAGCAGCACCTGCCTGTTGTTCACCTGCTCAATGACACATGCAGACACAGTGAAGCTCACAGTGAAGTGAGAGGACAGGAGGACAGATCCAGGTGTTCACTGACAGATGAAGCCCTGCAGCAGCATCACAGCCTCACCTGGACAGGTGCTGGTCGTACCTGCAGGAGCAGTGATGACATCATCAGTAGAAACAACTGAGCATTAAGTGTGAGACGAACACACGGAGGTAAAAATGAGGACGATCAGCTGATTAAGAAAGACATCATGTGACTCACTGGAGAACACCGTCTGGGATCTGCACATGCTCAGTGGGGACGAGGAGAGAGAGCTCGTGCAGGCTGTCGACAAACTGCAGCTTCCTGCTGAACTTAGAGCTGAGGAGGAGGAGGAGGAAGAGGAGGAGGAAGATGAGGAAGAGGAAGGGGGAAGGATGAGGAGGGGGAGGAGAATAGAATAGAATAGAATAGAATAGAATAGAAGTACTTTATTAATCCTCTGATGGAAATTTGGTTATTGCAGCAGCACCAACAGTAATAACATAACAACAGTAATAAAATAAAATAGTACAAAAGATAAAAACCGAACAAGAAAAGACAAACAACAGACAATACAGTCGGGAGCTGCTGCAACAGGTCGCCACTCACTTAGCGCCCAGAAGAGTTTCTCAGGTGGTGGGAGCAGCGACAGGCAGTGAGGAGGAGGAGGAACTGACCTGATGAAGGGTTTGATGATGGTGACAAGCGCTTTGATGTACCAGGTGGGATGAACCACGTAGAAACCCTTCAGGTTCTTCCTCAACCTGCACACACACACACACGCGCACACACGCACGCACACACACACACACACACACACACAGACAGTCATTAGCATGCTGTAAGGGTTCACCCAGTCCATCCTCCAGGGGTCAAACAGGAAGTGGTCAGGTGTGTGAGTGTCCTTTTCTTCCTCATCTCCTCGTCAGCTGACTGCCACAGTCTTTATTAAAGCTCCTCAGCTCAGATTTAAACCATCGCGTTATTAGGGACACCTGTTCACTGTCACTCATCTGGTGTGATGTCACAACTTCATGTGTTTCTACTATTCTGTCCACAGTTACATCAGAGACACACACACTGAGGAGATCTGACGCCCCCTGATGGACACACACTGACATGACAACTGACAGACAGACAGACAGACAGACAGACAGACAGACAGATACAGACAGACAGACAGAGACAGACAGGGACAGACAGGCAGAGACAGACAGACAGACAGACAGACGTACCTCCTGTCGATGGTTGTGTAACACTCTTTGAGCCAGCTGATTCCTGGGAGTTTGTCCTTCTGACCTCCAGCACAAAGATACACAATCACGTAGTTTTCAGCGACCATCAGATCCAGAGTTCCTACGACATACCTGCAGACAGACAGGAAGGGTTACGATGTGTGTGTGTGTGTGTGTGTGTGTGTGTGTGTGTGTGTGTCTCACCTGAAAAGATTGTCCATCACATACTGGTAGTTCTCCAGACTGTTCTGCGGCAGGTAGCAGGAAGAAAATACGATGATGTCATTCATGCCATCTCCATAGTAACCTGAGGAGTAACAGAGAAGGTACAGCAGGTGATTCTCCCAGGTGATCGGTGGGTAACGTGCAGGTCAGGTGACCGTACCTCCGTGTGACAGCACCCTGAGAAATGGCTCCAGGACACTCATGTTGACGCGGCTCTCCTGAGGCGGGTCACCTGTTGAGAAACAGCGCCATCTGGTGCCCTGACCGTCCACCATGTCCTCCCGCTCCAGAGCCCCAAGTCCAGTCTGGTCCAGTGCTGGTCCGGAACCTGTCAGAACATCAGACCTGGACCCAGGGCTGGAGCCAAACACTCTACGACGCCGCGTCGCAACCCCGAGACGCCGCAGGTCATCTGGAAAACAGGTCTGTGATGTCATCAGAGGTTTCTGGAGTTGATCTCAGATCCTCAGCTGACCTTTGACCTCTCACCTTCCAGGTCCAGGTCATAGATGGGGAAACGCAGCGATTCACTGTCAGAGGGTGTTTCTATGGCGTCTAGGTCCAAGTCCAGCCCTGTGTCATCGTCATCATCATCCTCAGGTGAAGGCGAGAGAGAGGCCGACAGGAAGTCATCCGACACCGTTGACTCGCTGCGACCTGAATGACCATCAGAGCCCCCCCCACACGTTTATATCAAAGACTGTTTATTAATAATGAAAAACATTACATGACATAATTAGAAGCGATATGAGCAATAAAGATATTAATAACTATTATTTCATCACCTAAAGACAGACTGAGCTCTGGAGCCGCCAGTACTTTCTTCTTTTTCGGTCGTGACCCTGACAAGGCCAGACTGCTGGGAGGAGCTGCACACAGGAAGTGAGGTCACACAGCGTCAAGATTCAAAATGCCACTGACACGAGAAATGTTTTATGTTTATAGTTAGGTTCAGTTTGAAACTGAAAGTGTTTCAGAGTGAACTCTGGGATCTGGACCTGGTCGCTCTGTGGTCGGCGTTGAGGATTTCTGCCCGGAGACAAACTCGTCATCAACAGCTGCTGACAACAGGAAGTCAGACAGGAAGTCAATGACCAATAACATGTATTAAACTGATCAGAGTTACCTGGCTGGAAATCACTGTCCTGCCCTCCTTCAGCTGCTGGTGACTTGTTGACCTCACTCTCCTCACCCGCCTCACCCTCCTCACCCCCTTCACCCCCCTCGCCCTCGTCGTCTCCAGCTGATGCTTCTTCTTCTGTCTCGTCTTCGTCTTGTGGACAGAAACAGACAAGTTTGAACGATAGATATTCACCTTCACCTGAGACACATTTATGTTCTTCATACCTGCTGAGTCAACACCTACTGCCGCCATGGCAACGCCGTTTCCTCTGACCAGGTCAGCTGTTTGCTCCTCCTCCTTCTCTGTGGAGGAGGAGCATTAAATTTAAATGAAGTTAAGTTTGAGGAAAATTCAAAAAACACAAAAATGTAACAACAACAACAATAATGATAATAATAATCATACTAACAACTTCCTGTGTCCGTTTGTACCTGTTAGTTCTTCTGCTGCAGCAGTCGTTGTATCGTCAGTCTGTAGTGACGTTGTTGTGACGTAGTTCTCAGCCAGAGGTGAGCTACACAGAAAACACACTGTCAAAATACTCAGTTACAAATAAAGTTACTGCAGTAAGTCTGAGTATCATCTAATGTAGTTAGAGTATTTAAAGTAAAAGTAGTGTTTGCAGTCAGATGTAGTTAAAGTCTGATCTGGTCTGGTCTGGTCTGGTCTGATCTGAACTGGTCTGGTCTGATCTGATCTGAACTGATCTGGTCCCAGTGAAGCCTCTGATGTCCGTCTCTTTGCGGACAATGCTGCTGTATTTGTGTCTAAATTAAAACAAAGCTGAAAACATTAAAGTTTAATTACTGTTAATAATTTTAAAATAAAAACAAAGGAGACAGAAAAGTAGTAGAGTAGAGTTTAAAGTAGTTGCAGTGTAAAAGTAATCTAGTATTTTGTCTGTAACAGTAACTGAAGGTGACTCCGACCTCGGCTTGTCATCCTCCTGGTTGTCTGATCTGGACTCCATCTTGTTCCTGCCAACAGAGTCTCTGCTGTGAACTTGAAAAACTCTTTATAAACTGTAGTTACAAGTTACTTTGAGTAACCTATTACACATAAAACACGACTTTATGATTAAACGACAGCATCAACTTACACGTTTACGGATCAATAATCAAATATCAATAACACACTGTCGATACACAGTAAAGTACTTTAACTGCATAAAGCTCATAACACTGCTGTACTTTTACTCTGAGTAGCTCTGTGAAGACAGGATTTTACTTGTAATAGAGTATTTTTCTACTTAAGATTTCATTAGAACTGTCCATGAAAGTACTTTTACTTTAGATTTGTACCAGATTACAGATTTGACTTGTAATCAAGTATTTTTACTCTACATTCCTGTTTCTGTGCCTTCAGTGAGTGAATCTCAGTCTCCTCTGATTGTCGCTCAGTTTCTTCTGTTTGTCTTAAGGTTTCACTCGTCAAAATGACTTTTTGATTCTTTAAAACTGCAGCATCTGCCGTTTCTGAGAGACCACAGGAGAAAACAGAGCGTCCACATACTTTTGGCAGTGCTAAGGTCTGAACTTGACATTGTCAAGTTCGTATCTTCTGAACTATTTAAACGTCTCTTATCGCAGAGGAACGTGTGCAGCAAAGGAGACGAGAAGGTTGAACACAAACTGACGACGGAGGGAGAAACAGCAGGTTTACAGTAAAAAGTCAAACTTACAGCAGGTGTGTTTCCTCAGGCGGCCGACGGAAACTCGCTCACACTCAACGGCAGCAGTCAGGTGAGAGGGCTGAGGCAGGTGAGACAGGTTCCTCAGTGACCTCGGCGGTTTGTCCTGAACCTGTCTCACACCTGGAGACTCACCTGATGACATCACAGTCACTTTTTATGAGTTTATGAGTGGACTCCAGCACCTCACCTGTCTCTCTCTCTCTCTCTCTCTCTCTGTACTCTCAGCCAACAGCACAGCAGAGGTGTGGTGTGTTGCCGCAGTGAGGGCCCAGCCCTGTTACCATGGCAACTATGACTGTACAAGCAGAGGTGCAGGGGTGGAAACTGCAGCGTGCATGCCCCTACCTGCTGAACACACAGGTGAGAGCGTGCAGGCTGCACAGAGCTGATTGCACAAGTGATGAGTTGTGTTTTTCCTGTTGTGTTTGTGTGTTCGGAGGCATTTCAGGCTGCTGGGACATTAAAGGTTGAAGGTTGTTTGATTTTGCCCAACGAGTGACAAGTTGAGTCAAGTTTCATGTTTTAGACTGAACAGGTTTGACAGTGAACGACTTCACAGAGCAACAGGAAGAACATGTCTGCAGCCATGTCTGAGCTACACGCTAACATCAGCATGCTAACAGGACCATGATGCTAACAGTAGCTAATTGTCAGTAAACACAGAGAACAGCTGAGCATGATTGGAAAATCATCAGTTCTGCAGCTGTTTGATCATGAATCAAAGTATTTGACACAGAGGATCAATAAGGTTTTTACCAATCACCCCGAACATGAGACACAGACAGGCAGGCAGGCAGACAGACAGGCAGGTAAGACAGACAAACACACAGAGAGAGACAGGGGCTCTTCATCACAAACACAGCAGCAGCTGGAGAAACGAGGTTTCCCCTGCACAGGTACGAGAAGCTGCTGCTGGCAGACAAAAGTAATGGAGTATTCTTACCTCTGAGGTGAAATGGAGTAAAGTATTAAAGCTGCAGTCAATGAATGTACTGGAGTACAAGTACCTGCAGGTGCAGTACTCCAGTAAATGTAATACGACAATGACAAGTGTGTTAAATTTGAATCAATGGAACATTTATTAAAGCCTGTTCAGAGTTAGCCTGAGGCTAACTTAGCCTGTCATTGTTCAGTTTGCAGATTACAAAGATTCAGTGAGTTTCATTTATATCAGATAAAATAATATTTATTTCATATTTAAATATATTTTTACTCCAACGCATTGAAAATGATCAGTTTGTGACTTAATTATAAATAAATATCTAAATCTGGATCAGTCAGAGCACTGCCCCCTACTGCCCACTGCCCACTCCCCCCCCGCTCCTCCTCCACCCCCCCCATCCTGCTGAACTTCTCCAGTAAGGCGTCCTGGTTGAAGCCGCTGTCCAGCGGGCAGCCATCCACCAAACTGTTCATCGGCACCGGAGGCATCGTCCTGCCACCGTACTCCTCCTCCACGCTCCCACAATCCTCTGCTTCCAGCTGCAGCCGGTGGTGACTGGAGGCAGAGTAAACCTGAGGCGGGTCATCGGTGAGGTCACCTGATGATTCTTTAAGACAATGATCAGGGATCATCATCTCTGACTGGTCAAGTTGGTCCTCGAACTCGTCCTCGCCATCTGCCCCACAATGCACCTCTCTCTGCCATAAGTCACACAGGCTTGTGAGGACAGGAAGCAGTTCTCCACGAGAGGCCAGAGTGTTGCCCTGGTGATAGGCCAGGATATCCTTATATGGGCTTGTGACAGATGAGAGGCAGAGGGCGGGGCTCTGGGTGTTCAGGAGGGTGTGGCTAATCTGGGGGGGGGTCAAACAGTGGAACTATCATGGTGATGAAAACAACACAACTGAGATTTGTGCTAAATATAATCCTAATCTTGTTCAGCACCTTTAATCTAAATCATCATGACTCTGAGTCTAATCCCAGCATTAATCTTAATCCTAAAACTAAAACAAATTCTAATTTAGCTAATTTGTATTTGTGTCTGCCTTGTCTCGTGACTTCCCGTTTTATTTTGAAAGAACTAACTTCCTTCTTGTTTCAGATGGCTTGCCCTTCCTCTTGTGTTTCCTGCCAGTCTGATTGTCTTCCCTGCCCTGCTTGTGTGCACCTGTTCCCCTCTTCCGCATGTGTGTATATAAGTCCGCGTCTCCCCCTGTCCTGTGCCAGTTCGTCGTGTCCGTTTGTGCCGACAGCCAGCGCCTAGATTCTGTTCCAGTACTCTGCTTTGTCTTGCCTGCCTTGCTCAGTTCATGTAAAATTTGTTTGCTGCTTTGTTTCTTTGTGACTTCATCCTTCATGGAAGTGTTTTTGAGTTATTAAGTATTTTTCCTCATCAGAGTGATTTTTTGTTAGTACGGTTTTTCCTCGTCAGAGAGAGATTTTGAGTTTGAGTTTTCAGAGCCTTTGTCTTGTTTTCATCCTTGCCTCTTTGACTGTTTTTGTGTTGTTACTTTGTTTTACTTTAATAAATTGTCACTTGAATTCACCGGTCCTGCATTTGGGTTCAAACGAACTGTCCTGTCAGTATCTTAATCCCAGTCTGAAAGCTAATCCTGAACTTGATTCTAACAATAATTATTAATCCTAATCTGCATCCAGTTCCTGAACTTCCTCCTCACACAATGCTGAACATCAAGAATCATCCAAATCCTGATCCCAATCCTAATCCACAGAGAAACGGATTCAGATTAAACCCCTAATCCTCACCTGCCATAAAATCTCATCCTGACTCTCTCTGTAATCTGTATTCTCAATGTTACATCAAAGACAGATTGTCATCATCTCATATAATCCTAATATGCATCCTAATCCAGATCATAACCCTGATCCAAAATCACATCAGTATTTATACATAAATAATTTAATCGTTTAATTTATTTCTTTATCAACTGTAATCTCAATTTTGATCCTAATCCTAACTCTAATTTTAACCCTAGTCCTAATCCCGACTCACCTACCTGCTGCCTGTACTGCGAGCTCGAGCTGTAGAGCGCCAGCTGCCTAATGGGCTCGGCTGATTGTTTGATGAAGGAGATCATCATGGTGACCACAGCGTCCAGTCGGTGCGAGAGACAGAAGTGGCAAAACTCCTGCTGCAGATTCTTCCTGCGGAGAAACGACTGAGCCACCACCGCCGCCACATTACAACACAATGACACGTCACAACACATAAGAACCAAAATAAGAACACATCAATGCCACAGCAAAGGTGTGTGACTGAGTTATGAGCAAAATGAGAATCACAGGAGTCATACACACTCAGACACACACACTCACACTCTCACACACACACAATCACGCACGCACGCACACACGTCTTTTCATGTATGTGACTGAGCTAATTATATTAATATTAATGAGTTGACGATTTTACATCCAGACTCATGTAGACGGAGCTGACAGCTACTCTCAGGTCACCCACGGCAACCACCCTCATGTCCTTCAGCAGGATGTGTTCTGTGGAGAGTCCTGAGACACACACACACACACACAGATTAATAACGATGTTTCATTAAGTGTGAGGTATGAACCTTCACAGGTTCTCAGGTGTGTTCACCTGACAGGTCGAACTTTGCCGTCTGCAGGGAGGCGTGAAGAGCGCCTCCGTGTGGCAGGTCAGGAAACCGAGTCTGCAACAGTCGAACCATCTGACTGTCTTTGAGCGTCCCCTTACCCACCATCGCACCTGCAGTGAGGACACACAAGGACACATTCACACCTGCAGTGAGGACACACAGGACACATTCACACCTGCAGGGAGGACACATTCGCACCTGCAGGGAGGACAGACAGGTCATGTGAAGGTGTCTCACCGTACAGCAGCAGAGCAAGTTGTCTGTCCAGAATCTCTGGAGCTCTGGACAGAATACGCTCTGTTATCAAGGTAGCGCAGGACACCAATGTCTCTGCGGTGACGGGACAGGAGAAGGAGGCGGTCCTTTGCAGCTGATGGTGGTTGATGATCTCGATCACCGCCCCCTGCAGGCTGCTGCCGCCACTGCAGGACAGGAAGCACTTCATGAGATCAGTGGGACATCTTGTGTTAGCTGCTGATGTTTGATGTTTCAGACCTCTGCAGGACACTGTGATCCACCAGCGTCAGCATCAGCCTCCTGTCGCCATGGAGATGAGCCAGGTCCACCTCGTCTCTGAATACCAGGGACTCTGTGGCAACAGTGGACTCCCTGAGCAGCAGGAGGACATCGGCTCGCAGATGGAACTGAGACCGAGGAATGTTAAGAACAGGAAGAACCAGAGAACCTCCTGGAAGACGTGACGAGGTCTGAGACAGAGACAGAGAGAGAGACAGTCAGAGAGAGACAGGCGGCCAGACAGACAGACAGACCAACAAACCAACTTGTTCATCACGACACACGTCTTCAGGATTGAAACCTTTGCTGTCTCTGACTCACCCTGGACAGGAAGTAGGCCATTGCCAACGAGGACACCACAGAGTCAAGGTCACATGACTCACTGCCCAGGATGACGTGGACTCTCTGGTTGCCATGGAAATGACTCTGGGAGGCAGAAAGAGTCCATCATAGTCAGCAACAGAGGAGGGCATTACTACAGTGCTCATGTCTTCAAATAAACAGCAGGAGGAGACACAGGCTCCTTTAAACTGCTTTGTTTACTGTTTGTTGTTATTGTTTGTGAATCCGCTGATCTGACCCCAGTGTGTTTCCTCAGAGGGCTTGTCACCTGACCCACAGACCTTTACACCTTCGCCCCATCCTCTGTTTACCCTACTGTCCCTCCAAACATCTGAATGTTTGATTTGAGGCTGTGCAGAGTCAGGACGCTTGGCGGCAGGTCTGAAGTTCACTGAGCACGTGCAGATGGACAACACACCAACGGTCCGACTGTTTCAACACTTGCAGCAACAGCCACCCGACAAAATGGCCTCCACACTCTTAATGAAACTGTTCATACACAGCTGTCTGTCTACCCGTCTCTCTGCTTGTCTGTCTGTCTCTCTCTCTGTCTACCTGTCTGTCTGTCTGCCTCTCTCTCTATCTGCCTGTCTGTCTCTCTCTCTATCTGCCTGTCTGTCTGCCTCTCTGTCTCTCTCTGTCTGTCTGTCTGTGTCAATATTTGTGTCCTGTCCTGTGTGTCAGCTGACTGCAGGTAAACACAGCCTTTGAGACTCTGAGTAGAGCTGGAGGAAGTAATCGGATACTTTAGTACAGTAAAAGTATTAATACCACATGCTCACAGACACTGTGTCATCAGCTGATTGGGCTCTGAGCCAATGTTAAAGCAGGATTTTACTGTTGTAGTTGAAGTGTTGTTGTCCTGTAGCTGCTCAGTCTTTTCTCCATGAATCTGCTGTGTGCTTTGTAAAAACCATACTTTTATTGTGAAGTCATCAACACACTTCCTGTCTCTCTCTCAGCTTCTCCCTCTGTCTCTCCTGTGTCTGATCAGTTAATTAGCGTATTGATGAGCTGCAGGAGTTGTTCTCTTGGGTCGTATGTCTGTTGTCAGCACCACTGATTTGTCTTTGTCAACAGGATCCAAGGCAACAGGCAGGATGTGATGTCATCAACAAAAAACACCCACTGATGGTCCACCTCAGGTTTATCATTAGCAGACATTAAGAGCAGCTGACTCGTCAGGACTCTGCTGAGTGTGAACACGTTTTCAGAAGGATCTGAGCAAAAGCAAAAGTGTGAAATTTTGAAAGTTTCTGTCACAAAGAATCAGACACCAAACTGTGATGATCTGAGGTTAACAGAAGAAGAGCAGGAGCTTCAGAACGACACAGTTACCATTACCAATCTGATAATGATCGTGACAGTGTCATCCGTCTCCTCTAATCAAGTTTTAACGAGCAGCTCCTTTTAACAGAGATGAGGTCTTCAGCTGCATCGTTAGCTTAGCATAGTCTGAGATTTACCTTGCGTTATTAACTGAAACACACTTTTCTAGCACATTCTGCTAGCCTGTGGGGCCACAGTGACTTCCTGTTAAAACAGCCGATTGGTCTTGATTGGACAGGGCTGTGGATGTTGCCTAGCAACAGACTGACACATTCAAGTTCAGTTTTAATGGTTCAACCTGATCCAGTGAAACCATCTGAAACCAGTTAATTCTTCATTGGTCTAAAAATGCTTTTTCTGAAAAATTCAAAAAAATAAGATTTTTGTCAACAGACAGAAAAACAATGTTGTCGTGTTTCATCTGAAAACTAAAATCACAATGAAATTAGAGTGGAGTGGCTGTCATATGCACGCAGTGTGACAGTGTGTGTGTGTTACATTAGAAATGACAGTCTATTTTAGTCGTGC
This sequence comes from Datnioides undecimradiatus, assembly GCA_008933995.1. NCBI lineage: Eukaryota > Metazoa > Chordata > Actinopteri > Lobotiformes > Datnioididae > Datnioides > Datnioides undecimradiatus. Next base: position 371,162 of record WARS01000074.1, read on the forward strand.
ACACACGTGCGTGCACACACACACACACACACACACACACACACAGCTTTGTTCTGCAGCAGAAGAAAACTTTTCTCACCTTCACTGCAGCGCTGCTCAACACCAGGAAGTTGTTCATCCTGTTTGTTTGTTTTTTGTTTGTTTGTTTGTTTTGCTCTGACATCCACACACTCACACTGTCAGTCAGTCAGATCAGTGGAGACTCAACTGACTGCTGCTGATCTCAGGACAGTAACATCCTCTGTCCTCTTCTGTCAAGTCACAGGTAAACATCAGCACTTCCTATCTGACCTGTCAAAATAAAACCCGTGCAGTGTGACCTGTGTTTAAGGGGGAACATGACTCAGAGACTGCTCACAGGTTCATCCTGTCTTCAGTCCTCAGTGAAGGCTGAAACATCAACATAACAAACGTTTTCTGGACATGAGATGAGATAAAAGTTTAAATACAACTAGAATTAAAAGTAAACATACTAGAAAGACGCAACACACACAGTACAATCACATTTCATTAAATTAAACTAGAAAAAGGAGGATCGTGGATGAATGAAGGTGAGGTTTCTTTCGAAAACACAGGCAGATGAGCAGCACACAGAGAGAATGTCTGCAAGCTACCGCTGAATTGTTTATGTCACCTCAATAAATAATAACTAATATGATCTCAGTGTCACAAAGGCTGAAAAGGAAAATTTGCAGGCAGCAGCCGTGAAAAAGGGGCCTGGTTATAATAGGGAGAATCTCAGCAAATAAAGAGGTTTCCTTGGTTTATTAAACAGGAAGTGTAGCCTGATGCCTCAGCTCAGTGCAGCGTCCACCGTGATAACGGCTCTTTAAGTCACCGTACCTCCTTAAATACTGGGTGCACTTTATCCCACTGAAACAGATGCGCTGTTTTACTGTCCCGCCTGTACCGGACGAGCGGAGACTGACACTGACCTCAGTCACTACTGGATCTCTCTTCATACCGTCCTCAGCCGGTGTTTCCGCATCAGTGAGTTACATTTATAAAGCTCCTTTAGCCGTGAGGGCGGGGTCAGCGAGCAAAGGTCTGATTATAACGGCAGGCCTGAGAGCACCACCCATCGAAGCTACAGTGTAGAAGAAATCTAACACACCTGAGTGTCGCAGATTGAGCGAAAAGGTAAACGTTTTGTCCAGTTTGTTTAAACTGTATTTCTGTCCCAACGTGACTGTCTGCTGCAGACGGAAGGCGAGTTCTGGGTAAATTAATCACTAAAACCGTAAACTTGAGAAAGGTGCTGCACCTGATGCAACTGTTCTGTACCGAAGCCAAACTCGAAATTACGCCTCATTAATCTTGCCTTGAGTAGTAGTCCATGTAGGAATGAGCGACGGGTTAAACTACTTTCTCTTTGTAATCTGTTAGTTCCATTGTTGAATTCGGCTTTTGTTTTTAAACCAAACACATCGTTGACTTGTTGAATCTTTCTGTAACATCAGCTTGTTATCGGACATTGGTGGGCCAAGATGAGCTGATCCCACTAAATGCCGTGACAAGTTAAAGGTTATTTGTTTTAAATACCCTTTTCATATTATGTACCCGCCGAATTTATCAGGACCAAGAAATAATATCTATACTATAAAATGTTCCGCTCCAGGTTGTGTGCGTGTTTTGCTGATGAGTAAATCATGCTTAATCTGTTATAATTGTAAATGAGATTCGCTTGGTCACTGCCGAACGTAACGGGCTAGCTTGTGTTAGCTAACTTTTTGCTATCAAGCGTATGAACGAACCTCTGAGAGTGCTCTGTGTCATCTCTGATTTTTCTTTTGACGTGTTTGTAATGAACATCTTGATGGACAACTAACGAAGAAAGCAGTTTGTTTTACATTGGTTGCGTAGTTTTTCCAAAACAAAAAAGTTCTAGGCTAGCTCGTATTAGTTAGCCCGTATGTTTAAAGTTGAACGGATGTGACGCCACTGTATGTTGTTTGTTTCCGTGGTGGGCGTGGCCTGTGCCTCCCTTGTGTGCCTAACTGTTATGAGAGAATGTAAACAGCTAGCATGCTAATCCATCAGCCAGCGTCAGCGCAGGTCACAGACTCAGACCCGGTGCCGGTAAGCCGCGCGGTATTAAACCGACAGTTTGTTGTGATGTGAGTGAGGAGGTTAGTGACGTGTCTCGGCCACCGGCTCCAAAAGCGGAGTGTCTCTCTTTGTGGAACCACAGCTAACTTAGCTGAGTTAGCTTGGGGCGCTAGCGTCAGGTTAGCTAGCTCAGAGTTGTTGTTCCCCAGCAGAAAGCTGCTTAATGCAGCAGCCGCAGCCGCAGCTCAGGCTTGCTGTCGGCTTTCTGCTGCTGCTGATCGGTGTGGGGAAGGACTGTTAAAGGCTGCTGCTGTCAGCAGGAAGTTCAGACAGTTAGTGTCAAGTTTTCACTGTTAAACATCTGTGATGAGTGATGCTACGTCTGAGCGCCTCTGTGGTTTGTTATCTGACTCAGGGGCATTATGGGGAACTTCAGCCCTTGTTCAGCTGACTAATGACTGTCCTCAGCGGCTGCTCCTGTTTACTCAAACACATACCTCCTCCTCAGAAAATGACCTCACAGACATTTGCAGACCTTTACTCCCCGCTGGGCTCCGACACCTGCAGCCTGTTCTCCAACAGCAGCCTCACTTCAGTAAGAGTTAAGGTGTGGCAAGGTCACCTGACTGATCAGTGTGTCGCTCAGAGGACAGAGCTGATATTCACCTGATAGCAGAGCTGGCACTGACAACAGCTCAACATGGAAGCTTCTGTCCATGTTTACAGCAAATATTAACACTTAACTCCTGCTTTGTTTGTTTCTTTCAGTCAATGTTGTAAAACCGATGCACCTTGTCACATGATCAGTTTAGTTGTTACGTGACTGAACAGTTGGTGTAAAGTCTGTTTGTCTCATTTCAGAAACGTGTTTCTGATATGGATCAGTTCTTGTCCTGGTCAGTCCTCAGCCAGTCGTGTTGTCATAGTGAAGTCATTGGTTCAGAGACAACAGCTGGGTGGGTGTGGAGATTGAGGGACTGTGCAGGTGCATTGTGGGAAACGCAGGCCCTAGGTGTTTCCTGCTCTGCCACTCAGATCAGTGATTAACTTGTCTCTGATCAGGAGGCCGGACATGTGACTGTGACATCATCTTGAGTCATCCTTGTTGATTTTGTACCCACAGGTCTGACAGGACGTCCGGGGACTGATCAGACGCCACTCTGCTGCTGTCCCTGTTGCTGACTGACTGACTGACTGTGTCTGACAGTTTGATGCCTCTCTATCCACAAATCTGCTGACTACTTCCTGTCAGCGGGAGGTGAAGAAGAAGACGACGACTTCCTGCTTTAACTTTATTCTTATTCTGTATTTAATTCATGACGAGGGACTTGAGCTGTTCACTGTCAGGTACACAGGTGCGTTTGTTTTGTCAAACCCTCAGCAGGCAGAAGACAGGTGGACAGAGGTGTGGTTTCTGCTTGGAAAGACGAGACATTATTGGTGGCCATGTTGGCGCCTCAGCTGCTGCCTGTCACCTCCACTGCCGCTGCCACGCCTCCATCTTAAATCTGCCTTGTGAAGTGTGTGAAGCGCCCGGAGCGTCTCTCCTGGAACTCGATTTATTTTTTTAAATTGTCATCTGTTGATAAGACAAGTCAGCGTTTGTGGGCGGCCTCAACCGATCAGCCTGTCATGGCAGAGTTCAGCTCAGAGCCGGCTGCAGCTGCAGACCTGCTGATCGACAGCAGTAAATCAGAACCATCCCTTTCTGTAGAAAGTGTCACCAAAGAACTCATCGTTACGATGACAACAGTGGGACCAGGCCTCACGCCGGAGTCTGACACTGGAGCTGAGGTCACGAGCAGCAACGGTGCTGCCGACAGTCCTCTTCCTGCCAGAGTCCTGCAGGAGCAGGAGGCCACACCCACGCCGCCGGAGTCCTCACCACTGTCATCTGAAAACGAGACCACTGCCACCACAGAAGAAGAATCTCCGTCAGTTCTGCTCAGACACGTCAAGACTGAAGGATCCGCGGGCAGAGCAGGAGAAGCAGGTAAGACTGAGACTAGATCCAGGATCAGTCTGACATGAGGTCACATTTCATTAATTCAATAAACTGTAAAATCCATTTGTCACATTCATTGACGTGAACGTCAGGTAGTTTCACCTCAGACAGAGACGAGCGTCTGACAGCAGGAAGAGCGAAACACAAACTGGTATTCAGAACATGCTGAACGAACAGACGATCCAAACCGCAGCGAAAGTAAGCAGTAAGTAAACAATGTTTGCAAAGTAAACAGGAAGTGATCACAGCAGCGTCGACATGTTGACATGTTTCTGTGGGTTTCCTGATTCAAACGGACCCCAACTGAGGAGCCGCCAGGGTTCAGCCGGCTCTGTGTTCTGATGTCAGGAGGTGAATCAGTGAGACCCGGACCAGGACCACTCTGTTCCTGTTTCTTTGCTGCGTCACTGGTTCGGAGGGAAGTGGCGCTGGTTAACATTCAGGAAGTGGAGCCTGCAGCTCTGTGTGAAACAAGCAGCCAGTCAGGACCCGCCTTCAGTCAGCCATTGTTGTTGTCGGATGTGAGTGGCTGCAGGCCAGCCCCGACAAAGAGAGAGAAAAGGCTGAAACAAACAGATTCTACAGATAAGCATGATCACCAGTGGCGGTTAGTGTCACTGTTTCCTGTTTGCTGACTCAGTAATCTCTGGTGTGTCTGCAGGTCTGGATCTGGACCTGGAGGAGAACTGCTCTGTGGCGACGGCCGCCGGCTCAGACGACCAGCAGGAGTCCACAGACTCCGCCTCCTTCTCCATCCCCAGCCTGGAGCTGTCGGACGGCGTCATGGCCACAGGAAACTCCCTGAATGTGGACGACGGCCTGTCCTCGTCCTGCTCCGCTCTGGGTGGGGAGGGCGGCTCTCCATCCACCGAGGTCCCCGGCATGAAGGACGCCGACACGCTGGGAGCTGCTGGTGAGAGTGCGTGTGTGTGTGTGTGTGTGTGTGTGTGTGTGTGTTGAGTTTTGCAGGAAGTTCATCAGGAAGTGAGCGAGTAAACAAGCTCAGAGTGAACTGAAGCTGCATAACACACACACACACGACAGTGATGTCATCATTACTCATCACTCCTGCATCTGTTGTTGTTGTTGTTGTTGTTTTCTGTGCAGTTCAGGTTACTCAGCTCTGACAGTGTGGATCAGCCAATGAAACGAGCTCCTTATCAGTTATTTGGTCGGTCATCATCGTCAGTGGTGTTTATCAAATCTTTATTGACATCAGATTTGAACATTGATAAACACAGAAACATGGTGATGGATTTATCAAAGTGCATGTTCCTGTTTTGATTCTTATACAAAGTTAAATTTCTCCATTAAGAAGATTATTAATTATTGATTATTGGATCTGTATGAGTCACACCTTGTTCAGAATGATTAGTCACAGCAGGTGTCAGTCGATCACAGATCAATAAAATCAATCAGTCTGTGTCAGTGTGACTGTGATTGTGTTCCTGTCCGCAGGGGGCGCTCCTGCTCCTGCTCCTGCTCCTGCTCCTGCTCCCATCTCGGAGGTGGGGCCGTCCATGCCGGCGTATTACCTGGTGAAGTGGATCACCTGGAAGGAGAAGAAGACCCCCATCATCACTCAGAGTGAGAACGGACCCTGCCCCCTGCTCGCCATCATGAACACACTGTTCCTGCGCTGGAAGGTAAACACACACACGCAGCTCTTCCTGTTTGTCAGTGATGATGTCACAAAGTGATGCAGGTGAGTGTTGTTAATCAGGTGTGCAGCTCGTTAGCAGCTGAGGTTAATTAGAACAAACATTCTTATATCTTATCACCTGTGGGTCACATGACACTGATGACAGGCAGGAGGTCACATGTTCATAGGTGTGTGTGTGTATGTGTGGGTTTCAGGCCAAACTTCCTGCTCAGACTGAAGTTGTCACCACTGAGGATCTGATGGCTCACCTGGGTAAGAATGCACACAGACACAGAGCCATCAGCCAATCAGCTGCTGAGTTCAGTACTTTAAGTCACACCTGAGGCTGTGGCAGTGATGATTGATCAGGATCAGTAATTGATTATTGAGTCAGACGTCCCTCACATCGTCAGTGTTTATGAAACGAGTTTTTCATGGTTTGATCATTGATGTTTGATCTGATCGACCTCCTGAACCAGTGATGAGACCTCGCAGCTTATTGGCTGACGTTAATCACATGACCTCACCTGTTAAATGCTGACACGTGTGTTTGTTGTACAGGTGAGTGTGTGTTGTCTGTCGCACCCAGAGAGAAGGTTGATGGCATGGAGCTCAACTTCCAACAGGTACACACACACACACACACACACACAACCTGAACCTGTATATCTGCAGATCTGTGAATGACCTGTGGTCCTGTGTATGTGTGTGTGTCAGAACATGAGCGACGCCATGGCCGTGCTGCCGAAGCTCTCCACTGGTCTGGACGTAAACGTGCGTTTCACCGGAGTGACGGACTTCGAATACACACCTGAGTGTATCGTGTTCGACCTGCTGGACATCCCGCTGTACCATGGCTGGCTGGTCGATCCACAGGTACACCTGTGTGTGTGTGTGTGTGTGTGTGTGTGTGAGATCATGGTGTGTGTGTGTGTGTGTGTGTGTGTGTTGTTAGGAAACAAACACATTCAGACAGTGAGGGGAAACAAAATATCAGCTGACTGATGGTTTGTGTGTGTGTGTGCGCGTGTGCGCAGAGTCCAGAGATGGCGGCCTCTGTGGGAAAGCTGAGTTACAACCAGCTGGTGGAGAAGATCATTGACTACAAACACTCAGCTGACAGCAGCCGAGTTAGTGAAGGTAACACGCGTATGTTCATACACACGCCAACAACACGTGACCCACAGATCATCATGTGTTTACTGAACTGACTGTGTGTGTGCGTGTGTGTCAGGTCTGGTGGCAGAGCAGTTCCTGGAGTCAACGGCGACTCAGCTGTCGTATCATGGTCTGTGTGAACTCAACACGACAGCCAAGGAGGGAGAGATCTCAGTGTTCTTCAGGAACAACCACTTCAGCACCATGATCAAACACAGGGTACACACACTCACACACACACACCATGATCTCACACACACACCATGATCTCACACACACACACCATGATCTCACACACACACACTCACACACACCCACCCACTCACACCATGATCACACACACACACACACACACACACACACACTCACACACACCATGATCACACACTCACACACACCATGATCACACACTCACACACACCATGATCACACACACACACACACTCACACACACCCACCCACACACACCATGATCACACACACTCACACACTCACACACACACCATGATCACACACACACACACACTCACACACTCACACACACACCATGATCAGACTTCTTACAGTGGTACTGTGCAGTACATGTTGCTCACCAAAGTGTGTGTGTGTGTGTGTTGTGTTCAGGGTCACCTGTACCTGCTGGTCACAGATCAGGGCTTCCTGCAGGAGGAGGGGCTCGTCTGGGAGTCTCTTCACAACGTCGAGGGCGACGGAAACTTCTGTGACTCCGACTTCCGCCTGTGTCACCCACCGCAGCGAGCGCCGCCCACTGCCGCCGCACCGCCCAGCGCCCAGGAGCAGCAGAGACAGATCGACCAGGTGAGTGCGGGTGGGTACACACAAGGCCACCGAGGTAACGTGTCAGTGACCGTGTGGGTGTTGTTGTCAGGATTATCTGGTGGCAGTGTCGCTGCAGCAGCAGCAGGGCGGGGCTCCGGCGCCGCTCAGTGACCTGGAGCTGGCCCGACAGCTGCAACAAGAGGAATACCAGCAACAGCAGCAACTGCAGCAACAGGGATCAGTGCAGACAGCACAGCAGGTAAACACCTCCTGCTCACAGTAATCTATTACTCCAAGTAACACCTGACAACACGCACTGACCTGATGATACCATCATGTCTGCAGGTCAGAGGTCAGGGGTCACAGCAGGGCGGAGCCAGGCGAAGAGACAAAGACTCAGACTGTGTCATCCTATAGACTCTTCATCTTCATCTTCATCATCATCACCAAACACCCAAGTCCAGTGTGTGTGTGTGTGTGTGTGCGTGCGTGCGTGCGTGCGTGCATGTGCGTGCAGCGGGGACAACATGCACACATGCGCACACATACACACACAGCTGGATGCCAAACCTCAGTGCTTCGTTAAACAGTTTTTCAGGTTTTGGAAAGTTTGTGAAAGAGTCTGAATGGCTCAGCGATTGATCGATCACCTCCCACTGCTTATTGATCAGCTACAGACGAGTATTGACAATACCTGATCAATAATTCAAATCATTTTAGAAACAAAAGTTGTTTATTTAATCGGTAATCAATCAATAATCGGTTTGGCTCTAATCCAATCATCAATGACATCATCAATGACATCATCAAACAACTCAAACCGACCAATCAGGTGCAGCCTCTGCCTGTCCGTCATCTTCAGGTATCAGTAATGGTTTCCAGACTGATCGATGAAGCACAAGCTGGCCACTGAACCGAAAACGCCGGAGTCGTCGTGACAATGTCACAACTTTTATAGAAATTCAAATTCTGACTCTGTGTCAGAAGGTTATGGTTCTGATGAACGGCTCATTATACAAAATTAAAGAGCGAGCAAAGTGTAAAACACGACATCACAAATGAGCTCAGGTGAAACTGAGCTGATGGTTCATTTTCTGTGAATGATTAACTCCAGATTAACCCTGACCCAGGATCAGACTGAGCTTGTTTATTTGCTTTAAATGGAAAAAGTCGAACGCGCTGAAGGAAACTGTCGCCAGCTGATCCTCCAATCACACGTCAGCACTTCCACACTTTCCCATCATGCCTCAGTGAGAGTTCGGGGCCTCACCGGCACTTCCTGTTGTTGTCGGTGTTTTTCAGTGTGTGTTTGTGTGTGCCACGCCTGTTTAATTTGTCATATTATCAATAAAAACAAAAACTAAGTGCCGTTGGCTTGTTTGTTTGTTTGTTTGTTTACACACAAGAGTTTGTTGTTTTATTCTTAATTCAACATTGTTTCTCTGCTGATTCAGCTTGTCCATGTTTAAATGAATTCAGTTTCATCTTCTGATCACTTTCACTGATTGAGTCCACATTTCTTTTCAGATGGGAAATGAATTAAATCTGGGACGTTACTGATAACAGAGTTTCATTTCATTTAAGACATTTCAGTCAAATTTGTATTTATAAAATTGTTTGCATCATTTTCTTTTCCTTAAGTAAATAACACATCTGAGTTTAGTCATTAAATGTTTTAATCATTTATCGAATGGAAGCATCTCTGATGTTATTTTTCATGTTCTCGTGGCTCTGCTGCTTCCGGTGGATTTTCATAAACGTGCTGTGGACTGAAGGAAGTTGTGATGTCACATGAAATAAAAACCAAAAACACAGAAATAATTAAAAAACTGTTTATTGAAGGAGATCATGCAGGTTAATGGGGACACGCGTCTGGACCCTGTACAAGACCGAGAAGCACGGGGGGGGGGGTGACCTCATGTTAAACCCTCATCAAATGACTTCATATTCCTGTGAGTGTTGGACTGCGATGATTCAGCAAGCTAACCCCCCTCCACCCAGGGCCCCCACACCGGGCTCCTCCAGCTGATTGGACTCATTACTCAGCAGCTTCGTTATGAGATGAGGTTGTTTGTAAAAACAATGAATTTTAAGTGTTAACTTTTTTTTCTTCACACAGTGAAAAATAAAACTCGCGTGGCATGGTAAGCCTTGTTAGCATGGTTAGCGTGGTTAGCGTCTCTCGGTGAAGCTAATGCGGGGCTCCTGGTCGCCCTGGCAGGGAGCTGCCGCTGCTTCAGTGGTTCAGTGTAAAATGTTTCGCACAGAAACATTTGATAAAAGCACTTCACGTGTTGGAGCTGATGGAGCAGGAAGGCAAAGACCGGATCCAGAGCAGGGTCGAGTTTCAGCGCGCGTCTTCCTCCACGCAGTCCCAGGCCCCACCCACACACCTGTTTAAAGTCCAGCAGCTGTGCCGACCTCTGGGCCGGTGGAGGAAGACAAAGCGTCCAAACTCGTCCTGTCGCCGTCGAACATCGGATATAAAAGCACTTCTCGGGCTGCATTGATCAGGTTCGTTCTCTGCAGGTTCATCCACAAACAAACTGCTTCTCAGGTAAACTGCAGCTGCGTCGCTGTGCAGCGGTGTTAAAATAGCGGGCTAACAGTTAGCATGTGCTAACAAGACCAGAGCTGTGCTTCTGCTTCAACAGTGGTTAAAACACACAAATCAGTCCAGGTGTTCATCATGTGATACGTCATGTGACAGCAACACCAACATCTGGCTTTATTCCAGCTGGTCATGTGATCGATCCGCTGATCGCTGCTGGCGACGAATCAACGAGAGAATAAAATAAAAATTAATTAAAACAGAAAATGTAGTGTTTGAGGTTCGTTAGAGTCATGAACTCCATGCCTGCTCATTAGTTAACAACTTTATCAGCTCAGAAACTGATCACATGATCAAATAAATAAGACTGGCTGAGTCACCCGTGTCAGGTGTTTCAGGTGTGAAACTGGAATAAAGCCATCTCCTACGTGGAGCTCGTCTGCTTTTACAAAAACATTCACATATTCAGGAAACTGATCATCACTGATCTCAGGAGGAAAATCAACTTTCTGTCAAACGGAAGTGAAAGAGTTGCTGTTGCTGTTACTGAAGCCGCTGCTCCTGATTGGCTGGCGTTAATCACAGGAATGTATCTTGGGGCCAATCAGGAGGAAGAGTATTCGTTAAATATGCAAATATACGGTGAACAGACACTTAATGAACACATGAATTCACACAGGCGTTCAGATCGTGGAACACAAAGAGCTTCTGCAGAAACTGGAGCCGCCAAACATCGTCAGCCATTTTGGCTCAACGTCCAGTTTAAACCAATTGGAACCAGTTTATCTGAACCCAAAGTACCTGTTTGATCTCCGACATGTTGTGACTGAAAATAAACAAACAAACAAACATTCCTCTGGAATTCAGTGAGACCTTCGGCTGAAAGTGCAGACCGAACGAACTCGAGTGTTGGATTTTAATTCATCAGCAGAGAGAAACAAAGAGTCAACGAACCTCAGCCTCAGATTATGCGATGACACATGATAGCAATCCTGTTAGCATGCTAACTGTCCTGTTATGAGGCTGACATCAGCATGCTAACAGTCCTGTAATGATGCTAGCGTCAGCAGCTACCAGTCCTGTAATGAAGCTAGCTTCAGCAGCTAACAGTCCTGTAATGATGCTAGCGTTAGCATGCTAACAGTCCTGTAATGATGCTAGCGTCAGCAGCTAACAGTCCTGTTAGCACCTGCTGGAAGCCATCGTGTTGTCAGATTTTATACGTTAATCTGGGTTAGTCGTCTTGAGTGTCTGAACCAAACTTCATCGTGATTCTTCAGATTCTTTTGATTTTAAACGTAGAAATGTCTTCATGAATCTGGTGAAGACCAGTAAAACTCAACATGTGGAAAATAAAAATACTGAACTGAATACTGAACTCCTTTTTGAACCGTTTCATCTTTTCTCTCGACATCCGGAGAAAAACCAGAGTTCATGTTTCTGTGAGAACAACCAGAGCTGCAGAGACACGACCACGCACAGACCACACGGGCGAGCGGCGTCCTGCCGCAGAGGCGAGCAGCGTCCTGACGGTGTTTGTCAGACTGAAGCTGAACTGATGAATCAGCCACTCTAAGTTCCTGTGTCTGAGGATCTGACGAGCTCATCAGGGCAAACGATGGTGGGAAACGAACAAAACGAGCAGAAAATAAAGTTTTTCCGTCTTCAGCTGCTGAAAACTGGGACGAATCACAACACGACTGTCGAGGGAAACTGATTCAGTTCCTCACAAACGAATCAAAGGAAAAACAGTCCTGCTGCTAACTGACTGACGAATCATTCGATGGGATGAAACTGAAGCGACGCCGGATGTTTCTGATCAATCTCATTCACAGCCGATCAGAACCTGAAGCAGCCAAACAGCCGCCGACGTTCCTCCGGATCAGCTGACCTCAGATCAGCTGATTGTCACAATCAAAACAAACTTCAGACGAGGTCGACGACTCAGTCCCACTCAGACCAATCAGAGCAGGCGCCTCTGCTGTGGTGGTCACATGATGCCGTTGGTGACGTATTGGAAGGAGTCGTAGAGTTTGGTGGTGATGGAGCGCATGGAGCCGTCCACCAGCTGCTCCACCAGCAGCTGCAGCTGCTCCTCCGTCAGAGACATGTGGAAACGCTCCTTCAGCCCGCGGATGGTGCTGGAGCCATGGAAACAGGGCAGGTGGGAGCCTGAGGAGGAAGTCCACAAACAGGAAGTGAGTATCTGTATCCTGTAGAGGTGTAGTGGAACATAAAGCTGCAGGAACTCAAAGTTCCTGTTACCTGCAGTAATCAAGTAAAAGTACTCAGTTACCTTGCTGCATGATCTCGACTATCTGCAGAACCTTCTCCATGTGTTTCCTCGCTGCAATCAGACCCTGAAGCATCAACATCTTGTAGTAGATGAACATGTCGCCGTCCAGACCGCCCATCACCTGACAAACACACACACACACACACACACACACACACACACACACACAGTTCAGGACTCTGCACATCGGAGCAGCACCAATAAAGTTCAGTCACACACATGCCACCGTTTACTCACGTCGACAAACTCTGAGGTGAGTTTGAAGGCGGACGTCTCGAAGCCGAGGTTACGCGGCGAGCTGGACAGGATGAAGCCGAAATCGATGTGGATGATGTGACCTTCAGAGTCCAGCAGGATGTTCCCGTTGTGTCTGCAGAGCCCAGAGCCGCTCGCTTAGCTTAGCTTAGCACAAACCCTGGAGACGGGGTTTCTCTGTGTGAGAGTGTGTGCATGGGTCTCACCTGTCCTTCACCTGCAGCAGGTAGCAGATGAGACTGTATCCTGCGCAGCTCTGGACGAAGTTCCTCTGAGCCGTGAGGAACGCCTCAGTGGTGAAGCTGCCGTGTTCCTGCAGGAAGTAATCGAGTAGAGACAGCTGACTCTGTTTACGCACCTGAGGGACAGGAAGCACACGGCACGAATCAGAGGAGAACACACTGGTACTCTGATTACATCTGACTGAAACACTACTGTTACTCTGAATACTCTGATTACATCTGGCTGCAGACACTACTTTACAATACTTTTCTAGTGAGGTTCAGTACTCTCTGTGTCAGTACTCAGTGACAGTACTCTGTGTGTCAGTACTCTGTGGTACTTCCTGTACCTGGTGCAAAGAGACGGCGTTGAGGACGGGCTCGATCATGCCGCTGTCTGATGACATCACCAGGATCTTGTACGGTTTGATCCAAAGAGGAACCCTCTCCTGCTGCCAGATGGACTGCATGACAACAACACTGGTTACCACGACGACAACATCAGTTACCACGATAACAAGAAGATCAAACAGTAATCAGCATGACGTTGAGCCAAACGTATGTGTGTGTGTGTGAAGGTGCCTGTACCTGCAGCTGTCGGAGCACCTGATAGGCCAGCAGCTCCTGCCTCAGGTCGTCTCCACACTTCACAATGACCGACAGCAGCCGCCAGTTCAACAGGTGACCATACGGAGAGGCCTCCCTGATCCGTCTGCGCACGCACACACGCACGTAAATACAGAGAGTTATGAACAAACACAGTATCGGTGAATCAGCTGATGAGTCACCTGACTTTCTCCTCCCAGGGTTCTTTGAGGGCGACGGCTGACGGGTCCTCGGGGTCTCTCCTGAACGAGGTCGGAGTGTGAGCGAGATTCTCTGACAGGCGACGTCTGGAGAACACACACACACAAGCAAAACATATGACCTGACAAGTTTCTAACAGCCACTTTGTGTGTGTGTGTGTGTGTGTGTACCTGATGTCCCCCGCTGCAATGAAAACAGGCTCTTTGCTCTCCAGGCTGGTGATGCTGTCCACTGAGAACTGACTGATGTTGTCGCTGCTGCTGGTCTGAGCCTCAGCCTGCAACACACACCACACACACACACACACACACACACACACACACACACACACACGATATGACAGTTGAAACACACTCACACTGATGGAACGTGATGTAACCAGGTGTTGATGACATCTTATTTGATAAAGTTGAAATCAGTGGATCAGTAAATGTCTGAGCAGCGTCAGATCCGCTCTGACACCACCAAGAAGAACTGCGTCTCACCTCCACCTGCAGCTGCCCGATGTCGTCGGTGGCCCACGCCTCGTCATCGTTGTCGTAGTTCTGGACGGTGGAGAAACTTCCTGCTCTGTGCTCCGATGTCATCCCGCTGTTAGTGTTAGCATTAGCCGCGCTGACGCCCCCTCCACAGTCAAGGTTTTCCGCAGAGCGAGCGGAACGGATCCTGGTCTCCGGGATCCGGATGGGAACCGGAGACGTCTCGAAGCTCTCACACTCCAAAACCTCCACGTAGATGATGTACGGAGCCTGAGCAGGAGCAGGACAGTTACAGCCTGTGACATTACACATAGTTGTTGTGTTTCTGATGGAGCTATGCTAACGTTTCCCTTTGCTTCCAGTCTTTGTGCTAAGCTAATCATGTTCTCCATCTGCGTCATCTGAAAAGTCTGAGAATAACTGGATGTCCCTGAATGCATCACTGCGACATGACCACCTTAGTGACCTGTCACAGATGAGAGGTGTGTGTGTGTCACCTTGTCCTTGGAGTTGAGCACCACAGCCTGTGTGTGTGGGATCCTGCAGACGTGGTGCTGGTGTTCGGCGGTGGGCAGCCAGACTCGTGCCGGCAGTTTGTGGTTGAGCAGCGACAGCTCGGAGATCAGACGCTGAGTCTTCTGCTCTTTGGTCGGAAGAGTCGCCAAACGCTTCCCGATGCACAGCAGTGACTTGACGAACTCCCTCTGAGGACGGAGACGCTCCGGCTGCAACATGGATGGACACAGATCCATGAACTATAAAGCTCAGGTGTGTGTGTGCATGTGTGTGTGTGTGTGTGTGTGTGTGCGCACAGTTCACCAGTTTGTCCACCAGAGGGCAGAATCACCCCAACAGGTCAACGTCCTCACCTCCCTGCTTCCTCCATTCCTTCCCTTACCTCCTCTCCTCACACCTCAGTCCCTCTCATCTGAGATGTGTTGGGAGGGGTCAAGTTACACACACACACACAGTCCACCATGGCGCTCTGGCACTGAATTCTTGGTCACAGGGCGGAGGAGAGTCAGAAGTGTCAGGTTACCGTGGAGACGTTATCAGACGGTGGGTTCACTGACCTGTCGCATCTGTAACACCGTTTTCTCTTTTTGTTTATTTGTTTGTGTTTGTTTACTTTTATTTTTCCTTTGCTGAAAGTTTCTCTCCTTGTCAAGTCGTCACATGACTCAGCTGCTGTTTCAGTGTCACATGGTCTAAATCAGTAGGGTGGTGTGTGTGTGTGTGTGTGTGTGTGTGCGTGCGCGTGTGTGTGTGCGCGCGTGTGTGTCGGGGGGCCTCAGCTCCGGCTGCTGACACATGGAAACGTTTGGGAGGAAATCAGACTCAGACTCAATGATGTGACCCAGATTCTGCTGCGACAAACAGACACGAGTCAGACTCATACGAGTTAATTAACCCGTCTGAATGGTAACGAGCTAATCAGAGACACAAACAACACAAGCAACACAATGTGACAATTTGTCTGTTTGTGTTTATTTATTTAGCGCCTCAGCTACAGTGGCCCTGAGGGAACATTTTTATACTTTTGTGCTGATTTAATGTGAAATACTACACACACACACACACACACTTCCTGTCCTCCTCGTCACCTCCTCCCCCTCGTCACCGTGGCAACCCTCCACCAGGACACAGAGGAGTCAGATGTCTGTTTTGTCCGAGCTACAGGTTTTATGTCTTTCATCTTCTGCTGTTCTGATAAATAAAGCACTGCCAGGCTTTTATTTTGGCACAGCACTTCCTGTTTGAACCATAAAGACCTGGTCATTTAATCTGACCTGAGGTCAGTCTGAGCTGTCACCACAAAACGATACCACGTCTGCTCATTCACTGCAACATTCTCTGACACAAAGTGCTGCATTAAAACACTACACACCATCAGTTACATGTTGTATCAGGAATAAAAGTACTCGAGTACTCTCAGCTTCTTGTAGTAACCAGTTAGCATGTTGTTAGCCAGCTGTTAGCTAGCAGTTAGCTGCAGTTAGCCAGCTGTTAGCTGTTACTCCGGCTCTAATGGAACAACAACAACAAAAACAACAGGTGCAGCTGGTTGATTTTAGCTTCATGCTAATGACTTATCTTCATCTTTTTAGCAGGGTGATCAATAGTACAGATTAAAACCTGATTGATCATGTGATCACTTAGAACTAATCAATGTCTTTGATTTAGTTTCGTTTGTTATTTATCATTTAGATTTATCATTATTACACTTTTAGCAGAGATTTTGCTGTCGTTGGACTTTGTAAATTAAAAAAATTAAACAGTTGATCCTCAGAGCTGATCAATCCTCAGAGCTGATCGATCCTCAGAGCTGATCGATCCTCAGAGCTGATCGGTCGTCAGCTTCAGTGTTTTCAGTCGCGTCAGACAGAAACTCTGAAGCTTCTCCATCAGGATTCACAGAAACGTCCGTTTGTTTTTGTCTCTGACTTCAAATAAAAACTGATGGAAAATAAATAAAATAAATAAAGACGAGCGACGACACGTTTCAGGTTCAAACGTCTGCTGTCTGAACCAAGCGTGGCTCTCAGCCAATCACAATGCACCCTGCGCCTGGCTCCCAGCCAATGGAGAGCCTCGGCCTGCATGTGACCAAACAGCCAGCCAAAAATGTGACAACACAACAACAACAACAGAACAAAGTTAAGGTCCTCACCTCCTCATGGACAGCCTCCACCTTCGGGTTACTTCCGGTCCGTCGGAGGCCAGATCCAGGTCCGCTGCTCACCGTGGTGGCGTCCGATTTGGATCTCTGGTGGGTCCTCCTGGACGGGGACACAAACACCGCCGCCTCCCCCGGCACAGGGCTGTCAGGGGCGAGGCCGGCAGCAGAGAAGGAGGACGAGGGCTCCATGTTGCTGCTGTTGTGTCGGCGGTGGCAGTGGCGGTGGGACGGCGAGGATGCCGGGCTGTCAGATGCCGAGGCCGAGGCGACTCTGGGAGCGTCGGGCTTGAGCTCGTCAGACAGGATGAGTTTTCGGAGTTTGGTGCCTCTGGAGTGACGCTGGGTGGAGATGTGCATATCGGAGGAGTAGGCGCCCAACAGCCACGCCGTCAGCAGGGAGAAGGTGATGCTTCCTCTGCAGCGGTGGATCTGAGAGACACAAACATCAAACATGTGAAATGTGATGTTTCATGTTGTTCAAACATGGCTGATCGCCATGGAGACCCACATCACCCCGTCAGTGCTTCAGGTCGGCCGTCTGTGGTCCCCCAGGACCTTTTTTTTCCCACACCTGAGAAGGTTTCCATCAGGTCACCTGACAGACGTCTGTCGTGTCCGGAGGTGAGGTGGACAACAGTGAGCTGGTCAAACCAAGTGCCAGGTTACATGATCATCACGCCACAGCACAGATCTTCTGTGTGTGGGACAACTCCTCCAAAGGCTGGATGAAGATGCCGACCTGGTGACACGACATGTTGTGCAACACGCCGTGCTGAGTCTGAACCGACTGGAGGCGCAAAGGAACTGCTGACATCTGTAGACGCTGAAGACGCCTTCACCACCGTCGACCTACATCCTACAGAGAGGAACCAGCTTCCTCCAGGAGGCTGCTGTCTTCAGTCGACTCAGACGATTTACCTCTGAGACCCCATGACCTGGAGATGAAACTCCAGCGTTGGTGGAGTCAGGTAGATGATCACATGGTCAAACCCGCCGATGACCATCTGTGGATTTTATTTGACCCTCACATTGAAAATGATCTATAAAAAGAAACTGATGTTTGGAGGTAAAGACATGTTGCTGCTAACATGCTAACGCCAGCTTCTTTTTGTTAGCCAACAGCCGATGGAAGGCACTGAGCAGACCCATCCATGAACAGGTGAACAGGATTCAATTGATCTGAATACAAAAGCGTTCAAATGAATCAGCTGTGAAACGATCAGCAGTCAGCGGTTTGTCGGACTCACCAGGTATGGTCTGATGGCGTCTCCAACCTCCGTGTCCATGTGCACGTACATGTTGAGCAGCTGTGGCAAGTAGAAGTCCACTTCGCTGTCGGGGAAGCTGAAGAGGCGGTTCCCAATGTATGCCTGCACGCCCGGCTCCTTCGACTTGTACAGGTAGGAGATCGCCATGGAGACGTCAAACAGCTTGGACTCGAAAAGGCGCAGCAGCCACGACTGTTTGGACGACGACGACGGCAGCAAAGACGAGTCCAGCTGGGCCAACGGATGCAGGTCTGGCTGGGAGGTACAGCCATGTTGGTGTCCATCCTTCACCTCCTCCTGCTCCTCATCCTCCTCTTTGATGGAGCAGGTGTCGGGACTGATGTGCCACTGTGGCCCAGAGCTCTCTGTCAGGTCTGTGTAGTGTTGTTGTTGTTGTGGGCGATCGTCTTGTTGTTGTTTGTTGTCGAGCTGCTGCTGTTCAGGCACCTCCCGGTTCTGCAGCTGGACCTTGAGCAGAACCTCCTGGCAGGCCTTCAAGGCCACTTCAGGGTCGATCACTGGAATCAGAAAACAAGACGAGGTCAGTTTCTTTGTAAACATCAAACCTGTAAAAGAAGAAGAAGCTGCGGCGCTCGTTATCCTCCGAGACAAACGGGTCCCAGGTGAAGGACCAGAGGCTCCAACAGTCCCCTCAGGTGTGACCTCCAGCCGGGTCCGAAGGGTTCCCAGGTGGGGGTTCACCTGTTTTCATTACCACACAACACTACAAATGCTGGCAGCTAATTTATTCAGGAATGTGACATCACTTCCTTTTCCCAACTCCATTCAATGGAAATGTAATGTGATCCTACAGGTGCCAGCCTGATCTGGTACCTGACTACATCTTTTCTGGATCAGACTCAGTGCAGAAGGTGGACTACAAAGACCACCAGCACAGGGCCCGACCTGCTGGTGATGTAAGTTCAGTCGATGTGCTCGTTACCTTGGTCGACCCCCAGGTCCATCTCCATGGCATCCTCTGAGATGACGTCCAGCGGCGGGCTGGGGCCTCGTGGGTCACCACCGCTCGACGTGCTGCTGCTGCCGATGCCCTCGCTGGCGCTGCTGCCGAGGCTGCCGGTGCTGCCAATGCTCCCGCTGGGGCTGGAGCTGCGTGGGCTGGCACTGGGGGAGGACGGCTGCTCGCTGTGGGGGGGCGGAGGCAGCTGCAGCTGGGGGCGGGGGTGATGGTGGTGGTGATGATGGTGGTGGTGGGCGGGGCAGTCAGAGGAGCTCTCAGAACAGGAGGAAGAGGATGAAGATGAGGAGGCAGAGGAGGCGCTGGAGGGAGAGGAGGGGCAGGAGAAGGTGGTGGGTGTGGAGGTGGAGACCGGGGGAGGAGGTGGGGTGGAGTGGGAGGGGCTAATGTGGAGTGGCCGCAGAGCCGCGGACACAGAGACCTCAGTGTCAGCCATTTTGGAGGAGAAGTCCTGGAGAGAGAGAGAGAGATACACAGAGAGAGAAACAGTGTGAGAGAGAGAGAGATACACAGAGAGAGAAACAGTGAGAGAGAGAGAGAAAGAGAGAGAGAAACTGAGAGAGAGAGAGAAACAGTGTGAGAAAGAGAGAAACTGTGTGAGAGAGAGAGAGAAAGAGAGAGAGAAACTGAGAGAGAGAGAGAAACAGTGAGAGAAAGAGAGAAACAGTGTGAGAGAGAGAGAGAAAGAGAGAGAGAAACTGAGAGAGAGAGAGAAACAGTGAGAGAGAGCGAGAGGAAGCATTAAAATCTGAAATCACACACACACACACACACACACTTCACTTTGTGTCTCACCCACACATCTGTGTGTGTGTGTGTGTGTGTGTGTTATGTAACGTCCTCCTGCCTGCACGCCAACCTGTCATCATCACAGCAGAACAGGAAGTGGATTATCAGTGATGATGCGTTCATGTGTCAGATCTAAACTCGACACTGAGGAGGAGGTTTGACACACGGGGAAACCTCTGAGTCTGTGACATCACCCCCCCCCCGTTGACTCTCTGCTCTCCGTTTGTTCTCGGGTCATCGACCGGCACCTGATCCGGTTTCTGTCTGACCTGCTTACACCAAACTCAGTTTCCGTGACGACGCCTTTGAAAAGATTCTGTGTTTCCGTGACGACGCCTTTAAAAAGACTGTTTCCGTGGCAATGCCTCCGCACTGAAACCTGCCTCCTCATCTGCTGCTCAGATACGTCAACGGAAACACGTTTGTTTGCTGCTGCATCAAACACGGCAAGACCACAACAAACACTGATCGGCTGATTATGGATTAATGATCCTGGTTGGAGGAGGTTTAAACTGATCGCTCCATTTCTGTGTGATTAGACAAAGTATTTAAACAGGCCCAGAGGGTTTTACTGTGAGCACGCACACACACACACACACACACACACACACTTCAGTGTTTATCCAGATGTTAGTGTAAACTGTCACTGAGCTCCACCCAAAAACATGTTGTTCATGTTTCTTAAAGAGCAGAAACTGAAGAGCAGTGATGGAAGAAGTACTCGATACTTTGCTGCAGTACTCAAACTACTCTGAAAATACTGTGATACAAGTAAAAGTCCTACAGTGTGTGAGTGTCAGTGAAGTATTTAAATCGGCAGGTGAGTAGAAATACTCAGTTACATTCCTGCACTGCTGATGACATCATCACCTGACAAATGTGAAGAGGAGAGGATGATGTCATCACATAGCGGCGAGAGAGAGAGAGGGAGAGTGTGTGTGTGTTTTTGTGTGTTTGTGTGTGAGAGTGAGAGAGATGGTTTCCAGATGTGAGGTGTGGGTGGAGACCAGCTCCAAACACACACACACACACACACACACGCACACACAAGCTGCTGCACAAAATAACAATCTTCCAGCCAGCTGTGTGCTGACCAGTTGCATTGTGGGTAATGTGTGTACGGTTGTTTTGGTACGTTCACTTTAAAGACGTACAAGAACGTAAAAAGGGGATTTCAGTTCACTCACTCACACACACACACACACACGTTGCTCTTACTTCCTTCAGTTTTAACAAGGAACAGGTTCTGATGCTGGTTCCTGCTTTGCTGGCAGCAATGAACTCTGGGTCATGTAGTCGTGTTGCACACGGGTGTAGTTTGTGTTTGGAGGAACAAATTGTTTGTACTCTATGAAATAAAGATGGCTCCAAGTTCTGGTTCATTTCCAGGTGATGTTGTTTGGTTTGTCTCACCTGAACAAACAAACAACAAACAAATTAACCAGAGAAAACAAGGCAACAGTTCAGAGTTCAGGGAATGTCAGTGAACGCAGCATCAGTGCTGACTGATGGGGGAGTGTTTGACATGTGCAGTTCAGGACAAAGTGTGAAGTTTATCATTATACTGCCACTCTCTCTCTCTCTCTCTCTCTCTCTCTCTCTCACACACACACACACACACACACACACACACCAGATGCTCTCATCTGAATAAGTCACGTTTAAACTCAGACTGTTGTTTAATTAAATATATCAAATCGTATTTTCATGCAGACAAAGTTTCACCATCACAGAATCTGTTCATTGTTCTTCAGACTTGAGATCAATCAATAATCATCAACTCATTGATTAATGATTATTTCGTGTGGGTGCTGCCTCATGTCGATAGTTTTCTTGTTATCACTTTGTCGTAAAGTGTTTCGATGGAAGTTGTTGTTTTTCAGCTTCATATTAAAGCTCAAGAAGCTTTTAATAAAAGGGACATTTCACCAAAATAAGTTTGTTCTTAGGTTTGTTTTGTCTCACTGTGACGTGTTTACAGCCTGATTCTGCAAAAGTTTACACTTTAATAAGAATGATAACAAAAATAAAAACCTATCAATAAAAATGTGGATTTCATTATTTTTACACTGAATTTGCTTTTGAATTTGGAATTGATCAGTTGTTATTCATGTGGCTTATTAACTGTAAACACAAACTACAGGAGGCGGGCTGTTGTTACAGCCTGTTACAGCCAGTGAAGGAGACAACAACAACAACAACAACAACAGAGAATATTGAAGGAAAACGTGTAAACTGTTTTACAGATACCACACACACTAGAGAGGAGCAGCAGGAGCAGAGCCGCTCCCTCCTGATGAAAACAAACCGGGGGAAGGAGGAGGAGAGGCGGGCTGCACCAGGCCCGCGGCCCAGGGGTTTGACACCGCAGCACCGGGACAGTCCGGGCGGGTCAGGGAGGCGAGAAAAGACAAGTGAAGCGAACATGGAGCAGCAGGAGAAGGAACAGGAGGAACAGGAGGAGCAAGAGGAGCAGGAGAAGGAGCAGCAGGAGCAGGGGGGGACCTACCCGGTTACTGAGGCGTCTTCACTCCGGCTGAAAGCGCCGAGACTCGGGGCTCAATCCGGTTTCTGTCCCGGCAGTTTCCGGGTTGAATCGTGGTCTTTAGTCCAGGATTTAGTCCGGATCTTAGTCCTGGTTTTAGTCCAGGCGTTCAGACTCTGGGATGATCCATCTGGCTGAGGTTTTGTGGCCTGGCCCTCCTCGGATCGGCTCGACTCTGCCTGCTTTAAAGCAGCAGTGACGCAACATCCGTCAAGGCAGACGCTGTTAGAGGCAACCAGAACTTCCGGTGAAATATCCCAAAATAAATGTTTTATTAAAACTGAATATAACTTAATTATTTAAAATTATTTTATTCTGTTGTTTTTTCTTCATTACACTCATTAAACAGGGAAATTTAAACTTTAGCGCTTCATCTATTGTTTGTGTTTTACAACTGATGAATAAAGAATCAGCCTGTCCTTTGCTGCAAGGAAAGAGTGTCTGCAGTGCACACTGAGGCAGTGGGGAATGAGCATAATGTCCATTACAAGTGCAGTAGTCTGATGACCTGAGGGAAGAAGCTGTTACAGGACCTGGTGGTCCTGCAGCGAGTGCTGCCAAACCTCCTTCCAGAGGCCAGCAGAGAGAACCGTCCACAGTGGGGGCATGGTTGGGACATGCAGCGCTTTGGAGCAATGTCCTGAATGGAGGGGAGAGAGGTCCCAATGATTTTCTCCCCTCTCCTCACACTCTCCTCACCCTCTCCTCAAACTCCTGCAGTCAGAGGCACTGCAGCCTCCGCTGCACACATAGATGCAGCGTCAGGACGCTCTCTATGGTGCTCCTGGAGTGAGGGTGGGCGGGGGCAGGTGGGCTCTCCCCATCCAGCGCGGGAAGTGCAGACGCTGCTGTGCCCTCTTGACCAGTGATGCAGTGTTCACAGACCAGGTGAGGTCATCTGTGATGTGCACCCCTACAAACTTATTATATGTCATGTCATGTTATAGTTGTGTTGCTGTCTTAATGGACTTCCGTTTAATACATATGACATTTAACTTGCATTTTAATGTTTTTGTTTTAATGTTTTATTTTGAAGACATTGCATCACTTCCGGCTTCCGGCAGTGTAACTTGTCGGCGTTCTGGTTGTTTCCGTTTAGACCAAAATAATGAGCTCGTCCTCCCTCAGGTCTCTGCGTCAGAGGAGAAACTTTAAACCACTTTAATTGAAAATGAAAACCATAGTTTGATATTGTTTTATAACTGTTGTTCTGTCATATTTACATTCTCTTATTTTCATCATGTGTAAACATTTTATTCGCTTATTGTGAAAAACATTGAGTTTTATTTGAGCCTTAAATAATAAAAACATTCTAACTAAAGTTCATTTATATGTTTAATTCAATTCAATTCAATTCAATTTTATTTATATAGCGCCAATTCACAACAAAAGTCATCTCAGGGCACTTTACAAACAGAGCAGGTCTAGACCACACTCATTACTATTAATTACACCCAACAGTTCCACCATGAGCAAGCACTTGGCAACAGTGGCAAGGAAAAACTTCCTTTTAACAGGCAGAAACCTTGGGCAGATCCTGGATCAGGGTGGACGGCCATCTGCCTTGACCGGTTGGGGGGAAAGGGAGAGACAGAGAGAGAGAGAGAGAGAGAGAGAGAGAGAAGTACAATATAGAATAATGACAGCAAATGACAACAAATGGCAGCAGAGGACAGGGGGCAGGTCGGTGGAGCCACAGGTCAGATGTTCAGCTCTGGAGCCACAGGTATCTGTAGAGAGGTACAGAGAGAGAGACCAGAGAGAAACAAGCACAGCACTAGGGGAGAGAGGACACAGAGTTAATGGTTAATCTGTGATGGTTAAAATGAGGAGAGAGAGGGGAGAGGAGGAGTGTGGAGACCATCATGGGATGTCCCCCAGCAGCCTCGGCCTATAGCAGCATAACCAAGGGGTGGCATGGAGGGGTAGTTTAGACCATGGGTGTAATTCACATGGTAACGAGAGCTAGCTGTAAGCTTTGTCGAACAAGAAGGTTTTAAGCTTTACTTTAAAAGTAGAGAGGGTGTCTGCCTCTCGGACCCAGACTGGCAGCTGGTTCCACAGGAGAGGAGCCTGAGAGCTAAAGGCTCGGCCTCCCATTCTACTTTTGGAGATTCTGGGAACCACAAGCAAACCTGCACTCTGGGAGCGAAGTGATCTGTTGGGGTAATAGGGACTTAGCATCACATTGAAGTACAATGGAGCTTGGCCATTAAGGGCCTTTTAGATAAGGAGATTTAAAATCTATTCTAGACTTTACAGGGAGCCAATGAAGAGAAGCTAAAACTGGAGAAATATGATCTCTCTTGCTAATTCCCATCAGAACCCTCGCAGCAGCATTTTGGATGAGCTGGAGGCCTCGCAGTGAGCTAGTC
This sequence comes from Datnioides undecimradiatus, assembly GCA_008933995.1. NCBI lineage: Eukaryota > Metazoa > Chordata > Actinopteri > Lobotiformes > Datnioididae > Datnioides > Datnioides undecimradiatus. Next base: position 396,041 of record WARS01000074.1, read on the forward strand.
GGACAACCCGACAACAGGGAATTACAATAGTCCAGCCTTGAGGTAACAAATGCGTGGACTAGCTTTTCGGCGTCACTTTTGGACAGGATACTCCTAATCTTAGCTATGTTGCGCAAGTGAAAGAAGGCAGTCCTAGTGACCTGCCTAATATGGGGCTGATAGGACATATCCTGGTCAAATATGACTCCCAGGTTCCTCACGGTAGAACTGGAGGCCAGGGTAACACCATCCAAAGTGACTGCGAGGTCAGATAACCTGTCTCTGAGGTGTTTAGGCCCAAACAAAAGCCTTAATGTCTGTCAGACATGTCTGAAGTCTGACTAATTGATCTGTTTCTTCTGGTTTCATAGATAAATATAGCTGTGTATCGTCCGCGTAGCAGTGGAATTTATGTTGTGCTTCCTAATAATATTGCATAGGGGAAGCATGTATAGGGAGAACAACAATGGTCCAAGCACAGAACCCTGTGGAACTCCATGATTAACTTTCGAGTGCACGGATGAGTCATTATTAACATGGACAAACTGGAATCTGTCAGATAGATAAGATTTAAACCAGCTTAGTGCTGTTCCTTTAATGCCAATGACATGTTCTAGTCTCTGTAGTAGGATATCGTGATTGATGGTGTCAAATGCAGCACTGAGGTCTAGCAGGACAAGTAAAGAGACAAGGCCATTGTCAGAAGCTATTAGGAGGTCGTTGCTAACCTTAAGCAATGCTGTTTCTGTGCTGTGATTTATTCTAAATCCTGACTGAAATGCTTCAAATAAACTGCTCCTCTGCAGGTGATCACAGAACTGATCAGCCACAGCCTTTTCAAGGATTTTAGAAATAAAGGGGAGGTTGGATATTGGTCTGTAGTGTGCTAAAACACCAGGGTCAAGAGAAGGCTTTTTGAGTAAAGGTTTGATGACAGCAACCTTAAAAGCCTGTGGAACATAACCTGTTAGTAATGACAGATTGATCTGGTCTAATATAAAAGTGCCAATCAGGGGCAAAAGATCTTTGAGAAGACGAGTTGGGATGGAGATAAATTAGGGCCTGCAGACATTTCAGGGGCCGCTGCAGATGACACACATGGATCTCTAACAGTTGAAGAGAGTGCGTAATGAATTCTTTCTCTAATATCTTTGATTTTACTAGTAAAGAAATTCATAAAGTCATTGCTGCTGAGAGCTGAGGGAATAGTTGGCTCAACAGAGCTGTGACTCTTTGTCAGCCTGGCTACAGTGCTGAACAGAAACCTGGGGTTATTCTTATTTTCCTCTATTAATTTGGAATAATAGGCAGTTCTTGCCTTACGCAGGGCTGATTTGTATAATACTATCTTTCCAGGAAAGGTGAAATTCTTCTATATTAGTGGATCGCCACTTCCTCTCTAACTTTCGTGAGGACTGTCTTAAAGTGCGTAACTGTGTGTCAAACCAGGGAGCTTCCTCTGCTTGATGGCTTTCTTATTCTGTTTTATAGGGGCCACATTATTCAGTGCTGTGTGCAGTGTAGCTGCAGTATTATCAACAAGATAATCTATATGTGCTGGACTAGTAGTTAGGCTGCTATCCTCTGTTGTAATGGCACGTGGCATAGAAGCAAAAAGAGACGGAATAATCTCCTTAAATTTGGAAACAGTAGAAACATTGTTTTGCTGTTAATTTCCAGTGTATTTATCATTATTTATGTATATGTCTCATCTTATATCATAGGCATATTTGTGTTTATGCTTCCTGGATATCTTATTGTTACTGTCGGACTCAGCACCTGTCCGCGGCGCATCTTCCTGCAGCTCTGCTTGTGTTGCTCTCACTCTTCATGTGCGTCTCTTTGGATTGAAGCGTCTGACAGGCGAAACACTTCCGGTTGGGACTTCAGAAAACTAAATGAGACGCAGCAGCACCCCCACGTGACTGACAGAGGAAACAACAGCGGCAGAAGGAGCAAGCAGGAGGAGAAAGAGATGAAGAGGAAACAACAGCAGCAGAAGGAGCAAGCAGGAGGAGAAAGAGATGGAAAGGGAAGGACAGAGGAAAGGAAGAGAAGAGAAGGGGAAGTAAAATGAAAAGTGGGCAAGGAGATGGAGTGATGAGGGGAGAAACAAAAGGTGGAAGTAATCAAACAGGAGTAAACAAGGAAGTGAAAATGAAGAAGAAGAAGAGTGACTCGTGCTTCCTGCCAGTGAACATCACTTCGTTTATTCCAGTCGTAGGAAAATAGATTCACATTAATGTTCTGGCTTCTGTCCTCCGACACCTTTCTGTTTCTCTTCACAACAAACAAACAAACAAACAAAAGAAGCTCAGAAAACAAACTCACGTGGGGAATTTAAAGGTGCATTTCACTGATTATTGTGGTTTTTTTTAAAACCAAACAGGAAGCTTCTTTTTTTTTTGTTTAGGACTGATGTCAACGTCCTCAACTTCAACGTTTCATCAAAAAAGCAAAGTGCAAAACAATAGAAAAGCCGTCGAGTTACAGCAAAACAAAAACAAACGTTAATAATGTACAAAAACAGACAAACAGCCACAGAGAAATCATGCAGGAAGCCGGCGGCATCTTCCACAAACAAAACAGACTCAAAAGATCCTCATAGCAACAATACTAAAATCTGCACAGGAACAAGCTGTACAACTGCATGAAACAGCAAAGATGATGACAACAACAACAAAAGACCAACAAAAAATTAAATCCAGAGAAACTCTGTTTCCTAAAAACATTGATGGCAAAATGATTGTAGTTCTCTTATTTGCACTGAGTGAACTGAAAATGGCAGCATGAAGCTCAAAATGTTGCTGTTTGATGTCAGAGTCCCAGTCAGCTGCTCACTGCCGAGGACTTCATTACCCAGAGTTCCTGAGTCTGAGCGGTAGCAGAGCCTGAGAGGCTTCGCTCAGGGCAAATACACCCACAGCATGTTGTTTCTTTTTATCTGCAGGACATCAAACGTCAAACTTCAGGTGGGTCTCTGACAGGAAACAGGGCTACTTTCAGTTTAGACTGGGAGTTAACCTTCATCATCATCATCATCATCATCATCACTACCATCAGCATCACCTTCATCATCAGCATCACGACTGCAGTGTTTGACCAGGGTCGACTCAGACACACAGGCGTCTCGTCATCTTGTCACCTGACTGTGGTTCACCTTCACTCTGCTCACTTGACTTCACCACAACTTCCCCATGTTGTCTTCTTCTCTCTGTTACCATGACAACAAACCAACAAGAAAGTTTTTTCCCTATTTCCTGTTCATTAACACCTCCTTACAACTGATCAAAGGAGGGTCACTCAGGTCACATGACAGGTGAGTCATTACAGACTCAGGATTGAACAACTGTCATGTGACCTGGATGTCTTTCAGGTGACCTCAATCCTGCTGAGGTTAAATCCAGCTCCCTCTGACGGTGTCTCTGTAGAAGTCACCTGTCAACCAATGACATCACAAAAGTCGTAATTTTCTACTTCCTGTGAGCCTGCTTCTACTTCTTGTGAGCCTGCTCCTACTTCCTGTGAGCCTGCTCCTACTTCCTGTGAGCCTGCAGGTGGTGGTCAGCTGTCTGAGTTGTAGGTGAGTGAACTTAAAGCTGCTCTGAGCTCATCTGAACTCGCCTTAACAACATCAGATGAAACAACAACCTCGGAGCAGCCTTAAATGCCACAGACAAGCCCAGCACAGGAAGTGACATCAGAGGACGCTGTGCCATTGAGTCTGACCCTGCGAGGTCAAAGCACAGCTACCCGATTCCCGATCCTTCAGTCTTTGATTTTCTGACCCGTTTCACATTTTTTGTGTTTGTTTTTGAGCAACACGGCTCCACAGTGAAAGGTTGCTCCACCATCAAACCCTGCTCCCAAAGCCGGTCCAAACTGGGCCAAACTGGGAGGCTTCCAGACCAAGTCTGCGCTCCATGAGTCCAGATGCAGATGAAGGAAACTCCTCCTGTACAGTGTTAATGTTCAAACTGCAATTAAACTTCCAGACTTTTCCCAAACCTTCATGTCCTGCAGGGAACTCTGTTCTCCCAGTTAGCCCAGTTTGACTTCTGTTGCACACACTTAGTCCCAGTTAGTCCAGTTAAAGTGGTCCAAACTGGTGTTTCCTTTCATCCCTGACCTCCTTTTAGATCTTTCCAGTTGTCTCTCATGTTCCTGGTTTGCCCAGTTTGGCCCAGCAGGTCCTGCAGAGGAAACACAGCTGCGGCATCTCTTCACAATTCCCTCTGAACCTTTGACATCGACTCCAGATTCACAACAAGACGCTGAAGGCAACGTTTCACTCTGATCATCTCAGCTACTCCCTGGGCCAACAGTGTCACCTCCAGGTCACTAGTCCAGGCTGAGTGCAAAGTCCAGGCCAACAAGTGCAGAGTCACGTCCGAGTCCTGAACCTGTCCAAGTGCCTGCAGGAGTGAGACCCGCTTGTTAATCCGTGGTCTCTCTGTTCATCTGACGGAGTCCAGGTCCTGTCGCTGAGGCCTTTGCAGAAGTGCTTCCTGTTGCTGTCGCTGATCAAGTGAAACGTTGCTTTGAAGCGTCTTTAACGAGCAGAACCAGATTCAGTCTTCATTTGTTCAGACTTTCGACTCGACAGCTTAAAGACTTTTATTCTCATTTCTGCAGAAAACATAAATCTGGCGCCGCTTGGTCAGTCTGCAGCCGAGCCAAGTTACATCACTCATAAATACTCATTATTGTATTCTCAATGCATATCACAATAAATTCATCACATACGACGACTTTCTGTTGTTTTCATGTAACAGTGCAACTTTTCATGTGTTTGTCTGAGCTCGTGTGTGAGTCGGGCTGCGCCCACTTTCCCATCATGCAACAGGCTTCATTTTAACAGTCAACGTGTTTTGGTGTCTCTTTAACTGACCTGAAGCTCTCACTCAAACACACACACACACAGCTGTAGTCACACCTGGATCAGCTGATTACAGGATGGAAACAGCGAAAGCCGACAGCATCGTCAAGTCCTGCGGTTTGTAGCACCAACGATGAAGAAGATGCCCTCACAGGCAGCGAGAGGCAGTTTGGCAGAAGTGAACAACAAATGTCAGCAATGTGACATCACCATCACCATGACGACAGAGGGTCAAACTCTAAACAGTGAATATTATCAAAGAGATTAAATTTACTAATTTCTTAAACGCCCTGAAGTCGAGCATGAAGCCGTCGTATGTTTGCGTCGCTGTGCTGTAAGTCGTGTCACATTGCTGCTCAGATTCAGAGGTGATGGAGGAGTTAGTGCAAAGGGCGCTTGGCAACATACAACAACAGCTAACGAGCTAATCGTGCTGCAGGCTAATCTCCTGCAAATCTCTCTCATTAACGTGTCACTGTACTGCATCTTTAACGAGCATCTTAACTTTGTGCTTTGTTCTTTGTGCCCGAGCTGAAGACAAACGTCAGACTTCAGGCTGAAATCAGACGCCACGCTTCGTCTGCCGTTCGTTTCCCAGCATGCTCTGCTGGGCTCAGCGAGGCGGGAGGACAGGAAGTGCTGACGTCACGTTTGGGGTCAGGAGAACTCAGAGGAGACAAACACTCTGCCAGGTCTCGCTGTGGTGGGACGAGTTGGGTCGTTGCTATGAAAATGTGTTTCCATAGCAACGTGATTTTATCCGTGACCATAAAGTTCCTGGTCTGAAGTTTTAGACTTAAAGTCTCTGGTTTGTTTGTTCATCAATTAATAATCCAATTAAATATGATTTACATAAGATACTGAGCTTTAAGAGTTTCAGAGTGAACGCTGATCATCTGAAGTTCAAACTGACGACCACAGACCAGCAAGGCCACCCCCCACAGACCCAGACCCAACATGAGGTGCTTGTCTACCTGAATGTTTCTGATCATTAAACTCGAATAAATTCAATAAATAAATACGAGCGAGGCTCTCTCTCTCTCTCTCTCACACACACACACACACACACATACACACTCAGACACACTGATACTAACACAACAAATCCAAACTGTTCAGAACAGAGGAGCTTGGATCAGTCCAGGACTCTGCTCCATCATCGGGACGTTCCACAGCTGCAGAGCGTCGAGTTCCTGTGTCTCTGAGCTGAAGGTGAATCGAGGCTCAACCTGTTTCATCATATTAGGAACCTTTCAAGGCTTTGACCCGTAGACCCTCCTGTACCTGCCTGCAGCCTCGCCTCCCTCTGATTCAACACCGAATACACCTTCATCCTCCCTCCTTCTTTTGTTTCACTCTCTTCTTTTTGTTTGTTTTCTATGAATCAGCTGATCTGAAGCAGCAGAAGCCACTAAGGCGACCACACCTCAGCAGAGAGGACACGAGGACATGAGCAAGCAAGGAAGGAAGGACGGAAGGAGGGAAGAGAGGAAGGTTTGATTTCAGGCATGGACACCAGAGGTGTCGCTCTTCAGACACAGACAGGCAGACAGGCAGACAGTCAGACAGGCAGACAGACAGACAGGCAGACAGACGTGCAGTTATCACAGGTTTCTAAAAGCGTCCCGTCTGTATACAGTGCAATGGGAGCTGATGGAAAGACCGTCGAGGTTTGGCTTCATTTATCCTCCTCGATTGGCTCTCTGCTGTCGCCAACCTGGGATTTCCACCAATAAGGAAGAGGAGAGGTACAGGGGCGGGGCTTTGCTGGCGTGAGGTAAAAGCTGAGTGATAAAAAAGACGAGGAAGAGGAAAAGTGACGAGAGCTAGAGTCCCTCTCTGTCTGAGGAGGTGCTGCTGCTCTCTCCTGCCGCCTCCTCCCCACCTTTCACCACAGCGACAGAGGAGATGGGGGCAGGAGCAGCAGGAGAAGAGGAGGTGGAGGTGGGAGGAAGCGGCGGATTGACGTGCAGCTCCACCGGCGTCAGTGTTATCTCTACCTCCCCCTGTTCCTCGTGCAGCGTGGGCAGAGGAAGAGGAGGAGGCTGGAGGTGTGTGGCAGGTGGAGGCGTGGCGCTGCTGTTGTTATTGCTCGGTCTCGGAGTTTTCTGGATGACCTCCACCATCGGGGTCCGCCCCGCCACCTCCCAGCTGGGGTTCCCTGGGCTCTGGAACAGCAACAGTGGGCGGCTGTGGCGGTCCGTCTCCGCAGGGCCACCCGGCTGACACTGCACCACCACCCCGCGCTGCTCCATTAGCCGGTGAGCCGGGTCCGACACTGCCGGCAGTGGACTGAGAACCAGCCCTGGCTGGTCCTGGATCACCAGCTCCAGCACAGGCTGCGAGGAGGAGGAAGAGGAGGAGGAGGAAGAGGCTTTCTGGATGACTCCTCCTGTCAGGGAGGTGATGATGGAAGGGTGGGAGGGCGGAGCGGGAGGAGAAGGCTGTGGAGGTGGAGCAGCAGCAGGAGGAGGAGGCGTGTCGTCCTCCGGCCGAGGTTTCCTTGGTCGTCCACGTTTGCGCTTCACCGGAGGAGCAGCAGGGCTGCCAGACACACCCACGGTGCCAGGCGCCACCACCTCCAGGGGGCGCTTGCTGGCGTTCCCTCGTGCTTTCTGGACCACAGAGGTGGGGGCTGCGGGGGCGTGCTGCTGCTGCTGAGGAAGGGGTGGAGGAGGCTGTGTGGGCGGTGCGACTTTCTCCCTTTCGTACGACAGACAGCTCTGAGGCAAGAACATCACTGGGACGGGCCCGCCCTGCTGCTGGGGCAACGTTGCCATGGCGATGACCTTTACCCCACCACCGCTGGCAGCGGCAGCAGCTGCTGGGCCTCCGGGACCAGATGCCCCCCCGACACCTGAGGCGTCTTTGGGTGCCAGTGAGGGTGGAGAGGAGCGGACGGAGAGCTGGGCCTTATCAGGGATGGAGCTCCGAGGGAGGATTCTGGGTAACTGCTTCATGAAGGCTTCCACCTGCATCACATCAGTTACTGATGTTAAGACCAACTGACTGACTGACTGATCGATCGATCGATCGATCACTAATACTGAAAGAAACAGAAACTTGGCAGAAAACTTCAGGAACAAACATTCAAAAACACGTGAACAGGTGAACAACAGGTGCAGACGTGTGGGCGTGTCCACCTACAGCAGGCTGCAGAGACAAGGAGGAGGAGGAGGGGGGAGGAGGAGGCGGGACTTCCAGGGACAAAGACTTGGCTGCTGCAGCTGATTTGTCTCCAGGCGGCAGCTTGACTGAAGAGGAGGAGGAGGAGTCTCCAAGGTCCCTCTAAAGACAGACAGGAAGTAGTGAGTCAGCAGTGACACGTCGTCTGAATGTGATCAGTGATTGGATGGAAAAAAAATCACGCATCAGCACCTTCTGATCGGCTGCACCGTCGCCCTCAGCTTTAGAGATGACGGGCGTTTTCTTGATGACCTTGTGGGGTTTTGCTGGACCTCCTGCAGACAGACAGACAGTTAGATAGTCAGACAGGCACGCAGACAGACAGACAGGCACGCAGACAGACAGACAGGCACGCAGACAGACAGACAGGCAGACAGACACAGACAGGCAGGCAGGCAGGCAGGCAGACAGACAGACAGGCTGACAGGCAGGCAGACAGACAGACAGGCAGGCAGACAGACAGGCAGAGAGACAGACAGACAGGCAGGCAGAGAGACAGACAGACAGGCAGGCAGACAGACACAATCATGTGATGATGCAGCTGAGTTTGCAGGTTCCTGTTGGTCTTGGTACTCGGCTCACCTGCGAGTGCAGCGGAGGTGACCAGCTCAGCCTGGCTGCAGCGAGGGTTGACAATGTGCTCCTGGATCAGGTAGCGAGCAATCTCCACTACTGTGTCGAACGACCGCTTCAGGATCTTCTGTGCCCAGTCGCAGATCAGCTCGCATGCCGCCTCCGTCACTTCCTGTTTGTACGTCTGGACCAACTCGGTCAGCTCCGCCTGGAGATGAAGATGATGATGTTCACACCTTCTTTTCAAACTTCTGTGTGTGTGAGCCTGTGTGTGTGCGCGCACCGGGTCATTCTTCAGGTCCAGGTTGGGCAGCAGAGGCATGTTGAGAACCGTCTTCCTCCTGATGCCGCTGTAACAGTACGTAGGAGCCGGGCAGGTCAGGGAACTCAACCACACCAAACATCAAACACTGAAACTAAAGGAGACACTCGATCGAAACTGAATCAGATTTTATGTAGAAAACATTATTTCAAGTTTTCCCTCTGCTCTGTCGCAGCTGTCCGAGATTTACTGAGCTCCTGAGGAACAAACAGCTTCATTTGTTGCTAAAGTGACAGCTCACCACTGCTAACTGTGTTTAGCTTCTCGCACCTCTGCTGTAAACCAACTCGGCTCTCTCTGGTTCAGTTTCCGCCTTCTGTGCTCGACTCAGACTGGACATAAGTTCTTATTCGTAATTAGATTCTTGTCTTATTTGTCATCTGGTGAACAAAATTAATGAGTGCTTCCTTCTAGACTAACAGACTCGTCCTGATGAAAGATCAATGAAGGACTGAAAAGAAGGGACAGACAGCTGTGTGTCTGTCCAGTTGTGTGTCTGTCCAGCAGCTAAAAGGATATTTGGACTGTCCCCTGCCACCGAGCCGTCTGGCCTTGATGTTTGGGAAAATGTCTCTGATGATCTTCCCGAAGTTGGCGGCGCTCAGAGGGCGGTGCTGCAGGTTCTCACAGTGTCTCCTGAAGGACAGACAGGTGACAGTCAGGAATCACATGACCCAACAGGTACAGTCTGTGTGTGTGTGTGTGTGTATGGTCTCTGACTTGTATGTCTCGTAGACGTCCTGTTTGGGCAGGCAGGTGTCTGAATGCTCCTCCAGGTGACTGCGGATCCAGGTGCAGGTGTGAAGCTGGTCGGCCGTGTTAAACGAACTGGAGTCACCACCGCTACACACACGAACACAGATGTCAGTAGGGAACGCACATACACACTTGTGTCACTTCCTGCGTGTGTGTGTGAGTCGACAGCAGTCCAACCTCTTGTCTCCGGAGCTGGGTCCGGACGGCAGCTGCAGGTACAGGTACAGCTTGTCATTGTCGGAGAAGCGCTGAACATCCTGCTGTTAAAGCAGAACAGAGGAAGGAGAGAGCACACAGGTGAGCTGCTTCCTCTCACCTGCATACTGAGCCACTCTCTGTTTAACCTGACCACAAAATCAGAGTTTGGCTCTTACCAGGATCTGATCCACTTTGGTCTGAACACTCTTACTGCAACACAGAGAGCAGACCAATCAGAGACCTTTCAGCTTCAGTTCAGTACAATTACTCTGGTGCCTGTTTAATGATCCTTAATAGTTTATAATTACTCACTCTGCTAATGAAGCTAATAGTCAGTGTATGACCAGGCTGCCAACACAACATGTGCCTGAATGAACTGACAGGTTCTGCCTTTGTGATCATTTTAACATTTGAACATATTTAAATGTAAATGTAAAAGTTATTTCTCAGAGTTGACTCACGAGATGTTGCTCTTTAGTTTTTGCAGCAGCATGCTGGGCTCCGTGTCGCCCTCCCCCGCCTCCAGGCTGGCCTCCCCCCGCCGGGAGGCTTCGGCCCGCTGGTGCCGCTGGTCCTCTGACATCTGGACCAACTAACTGGTGCTGAGTCGTACCACCATCTGAGGAGGACACACAGACACAAACTTACTTCCACACGCCATGCAATGACAGCCACTCATCTGTGACACTGCTTTTCTGTGTCTTCTGTGAAGCGAATGTCTCCAGGTTTCAGACCAAACAACACATCTGAAGACATCAGCTGGAGAACAAACTACCAAACTGTGTTCAAACCTGCAGAGCATTATTTCAAACCGCAGCTGAGAACAGAGATTTCGACAGATACCAAACATGCCTGGAATAAAAATCTGAAACCTGACACAATCCTGACCTGTTCACATGCATGAAAGTGGGACACATTTTATCCCAAATGCATTACGGTTACTATAGCTCACAACAACGCATAGTAACCAATTCTGACCAATGATAGCTGCACATATGTAAACATATACAGTCTATTTAGGAACTTATATTAAATTTCCTGATGAGGGAAAAGATGCAGGCGAACTGACTGTTTCACTCAGCAGGAGACTCATCGACCACAGTTTACCGGATACACAGATGTAAGGAGATGAAAACATAGAGCAACCTGTAACAACATGCATTTTAAAGAATCTGTCTCCTAAATCATGAAGATTCAAAACAGGAAACAGTTATGAGGAGAACTACACGAGCTGGATCATGTGCCTCTGCACAGGGACAGTGACACTCCTGTCAGACAGACAAACAGACAGGTCACTCCCACCTGTCTGCTGTCACTGCAGCAGCAGTCTGATTATTAACATGAACCGACACGTTTCAGCTCGGATCTAGCCCGGGTCTCCGCTGACAGCCGCTGATGAAGAGGCCCAGTGGCTGCTGGGTAGTGACACCCGCCGGCTGTCACGGTGCGGTTAAATGTTCCGACCACAACCAGAGCGGAAGGCATGTTACCGTGGAGCAAACACAGCCTCCGACAGCCCCGCTCCGTACACACACAGCGGCTAATGTTAGCTGGGAAGATAAACCTGCCGGTGGCCGAAATGTGACAGCCGTGCCGGGCGTGTCATGTCTGCCCGCCGTGTTTACAGCGGGTGTAGCGCCGGTGGTCATGTGCCTGCCATTTACTATTACAACACACACTCACAGGCACACACGCAGGGACCCAGCACAACATGCTACTGTCGAGCTAACTGGCTAGCGGACCACACACACACACAAACCCTCTGCATTAGCTGACTGAGGTGGTGACACTTTAACACGTTAGCTGGATTTAATACGAACGGGTGTGGAGATGATTTAAATCCACAGAAACGGATAAAACTGCTTCTAGTGAAGGGAAGAGAAATTAATTTGTTGACATTTGGCGCGTTCGTACGTCGCTAGCTCGAAACTCACTGCTAACTGTAATAAGCTAGCTAGCTGGCCCAGCTAGTGGCTATCAAATAGCATTAGCTAGCAAGCACTGAAACAGCCCGCAAACATGTTTTACACGCTGTTTGTAATTTCAAAATAATTCCCGACCGTAATTAATTTATTGGGGTATTAATTTATGCTCGGTCCGGTAAATCTCGTTTGAGTATATATTTTAAAAAAGAAAAAGAAAGTACCTGAGCCAAGATACAGCAAAAATCCCCTTTCAGATTTTTTTGTGATTGGACGACTTTGTTATGTCTGCCTGACTACAAAGCCAACGTCTATTCCGATTGGTGAGCTGCCACAAATCCACCCGGATACCAAAAGCGGCTGAAATTCCATTCGTCGAGCAGAATTATTTTTCTGACAGGGATTATTCTGATTGGACGCGTTTTCCTGGTCTGCCCAGTTACAAAACAGATGAATTTGTCTTGTGAAATCTGCATAGCAACAGCATTAACATTTTGTCAGTGAAAGCGAAAGTACTTCAACTACAAATTTCACAGATATGTGTGAACATGACTAGATGATGATGACCATGATGTACGAATATGTATCCAATTGCTACTACAACTTTCTTGGGTAGTCTATTCTAGTACTTTTATACTAGTATTTTTATACTGTATGCTTTTATACTTGTTTGATTCTGCCCTTACCTCTGATGTTGCAACAATGCAAAGGTTTTTCTTAATCTCCTTAATTTTAATGAATACTCTACAGTCTGGATGAAAGCAGGGGTGTGCATTATGCTAATGAAAGGCCAGTTTCTCTATTACTGACGAATTCTGTGATGTCCAGTTCAAAGTTGTCAAGCAGTGACCAAGTTCATACATACAAACATGCAAATAAAACCAGAGAAAGAAGATATTTGGACTTATCTCGTTTATTTTCCATTATACAAAAGTTACAATGAACATCAGAAAAAAGAAAAAACTAAACTGGGATAGAGAAGTGTGTGAGCAGTTGTGTTCGAGTCAGCAGAGAAACAGCAACGCTTCATCAGTCGCAGCTCGTCTTTACTCAAACCCGCTGCAGATAAACAGGACAAACATGATTTCATTAAATTAAACAAAGAGAGATTTATTTTCTATTTGACTTGAACGGTATCCACAGGTTTACTTTACTCTCATTTCACAGGAGGAAACTAATATCAATTAGTGAGGCAAGCCAGTGAAAAACATGTTTCTGATCATGTTTTCATTTTGTTTCGTTACATGAAAATAATTTATCTGTTAAATTAAACTGAATTATAAACATCAACTATTTCAGCTTCATCCTCTTCATCTGTACGTAACAGCAGGAAGGAACCAGCTGACATCACATGACCCTGACCTGGATCCTGAAGCATGAACCCTACCTGACCATGTGAGCGATGTCCCAGTTGGTTTCAGAGGACAGAGGACCAATGATCTCCACGCCCTCCTCTGTTACTATGGCGATCTCATACTGAAACCAACACATCACATCAGTGATTAGGAGCAAAATAAACGCAGCGATCCTGACGCACCAATGTTACCGTGAACAATAACAAATTTACAAACGCACAGCACACAGACGTCTTTGTGTTCTCTATTTGTGCTGTACAGATTTTTAGTTACTGATATCGTGTTGGACAAATCAAACTTCATCTCACACAGGAAGTCACAGCAGACTCTGGATCAGTAAACACTCATTTGTAAAGTGAACTCACCCTGTTGTAGGAGCGAGCGTCTCTGTAGTACAGCACTTTGAGGCAGCGCTCCACCAGGTCCCGAGCCTCCTGTTTGGTGATCTCCACCTTGTTCTCCACCACCTCCCTCATCAGAGGCTGTGCACACACAGATTTCAGATTATTGATGATTGATTTATTTTACATGAACAATATTTTAGCGTAGATGACTCAGTGAAGTGTTTGGATCCCTGCAGGTGAAGCTGCGGCTCAGATCGGATCAGCTACTCCTGAGTCAGGTTCACTAACAAAAAGTCATCTGTCATCAGTCTGTGGGGCCAAACTTGACCAAAGATCCTCTGACAGAGAAGACGCTCCACTCTGTGATGCCTCAGTGCAAACAGGGTGTTTCTGTAATTCAACAGAGTGAGACCGCTTCTCTACAGTTGATCTCAGATCAGTTTCAGGGGTCCATCCTTCAGTTAAACTTTGATTCTGACCAGATGTGGAATTTGAAACGTGTCACTGTTTGTGTCTGCAGCTGGTTCAGATTTAACACAGTTACAGGTGGGACATCACTGCAGCAGAAAGCAGGAGACTCACCTGAGCCAGGTACGCTCCGAAGCCTGTGGCCACTGTGGGTGCCTCATACGCCACACCCAGCTTGTCCACGTAACCTAAGAAACTACAAGGTAGCAAGATGGCAAGTGCCACTGTTTAGTTTCAACATGACACAAGTCGCAGAAGAGGAGACAGGAAACAGGAAGCAGCTCTCACCTCTCTCCGTTGTAGAAGCCTCCGATCACCACGGTGTTCCACAGAGGATTCATCTTGCTGCGGCGGTTGTACATGACTCTGGTGAGCCATGAGTGGACCGCCTTTGGACTGTAGCTGTGCCCGTCGCCCAGCAGCTCCTCATCGATCCTGCGCGAAACAAAACAGACGCTTCACATCTGAACGCAGAGCTGCTTCGAACGCAAATGTCACATGTCTGTGTGAGAGCAGTAGCTTACACCATCTGTTCGATGACCTGTTTGAGATACTGGTAGTCGGCGTAGTCTCCTGAAGCTCCCAGGATGGTGTTACTGTTCACCTGAAGCACACACACACCAACAACTGTCAACACACTTTTATTTGGCTTCTCCTCCAGCTGACGTCGTTCTGTTCAAGCATCACCTTCATGAGGCGAGAGATGTTCCTGAAGCGAGCCAGAGAGCCGTATGAGCCCAACATGTCCGCTGCGATGATGACGCCGCCGGTGAACTTCACACCGAGCACCGACGTACCGGTTACCATGGGGTTACTGCAGGGAGACAGAGGGGAGGAGCTTAACTCTCAGAGCTTCAGCCAAGGCTTCAGCTCCCGCTGATGTCATGTCATCTGAACATCTGATCACAGACATCACAACCGAAAGCAGGTGATGAACACACGCCAACTCAGATGTTTGTGGTCAAAGTGAGTGAAGTTAATATATAAACATGACAACATAAAAACACATCCATCAGAGCACGGTTCATCATATCCAACACTGAATACGACACAGTTTGATCAGTGACTCCAAACATCACTCGATCATTGAACATCTGCTGCGTGTTCTCCTCGTGATTGATGATCGATCAGTTTATTCGTGTCTGCTGATTTCAAGCTTCCAGCTGAAGAAACCATAACTCTGAAGTTACAGAGTGAATCTGACAGTGGCTAGCTAACAATGCTAACAATTAGTCAGCAAAACTACACGAATATGAACAAGTGCGATGTTTCCCAATGACCACTGATCGATATCAATTCTCGTCTATTGATTAGGTGAGTTGATTAAGTAAACACTAAGCTGGAGAAGCGTTAACACTGAAGGGAGCTAGCTGTTAGCTAGCATTGGTTAGCTGTCGTCTCTCCATGATGATGCAGCACCGAGTACAAACCGAAACCGACAGCGGAGGTTAAACCGGCGGCTAAGTGTCCCGGATGTCCCGGAGCGGGTCACTCACAGCGTGTGTCTGACCGGGCCGCATGATGTGCCCAACCCGCTGCGGCTACTGCCGCCGGGGAAAGAGTAAAACTGTCCGGGCTGTGGTCCGTTCTCCCAGAAACTCAGCTTCAAACCGGAGGACTCCATGTTGAATATCTGCAGGAAGTGACGACACAGCGTCTCCTTGTTGGGATCAGACGCTTGACGTCACAGACTGGCTCGATACCGCCGCCTGCTGCTGGGATGGACAACAAGACTACGATTTAAGCAGTGGGAAAAAGATTTTTATCATAGTTTTATTTAACAATTAAAATAATTTAAATCTGCAAAAGCAAACAAAACGAAATGTAAAGAGTGCGGTGCGTCAGAGAAATGTAGTCAGAGTAAAGTAACAAAAGCACTGTAACCATCAGAACAGCTCATCGTTGTCGTTCTGTCCATCCAATTATTGATTTGAAGAGTTGGTGAATGCATTGATTGATCAGTTCTTGTTTCAGCGCCACTTTTATTTCAGCAACTCTTCACATGTTTGTGGTGTAATGTAACTGAAGTAGTCAGATCAATGTAATGGAGTAAACAGTATTTCCAGGTAAATGTGTTTGTCATCAGGCTGCAGTCAGGGCTGCTCTGTCTCACTGTGTTTTTAGTAAAAGTGGTTTTATGTCACAGATACTAATAATATGAATTATTAATGAGAACTGTGTTTACATCTGTCTAATTGTGTTTATTTTACATCTGAAACATGGAAACAGAAACAAACCTTGCTGCTTCAGACACAGTGGAGACAAACTTATATATTGGAGTACTTGTATTGTACTTGAGTATTTCCCTTTGATGATACTGTATACCTCTACTCAACTATGTAATAATAATAATGATAATAACAATAACAACAACAACAATAATAATAACACTCAGTAGGAAGCGTCTCCTGTATTTTTGACACTTAAGATTCACAGAGACATTTTGACAGAAACACTCAAACACTTTGGGACGTTTTGGCGTTTGCTTTTATTCAGTTTGTGACGCCGGCTCTCTGCTGACTCACTGTTGTTTGCCGACTCAGGACTGTTGCGGCGTGGTGACCTCAGGAGATTTCTCAGGACAAAACTCTGTGAGGAGACAAGAGGAGAGTCACACCTGTTCGAACCAAACCATGTGACCTGCAGGTGCGATCAGAGGTGTGGATGAGGTCCTGACCTGCAGCTCCGTTGTAGCTAAACGGTTTGTTGTGAGAGAATCCCAGACACTGGGCCAGCTTCTCATGGCTGCTGTGGGCTGCCTTCAACGACTCAATGTCCCGATGATGCCCCACCCTCTCTGACACACACACACACACACACACACACACACACATTATCATATTATTCACTATGACTGTAACAAATGAATGTGAATGGTGTGTGTGTGTGTGTGTGTGTGTGTGTGTGTGTGTTTACTGTAGATGAGCAGGTACTGGCCCAGTCTGCCTCTGTAGACCATCACCAGACAGTCGGAGCAGCTCTCAAAGAATTCCACTGTGCCTGAGTCGTTGTATGGAGCAACAACTCCGTCCTTCTCAAACACTAACACACACAAAGAAACAACAAACGTTACCATAACGACAACAACAACGTCATCATCACAAAGACAATTGTAAGAGTGGGAAAGTTAAAATAAAGAGGCTTTGCAGCAACATCAGAAAACACGAATATAAGATTAATCGTGATGAAGCCAAATGACTGCACCATACCACACATACTGTGCTGTATCAAACCATATTATACTATACTGTACTATACTATGCTATGCTATGCGATGCTATGCTATGCTATACTATACTATACTGTACTATGCTATGCTATACTATACTATATTGTACTATGCTATACTATGCTATACTGTACTATGCTATGCTATGCTATACTATACTGTACTGTACTATTCTATGCTATGCTATGCTATGCTATGCTATATTGTATGCTCCGGGGAGCAGAGGTTACTAAACAAAGAGTCACAATGGCAAAGGAAAGTAAACACAACATGTGTGTGACTCACAGGCAGTGTGGGTGCGCAGTGTGTGGTGGGTGGAGTTGGAGGCATCAGAGGGTATCAACATGGTGATGAAGTACTTAGTGCAAGATTTATCACTGAAACACAACACACACCAGTCAGACAACACGACACACACCAGTCAGACAACACGACACACACCAGTCATTCAACACAACACACACCAGTCCAACAACACAACAGCTTTGTGAACAGGCTAACATCAGTGTTAGCTTCTCTAACGGGCTATCAACAATCTTTCTCATTTAACTTTCACAGCTAGCAAACAGCTAGCCTCTTAATACCTGACAAAAGACTTTAATATCTCGTGCAGCTAAAGCGATGCAAAGAGTACACAGGGGCCTGACAGACTTCAGGTGGACCCCCTTCCCCCAGCATATCGGGCAGAGCTGTGATCTCATTAGTTTCTGCAGCAACTGATTTAACAACTCAAACATAAAGTACCATTTCAGTCACATGTGACATGAGAACTCACAGGAACATGTTCCTCTCGTTGTACATGATGGTGTTGTTGTCAGGGAGCAGTCGGAGCTCAACATAGGAGCTTGACAGGTTCCTCACCAAATTAGTGGATTGTTCATTGTCGGCAACAAACCACACCAGAGCCCATTCTCCGAAAACCTGCAGAGGGGTCAGACACATTTACATCCTCATCCAGAGTCTGCTGACAGTCTTCTGCTGTGGTCCACACCGAAACATGTCAACATCCACTGCATGCACTGACATTAGGTTCATTCATGTTCCTCAGAGGATGGATCCTCCAGACCACCATCAGGTCAACTCTTTAAGGTGACCTGCAGAACTAAAGACATTCTCATCAGCCTCTGCTGCACAGTGTTCATGGCCAATTAGCAAATGTTAGCATGCTAATCTAACATGTTTCACACTGTACCTGTTTAACAGCAACATGTTAGCATCGTCACTGTGAGTGTGTTAGCATCGTCAATGTGAGCGTGTTAGCATGAATGTGTTGGCAGAATGAAGAACAGGAAATACACCAGCTTTTCCTCATTTACACATACTTCAAAGCTAGTTAGCCTTAATGCTAACTTAGCCATTTCTCATTTTCTGAATTTATTTGTTAAAATTGTTCTTCAGGTGACAACAAAAATAGCGCTGATGAGAGAAGCGACAGACTGAATGATCAGGTTCTTATGTTTCATCTGGTCACATCTGATTTCCACCACAGTCACTGACACACCGCAGACCAAACACTGCATCAAGTAGGATGAAACTTAAGTACTGAAGGGTTGTCCTGTGAGCAGACCTGCACCTTCAGCAGTGATTAATGTCCACT
This sequence comes from Datnioides undecimradiatus, assembly GCA_008933995.1. NCBI lineage: Eukaryota > Metazoa > Chordata > Actinopteri > Lobotiformes > Datnioididae > Datnioides > Datnioides undecimradiatus. The sequence goes on from WARS01000074.1 coordinate 414,849, forward strand.
CTCAGGCTCCCGTGTGGCCAGAAGCACATTTACCTTGTGCAGGTCTTTGTTTGGCAGCGTTACATTCAGACCATCACAGTCTTCAGGGCCCGGCCTCGCGTTGGCACCGACCACCACCAGCAGCACCAGCAGCGTCACTTGCTTCGCTGCGCTCATCCTGCTCTGAGACAGAAATCAAACGCACCCCGCTCTGAGCTCTGTCAGGACGGCCGGCCAAGAGGAGGGAGTCAGTTTATAAGGACCTCGGGCCTCTACTGGCCCCAGATCAGTCCAAAGTGTGTGTGTGATCAGCGTGTTAACAAACTGTCATTGAACCTTCTCTTTAAGCTCAGTTTGCTTTTTATGTATAAAAAGGTTAAAAGAAAAGATCACAGCTCAAACTGTCACACGACGCCCGTATAACCTAACAATAATAACAACGACAACAATAATAATAACAACAGAACATTTCAGATTTTTTTTTATTATCTTAGAAAAATCTGCCTTCTGTGTTTCTGATAATCTTGACTCGTGTTTTCTTGTCTGTAAGTCAATAAACACGAATGTGGGTCCAGGTTTCAACATCAAGGTTGAATCAGGTTAAAATCCAGGAGGACAAACGCCCACACAGACAGACAGACAGACAGAGAGACAGGCAGACAGACAGAGAGACAGAGAGACAGGCAGGCAGACAGAGAGACAGGCAGACAGACAGAGAGACAGGCAGACAGAGAGAAACAGACAGACAGTCAGTCAGACAGACAGTCAGACAGACAGAGAGTCAGACAGACAGACAGAGAGACAGGCAGACAGAGAGAGACAGACAGACAGTCAGTCAGACAGACAGAGAGTCAGACAGACAGACAGAGAGACAGGCAGAGCTGCAGGTTAGAGTTTCCTCTTTATTGTAGCCATTGAACAATCACTTTTACATCATTTATATATTTGATCCCATGAACTTCAGATAAGTCACTCAGAGCAGAGTTTTGCAGAGTGTGGCGTCTCCTCCTTCAGGTGAACTACGCGTCAGTGTCCTGCCTCTGGGGGCAGAAAGCTGCAGAGACACAGAAACAGCTCAGTTTGAGTTCACACGCCTGCACGTCTGTGTGGAATCAGACGGTTTCACAGGTGACGCACCTTCTCTGGGATCGTAGTGGAAGTCTGGTTCTCTGGAGTAACCGAAGCATCTGGCCTGCTGCTTGAAAGTCTCCAGGTCTGAGTCCTTCACGGTTGCCTCTCGGCCTGGAGCCAATAAAAAACAAACATGTCATCGCATTCAGACTTGCAGAAATGAGATCATCTCACCCTGACGTGCTCCTTCTTACTCATCAGATAAAGTGCGTGAGCGGTGAGATGCCCATCGTGCACGGTGGTGTTCATGTTCATCGAGCGAAGGTACTTCCCAAGGTCTCTGCCGCTGCTGTGGGAGCTGAAGACCAGACAACCGTCGCAGGTCGGCAGCACCTGGAACTTAATGGTGATGTTGGCGACTGAGGACAAAAACAAAGTCAGAAACAGTGAAAAACCATCTGCAAGGAAGGAAACTCATGCTCACTGTTCTGGGTCCATCTGTGCCACATGCTCACACATGCTGATGTTTAGCAGGACTCATGTTCACCACCTTAGTTTAGCATGTTAGCATTTGCTAATTTGCAAACAGACAGCTGAGGCTGATGATGGTTTACATCTGCAGGTATGTGATGGTAAAACAAAGAGCACTGTGGAAAAGCTCATGGTGAAACTGGAGGAGAGGGAAACAGGTCGTCCAGAGTCACCTGGTGAATCCCAATCCAACTTTGAGTTGCTGTGAAACTTCAGGCAGATGTTACGATCTCTGCAGAAATGATGCTGGTTCTAATTCTTAACGCTGCTGACGCTGCTGATGCGGCTTCTGGTGAAACTTGACAGAATTGATTTATTCTTGAACTTGAATGAAGTTGCTTTCATCCACTGCTGCTGCACTATGCATTAACACCTAGATGAGTCTGCAGCAAAAACACAACCTAGGTCATCACCAGAACCTGCCCTTCCAGTGACTCACCTGAAATTGTCGCAGTGGTGCCGTCAATAGTTGCGTCGGATGTGGAGTTGAAGCAGGTTCCGTTTCTGGAGGAGAGACGGAGGAAAAGTTGTTTACACACTGATGAAGAGCGCGTGTGTGTGAGACGTCGCCAACACAGACAATAATTCATCAGTCTAATTAAGATCGCGTTGCTCTCTAGAGACAAACATGATGATCTGGTTGTTTCATGCAACTGCTGCACTGCGTGTGTGCCGTGCTGCATTCAGGAACATCAGGCTGTTTTGACCATGTGGTGGACGTTGCACCAATATCAACTCACATCTTATTTTCCTGATACATGACGATTTGACTGGCGTTGGAGGCTGAGGCAGTGACTTTCACCCAGGAGCTGTGGGTCGACCTCAGGATGGAGTTGTATTCCTCAGCATTGGTGTAACCCATGATGAAGTTAAACCGGCTGGACAGCTACACACAGACAGGAAGTCAGACAGCAGAGACAACAACTCATTAATGGACACTGTTTAAAATCTGTCTGTGGCACTTTTATAAAAACCTGCCCACTGTGATTTGAATCATCATCTAGTTTATTTGTTAACATTTAAACACTTACAAGTTTCTCACTCCAGTCTGGTAAAGGTGTGTGTGTGGGCAGAGAGAGTATATAACCTGCAGTGTTTCTATTGTAGCAGAGTTTAAATGAATAACACAGGAACTCATTTGCAGTTAAAACTGAAAATGAATAATGTCTGTGTCCATTGACTGTCAGTGTGTTGTTGTGGCCTCCTGGCTTGACCTGAACCCTTTACAGTGTCGCAGGTCAGCAGGTTGCTCTGCAAGCACATGCAGCAGGTGAAGTCTGGCTTAACAAAGTCCCTTGACCCCAGTGTTGCCAGGCGTACGATAATTATCGTATTTGTACGATAATTTTGCCCTCTGTACGATGTACGATCAGTAATTCCAAAAATCCCCAGATGTACGACAATTTCACCCCTATGTTACATATCAAAGTTAATTCATTGGCAAGCCAAACACATTTAGGATACGCATCCAGCACATACTTAGTAGGCTTCCTGCACACATCATCTCACGTGCCTCTTTACAGCCAATCACAGAGATATAGAAAGGCTCTGGCCAATCAACGCAGCAGGTTTCTATCACTTCTAATATTTTATTATATATTAGATTATTATAGCTAGATTAGATTATTATATGCACGGTCTATGAGAATGTGTTATTAAAATAGATGGTCCTGAGCCACGTCAGGATGCAAATTGGGTCTGTACGATAATTTTCCTCAAAATATGATAATTTTGAGCTGCTGGTACGATACTTCAGCATTTCCCATCTGGCAACACTGCTTGACCCTTTAGTTCACGCAGGCCGATGAGCTGGCTAAGTTAAACAGCTGAGACAAGTGAAACGTGGCTCCTGAACCCATTCAGATCACATTCGCTCTCTGTTTCACAGAATGCCAAAAAATATAAAAATTCCTTTTATTTTTATGTGAAAACCTCACATCATTTTAAACCGACCAATCACATGCTGCCATCCAGCCACCAATCAGAGTCCAGCTGTTAGCATCAGAGCTAAGCTTCATCAGTTAGCTAGCTAGCAGCAGCATGCTACGTGGGTGTGTCTTCAGGTGTTGGTCTCCTCAAACCCTGTTTAGGTGGAGAACACCTGAACCTTGAGGCTCATCATCCAACTCTGAATCACTGGAGCTCTCCATGTTTGTTCTGGCCCCGCCCACTTTACAGACAGGCCAGTCAGATTCCTCCAAATGTTACATCCCACCTGCACCAGTTTCACACTGAGACACGTCACCGTGTGGAGGAGACAGACTGTCCACAGCAGGTTTCAACTGCAGTTTAATCAAAAACACAAAAAACGTATTCTGAGAACTTTCTGATAAAAAACACTTCGATCCACAATAAAAAAGGTTTTCACCCTGGTTCCCAAAAGAAAGATGGCAGCGTGTCAAAGTGAACAGATCCCTGTCTTGGGTTAAAACACATTTTCACCGAGCAGCCGAGTTAGCTCAAGCTAACACGTGACAGGCTCAGACTGAGGTTAAGAGTTACCCAAACAGCTGTTTGATTGTCTTGATGCTAATGCTAATGCTAACTGAAAGACCCCAGCATCACTCAGAGGAGGACTCACCAACTGTGAGTCGGCCAGAGACAAAGGCGTCAGCAAAGGTTGGCATTCTTCGGGAGCAAGAGCCGAGACACTCAGAAACAACCCCGCCATCAGGAAGTGCCTGCCGGACAGAAGGCTCATGATGCTGCAGCTGATCAGCTTCAGGTTACTGGAAACAAACCGGAAGCAGATCTCAGACGACAGCGGCACAACTGAGCGTCAGCGAGCTGCTCAGCTTTTATAGGAGCTGCTGGTCACAGAGTTACAGACTCCTGGAGTTTCCAGTTTCTGTTGGTTTGACTCAGCAAAATCTCAGTTCACAGGGGGCGTCGGAGGTTTATGGGACTTCATCATAAGATAAACATTTATTGATCCACAGTGAGGAAATTCAGATGCTGCTGCAGAAAGACCAAAACCAGAGACAGCAGACAAACAGGACTACGAGACGACGTCTGAGTCAACAACAGGCAGCAGACTGATGATGATGATCTGAGAGTCTGACTGTTACAGGTCACCTGCACATACAGCAACATTTAACGTGCCGCACAGCGACACAGGACAACACCTGGAAACATAAACAAAACAATAACACGTGAAAAAAGAATATTAAAGTGACACTGTGTTTGTTTGTGTATCGGTCGCTGATTGTTAAACTGTCTGTCTGTCTGTCCGCCTGTCTGTCTGTGTGCAGCTGCACTGTCTGCCTGTCTGTCTGTCTGTGTGCAGGGTGTGTTCAGGGCCACCGGGGGGAGCCACAGTTCACATCATGGCTCTGAACCTGCTGCTGGTCTTCACCTGATTGTCATCATCACAGACTCACCTAGCATCGATGCACGAACAGGAAACATGAACAATAATCACCTGTTTCTCACCTGTCTGACACCTGTCTTCAGTGTGTGTGAGGCTCTGAGGCTTTGTACAGGATGTAAATATAAATATACATAAATCTGCTGTTTACCACTTTGATTAATGGAACATGTAAAAAAATATGAAAACATGATTTTTTATTATTATTTATTCGTAATCATCTGAGAAGGGAACAGGTGGGTCACATTCACACTGAACAACAAGATGAGCTAACTCATGCTAATGCTAACGTGCCGTGTCAGTGCTGACGGGCCTGCGGGAAACAGGAAGTTTAGTGAATTTTTCTCTCATCATCATCAACACCATGGAAACGCACTGTGTTGTTTTTTATTAAACAGATGAGCGTGAAGTCTCTGACGAGTTGTCAGGTTAAAACATGAACCCATGAATGTTTTTGTGTCACAGTGAATCAATAATTAACACACAGAGTGTGAAATGAAGCAAACTGAGGTGGGACTCTGGAGTCTGCAGCTCTCAGCTGGAGGATTATGGGATTAGTTCCACCGCTGGTTTAAATGCAGCTGAGAAATAAATATAATAATGATAATAATGATTTTAGTTTTTCAATTAAACGATGGCGGCTAAAAAAACAAACTTCCTGTTCTCTTCATCTCATTTCCTGTTCAGGATTTTCCTCCAAATCCTAATCAAACCTGTCCAGCGTGAAAGAGTTAAACCTGCAAATCCTGTCTGGGATTAAAAACATTGTAATCTCCAATAAACAAAACTCCAATAAACATATAAATAATGTAAACAAAGAGTTTATTACGATTATGTTTAATAACAGCTGCAACAACACACACACAAACAAAACAGTGTGTCATCCCACAAACACACAAACATCCTGGAGACTCAGTAGCTTCAGTATCATAGTTACAGTGTCTGTAGAGTAACAGTAGTGTCTGCAGTCAGATGTAATCAGAGTATTTAGAGTAACAGTAGTGTTTCAGTCAGCTGACAGTCTGTGACAGCAGAGCGGCTTGAATAGGAAACATCAGAGTCCTCTAAACCCTGCAGAGGATCAGCGCTGACTCGGCTGGTTTCACAATGATTAAGGTGTGTGTGCGTGTGTGTGCGTCTCACCTGTGTAAATTCATGAGGCCTCTGAAGCGACGCAGCTGCCGGAGGGCAAAACATCTTAATGAAGGAGATGAAACCTGAGAAGAGAGAGAGAGACAGGGAGAGAGAGAGAGAGACAGGGAGAGAGACAGAAAGAGAGAGAGACAGGGAGAGAGAGAGAGAAAGACAGGGAGTGAGAGAGACAGGTAGAGAGACAGAGAGAGAGACAGGGAGACAGAGAGAGAGACAGGGAGAGAGAGAGACAGGGATTTTTGATTTTTCAAATGCTCTTTATTTACACATGTTCAAAATGAATCCAAGTACAAACCAACAAAAACAAACAAGGTCATTCTGGTAAAAAACAAACAAACACTGAGCAACAGAGATTCAGCGAAGCATGAGTCCAAAGATCAGCTGATTTTCAGCAACAGAGCACAGGATGTTCTGGTGACACCAGATATCAACAAATGTCTGAACGTCACTGATGGCGCTGTAATAACTGAAGTCAATGCGCAGTCTGGCCTTCACCATCCTGATGAACACGCTCCTCACATCATCAGCCACATTAGCATCAGTCTTATTCCTCCTTCTCACATAAACAGCCAGCTTGGCCTGTCCCAGAATAAAGTTCAGCAGCTGGCACTTGTGTCTACACCTGCGACTGTACCTGTATCCCAGTATGAAGACCTGCAGGGAGAACACCTCCCCAAACCTGCTGAAGACCTGCTGCAGCAGCAGGAACAAGGGGCCGAGTCTGCAGCAGTGCGCAAAGCAGTGGAAGACTGTTTCCCTCTGAGGGCAGAAAGGACAAATTTCACACACGTTCGGATTAACAATGGAGACAAAAGCATTGACAGCTACACTGCCATGCAGAAGTCTCCACTGCAGGTCTGCAGCTCTCCTGGTTAGCGGTGGTTTATACAGTGCTCTCCACTCAGGCCTCACCTGCCCGCCGAGAGCCAGGTGAGCCCTCCATGGAGTGTCTGAGCGACCATTCATTTTGTTCCTGTTTAAAACCTTCACCATTAGTCTGTACATGATTTTACCTGTCAATGTGTGGAAAAGGGCTCTGCAGGGCTCGCTCAGTTCCAGCAGACACCTCGTACAGTTTTTAAAATCAGGCTTAATCCTCAGCTCTGGAAACGGGTCAGTGTAGTCAGGGAGGACACGGCCGTCACCGTATGCAGCCAACAGGGTCAGCTCTGCCGGTGTCAGCTGATGTTTCCAGGTGTTGAGCATCTGACAGATGAACCTGACAGAGCTAAACCCGAGGCGAGAGGCCAGAGCTGCAGCATCATCCAGCTGTGCACCACACCGCTGGACCACGTTCCAGAGTCAAGACACCTGCCGAGCAGAGCCGCGTCAGTACAGAAGATCCCACTGCACGCGGGGTGGTGAAGTGGGTTCCAAAGACCAGCGGCTCCTGCAGGAGCCAGAACAGTGAGTTGCAGCTCTGAAGCCTCTCCTTGGTGAACAGGCCCCACACCCCAAAAAGTCCACGATAAAATCTTGGCAAATCCTCCAGTTTGTGACTTTGCAGATCCATTAAAAACAGAGTTTCAGCCAGTCCCAACCCTCCACACCTACCCAGAATGGTCTGAGCAATGGGTCTCCAGACCAAGTCTTTGGGACCAGACAGAAACCTCTGTATAAACTGCAGGCGAAAAGCAGCACCCCTGCTGGCCAGATGAACAAGTTCTTGGCCTCCCTCCTCCTTTTGAAGAAACAGTACACTCTGAGGGATCCAGTGCAGTTGATCCCAGAAAAAAACCACAATCACTGCCTGAACTTTGCCCAGCAGGTGTGTAGGAGGGTCCAGGCACAACAGACGATGCCAGAGCATGGAGGACACTAAGCTGTTGATGATTAAAACACGACCTTTAAAAGACAGTTTGGGTAAAATCCATTTCCACCTTTTCATTCTTCCTTCAACCTTCTCCAACATGTTGTCCCAGTTTTTTTGTACAGAGCCCTCATCCCCAAGGTGCACGCCCAGATATTTAAGTCCTGTTGTGTTCCATGTTAGCCCCCCCGGTACACAGTATGTCTGGTCAACGTGAATGACCTGCTCCATCACTTTCCTCAGCCGAGTGGCCAGCACCTTTGAGAGCAGCTTATAGTCTGTGCAGAGCAGAGTGACCGGCCTCTAGTTCTTAATCTCCTGCAGATCTCTCTTCTTTGGCAGAAGAGTGAGGACCGCCCTCCTGCAGCTCAGAGGCAGCCGCCCCTTACTCAAACTGTCTCTGAGAATAAACAGTAAATTGTCACCGATCACAGACCAGAACGCTTTGTAGAAATCTGCAGGTAGACCATCAATCCCCGGGGCTTTGCCGCTCTTCAGAGTCTGCAGCGCCGCCTTCAGCTCCTCAGCAGAGATCTGCGCCTCCAGCTCTGCGTTGGCCTCTGCAGTGACCCTGGGGAGACCCTCGTAGAAGGACTGCTTCACTTCTGGGTTGTCTTGAAACTCCGCTTTAAACAGATATTCTTAGTAGGCAACTGCACACCTGCGAATGCTGGCAGGCTCCTGCAGCAGCTGCCCAGTGTCGGACCGCAGGGAGTGCATAAGCCTCCTCTGACCATTCCTGCGCTCGAGACCAAAGAAGAAGTGAGAGGGAGCGTCCATTTGAGAGACAAACTGAAAACGTGAGCGGACCAGAGCACCCTGGGCAGAAACACCCAGCAGGTCTGCCAGAGCTGACTTTTTGTCTGTGAGAGCTTTAATATGCTCTCTCTCTCCTGTAGAGTCTGCTAAAGTCTGCAGCTCCACTACTTCACTCTCCAGAGCCCTCAGAGACTGGATCATGTCTCTTGTGACATTGCGAGTGTACTGGAGGCACAGCTGCTTTATTTGTCCCTTGCCCACATCCCACCACTGCTGCAGCGACCTGTACTCAGACTTGGTCCTACTAAAATTGGTCCAAAATAACTTAAAAGCATTTTTAAAAGCATTGTCAGACAGGAGAGCCACATTGAAGTGCCAATAAGCACTTTTACACTTCACATCTTTTATGGAGACCGCACACTGAACCAAAGAGTGGTCTGATATGCCAACTGGACTTATGGAACAACCCTTAAAGACGTTAAAATGGTGTCTAAAACCTTCCAGCCTGGCCAAAGACAGACAGTTGTCCCTGGCATGAACCCACGTGTATTGTCTGTGGTTTGAATGGAAGGATCTCCAAACATCACACAGCTCATACGTCTCAGTTAACTTCACCAGACAACTCTTTGAAGCTGCATGCGGCTCCTGATGGTTCCTGTCTAACGTTGCATCTTCTGTACAGTTAAAATCACCAGCTAAAACCAAATACTCCTCGCTGCTGCAGCTCTTTAAAACACTGTCTAAAACGTCAAAGAAGGCCAGTCTGTCTGTGCCAACAGTTGGAGCTGACAGGGCTGACTTTGTGGACCCAAAATGCAAGGCTCAGGAAGCAAAGTGCAAGGGAAGGCAATTTATTAAATACAAAGTAGAAACACAAAATCACTCTCACGAGGAAAAAACACTAGCTAAACTAGAAAAAAACTCAAAACACAAAACCACTCTGGCGAGGGAAAAAGGAACAGAAAATAACTCATAAACTTATCTAAGTACTGGAACTCAAAATCACTCCTGAGGAGGCAAAAACAAAGCATGAATAATCAAAGTAGCAAAATAAAACAAGGAAACCAATGATCAACCTGACGGTATGGAAACGTGGGCTTGGTATGAGCGCTGGTTCTCTGGCGACACAAGACGAACTGGCACAGGACAGGGGAGACGCAGACAATATATACACACTGGGATGAGGGGAACACAGGTGGAAACAATCAGGGCGGGGAAAGACAATCAGACAGGCGGGAAACACAGGAGGAAGGGCAAGCTACTTGAAACGAAAGGGAAGTTAGTACTTTCAAAATAAAACAGGAAGACACAAGACAATACTGACAAGACAGGGAACTGAGCATGGCCAGCTTGACTCGACATAACAGGAGCATACACATTTCTAAAAACCATCTTTACTTTTTCAAATTCAGCTGTGATCTTCAGCAGCCGACCTTCAATAATGTCCTCTGTAACAGGAGAGACTGGCAGAAAGTCTTTGGAGAATAAAATCCCGACTCCACCACTGTTCCTGCTCTTATGGCTCAGAAAACCCTCCCCGCTCCACTCCCTCCTCCAGTCAGACTCATTGTCAGCTGTGCTGTGAGTCTCCTGGAGAAAGACCACATTCAGTTTCTTAGAGTTAATCAAACTGAAGAGAGAGGCTCTCTTCACCTCTTCCCTGGCACCGTTGATGTTTAAAGACCCCAGCCTGATGTCGCACATACTCGGAAGCTGCGTCCAAACAACAGAGAGGAAGAGACCAGCAGCTGGATTACAGAGAACAAACACCACAGACTACTCATCATCTGCGATCTGTGCTCGAACTTTCTGCAACAGCTTCTTCAGGCAGAAAACCTCCTGTTCAGTGAAGGTGGGCCGCCCGATGTCATCCAAGCTCTTCATGAACAGCCGGACCGAATCGTGGAACAGCTGCAGGTCCGGGAAGAAGTTCTCCACCTTCACGAGCCTCATGCCCTTTGTGTCCTGCAGAAAGGCCCTGATCCTGCTGAAAGAGTAGCCGCTGCCCTGGTCGACCTGAGAGCGTCCGGCTGTTTCACAGTCGCTGGCCTGTGTGCTGGTGCTGAGGGAGGACACATCTTTTTAGGAACTGGTTCTGGTTTCTTCCTTTTGACTGATGACTTAGAAAGTTCATCATCTACCACAATGTCCTCAACACTGTCCAGCACAAACTCTGCCACTCTCGTCGCCACCTGTCCAATCTGTTCCGTCACTGTGACCTTCTGACTCTGCAGACTGACCTCGTCCTCAGTGTGGACGCTGTCAGGTCTGGTCCTGTCCTCCTGTCTGTCCTTAGCTCTCTGAACCTGCTCACTGTCAGTCCTCTGTTCATTTGTTCTGTCAGTCTTTTCCTGTCTGTCACTGCTCTTCTGTTTCACCTTCCTCATACCTGCTTTCACCTGTTGGTCATCTGCTGCCTGCTGTACCTGCTGCTCACCTGCCTCCATCTCCTCCGCTGCTTCTATTTCTCCCGTCTGACCCCCTGCCGTGTCATTTCCTCCGTTATCACTGTCAGTTGTTGTACTGTTCAAAACTATTTTTCCCCTCCCTTAAGGACCGGGTTCGGCAGGCGGCGGAGCCTCCACAAAAAAGCGGCGGTGCCTCGGCCGCCCGGCTCTCTCCCCCTCTCTCTGGACACGATCGGATGAGATGACCCTCCTTTCCACAAGAAAAACACTTCATAGTGTCGGTGGTAACATGAACGATGTAGTCAAAGTCGTCAATTCTGAATTTAAAAGCCAGGTTGAGACTCTCCTCGTTCTTGTTGAGGATCATCAGAACCTGCCTCCGAAAGGAAACAACATGCTTTAAATGCGGCGACTTGCAGCCGAGCGGGATGAGTTTGATCGGGGACAGGAGCTGCCCGTGCCTGGCCAGCTCCTTCTCCAGCAGTTCATTACGGATGAACGGTGGGACATTAGAAATGATGACTCGTTTGGCCGGGTTAACCAGAGAGAACACGGGAGTGAGGGTGTCTCTGATCACGACACCGCTCTCAACCAGCTGATGCACCTTATCGGTACTGTCCACAAAGATCACCACAGCGTTGTTCATCCGCGAGGCCGACTTCACGTTGCCATAGCCGACCAGCTCCCCCACCGCCAGACTGCACTCCTCCACCGAGCAGCTGACCTGAGTCAGCCGCTCCAACCCGGAGCTCTGCACCATGCCGAGCAGCTCAGCAGGTAGCAGACGCTCCACAACCACCAACACCCCTAAAACCCCAAACCCCTTCACCAAAACACCCAAAACTACTCAGTGATCCCCAAACACCAAGAACTGAACACCACCAACACGAAAAAAGTTAGAAAAAGTTAGAAAAACCGCAATCACGCTGCAACACGCCACTCAGAGAGAGAGAGAGAGAGAGACAGGGAGATAGAGAGAGAGAGACAGAGAGAGAGACAGGGAGACAGAGAGACAGAGAGAGAGACAGGGAGAGAGAGAGACCGTATTTGATGGAGGACGACTCGCTCTATCGTTGTTCAGTTATGAAGCAGATTTACTAAAGGCACCCGTTAGAAAGATGTTAATCTGTTGCCATAGTAACACAAATTTAAACTTGGCGGTTGTTATTGATGGAGCTGTATTGTTTTAATCACCAGTTAATCCGTTAATTGATTGAGTCTGTAAAAGGTGCCATAACAGGAAGGGATACTGATTTATCATTATTGGTTATTGATAGACTGATATTGATACTTTGCTGTGGCATTCTGGGAAACATCTGCGGTTTAATGACGAGTCAGAAAAATAAATAAAGATTTCAGATGTGTGAATCATCATCTTGTCATCTGTCACTGCGCCTTCATACAAGGACAGTTTATCAATTATTGATACGATCACATCTTTCTGATTATTTAGATGATTCGTTTGAATTATTTCGGTGGAATTGATCGGACCGATTGATCAGAGGATTTTATCAGCGTCTCTGTTCCGTCAGTTGCTCCGATGCCTCCAGGCTGTTTGCATTTATTGATGAAGTGATCATGTGACAGCGCTGCGTGGAGCTGCTGATTCATTGATCAAACACCTGTAATCAATGCAGGCTGCTCCCTCAGGTTGCAGGAAGAAGCAGGTTACAGAAAGATAAACAACAACAGCAGAGGTTAGAGGTCAGAGGTCAGAGGTTAGAGGTCAGAGGTCAAAGGGCTGAGGTCAGAGGTCTGAGAGCTGTGGGCCGGGGGCAGAAGGCAGAGGTCAGAGGGCTCAGGTCAGAGGGCAGTGAATGTAGAAAGGGAAGACGGACACAGAGAAGGAAAAAAGGATGTAGGGAAGGAGGTAAGGAATCAAGGAAGGACACGAAGGGACACCTGAGGCCGAGAGTGTGTAGACACACACTAATCCAGTGTTTGACTCTGTGTGTGTGGACTGTCAGTATGACTTAAGCCGGCCCTGAACTCAACACTGAACCTTATGTTTCCCCTCAGATGATGATGATGATGATGATTAACATGTCCGGAGTGTGAGTGCAGTGAGTTTTGATGGTGTCAGGCGTTTCTCCACCTGCAGCCTGAACAGACTCACCCGCACCAGGAAGCGCTGCCCTGTACCAACATGGCTGCCGGATGCACACAGGACATTTAGAGAAACACAGTCTGAGCTCCAGAACACAGCTCATTGACGGCAGCCTCTGATTGGTTCATTTGGTGTCGCTGTGATTGTCTCTTCTTCAGGTGACGGTGTGTTGTTTCCTGTCAGTCTTCATGTATGATGGCTACACACACACACACAGACGCACACACACTCAGGTTTGGTCCAAGAGGAAGTTTTATTTCTTTACAAAATAAGAGCACGGACTGATAAAAGAGCTCAGACAGATGGCAGGAAGTGCAACTCAGCTTTGACACAACAACGTTCACTCTGTTCACACGCAGCAGAAAGCCGGAACGCCCACTCAGCGTGTTCAGCAACACAAACACCCTGCTCAGGACGCAGGGCAGGAAATGGTCACACAGCCATGAACCAATCACCTTTTGTTTCCCTTGAAGTTTGTTTTTTAAACTGTGTTGATATTTTAACTTCATATTGAAAAAACATCCACAAATTAAAACTGCAAAACTGAAAATATTTTATTGTGAAAACCCTGAAAATAAATGTTTTAAATGAAATAAGCAATAAATACGTTTCCTCTGATTCACTGTTTTTCCTCCTGAAGCTCAATTAAAGACACACAATACAGAAAAAACGTCAACAAAACGTTTTGACTTGTCACATGGTTCAGACTGACCAATCGTCTTTCTGTTTGGAAACAATAATAAAACCAGATGGAAACACGTCGTCCATTAAAACACCAAGTCAGTAAACCTCATGATGATGAAAGCAGCGCAACACGCGATTGGACGAAGCCACGACACGCAGGTGACAGGTGTAGAGTCAAAACTACGACAGCGTCAGAGCAGACACACACACACACACACACACACAAAACCTAGTGATGGACGCTTTGTCACCAAGCATCAAACTGTCTGACTCTTCACATCTTCACTGTGAAACACTTAAACACACCACAGGCAGCCAAACAAACAAACAAACAATAAATAAATAAATACAGATTCAATAATATCGAAGCTGAAAAGTACAAAAAGTCACAGGAATTTACATGTTTTATCAAAAAGACTGGGGGCGTGGATGGACCGGGGGCGGCGTTCACAGCGATGCTTCCTGCTGAGTCATCACGGCCTGGACCACAGGTCGTCCTGCCCCTGCCCCATTGCATGGTGAACCCGTCCAGTAACCCGTCCATGCTCACAGGTGGATTTTCCCTTCAGCGAGTTTTGTCTCAAGCAGCAGCTCGATCCTGAACTTTGCCACAAACACGCAGACGAACACAGACCGACACCGTTAAAGGGTGGAATGCAGCGGGCGGAGCCGCTGCAGAGTCTAATCCTACGTAAACATCTGCGGTGGGAGGTGGGGGGCAATGTCTGACAGCAGAATTAAAGGGCTCAGACGCTCCAACGGTCAGTGAACGCCTCATTCAGCAGCAAGCCATCAGCTGTTTGTTCTCCACAGGTTCAAACAAACAAACAAACATCAACATTTGTTTATTAAATCAGACGGTCCACTAAACATGATCTAAAGGTTTATGAGTCTGTCTGATTAACGACACACTTGTTAACCATTTCCTGGCTCTTCACTGACGCTTCTCATGTTCCTGTAACTGTCTTCGTCTCGCCGACTCAGCAGGTCGTAGTTAGAGCCGTCAGTGTCGTTAATGAGCTCCATTAACACGCAGCAGAGTCGTTAAGGGTCTGACTGATGGCGCCGATAACCTGAACACCAAACATTCAGCTTCAGCTCCATCGCTCAGAGTGTTTCCTGGGTAACCTGACAAACATTTAGAGACGCCGTCACTCTGACTGGTGGCGTGTTAGCTGTCTGTCGCCGTCCTGCAGACACAGGGAAACGTCGTATGTTAGCCGTTAGCTTGTCTGCAACAGGTGTTCACTTATTAGCCACGTTCATTAATGCATCAAAGATAATGAGGCCGTTAAATCTTGCTGACTCATGACTCATATGGTGCTGACAGAGCATCAGTGGAGGCAAGTTCACCATCTAAACCAGGCCAAAGCATGCCAAACCAGGCTAAACCAGGCCAAACCAGGCCAAACCAGGCTAAACCAGACTAAAAACAGTGGTTTAAAGAAGTCATGAGTGTCCCCACAATGCAGCGCAGAAACAGGTGTGTCCATGATGTCACACCAGGTGCTCTCACCTGTCCAGGGTTGGCAGCAGCTGACGGACTGAGGACAGTCTCTGTATCGCTGCGTCTGTGATCAACTCCTCAGGCCTGACGTGAGCAGCCGACCACGATGGTGAAATAGGTGAGAGAAGAGTAAAAGTGTGAACAGGTGAGGAGGGATGGAGGCTGGAAGTGAAGGTTCGGCAGTGAGCTGCTGGGTGTGTGTGTGTGTTTACAAGATGTGCATGTGACTACAAAGGCAGTGCTGCACACGGGTTATGGTGTGTGTGCGTGTGTGTGCGTGTGTGTGTGTGTGTGTGAGTGCATGTGTGTGTGTATGAGTGTGTGTGTGTGTGCATGTGTGTGTGTGAGTGCATATGTGTGTGTGTGTGTGCGTGTGCATGTGTGTGTGTGTGCGCGCGTGTGTGTGTGCATGTGTGTGTGTGTGTGTGTGAGAGTGCATGTGTGTATATGTGTGAGCGTGTGTGTGCATGTGTGTGTGAGTGCGTGTGTGATTGTGTGTGTGCATGTGTGTGTAACTTCAGGTGACAGTGTCACAGTTCCCAGAAACAGGAACGCCCTCCCTCCACGTCGGTCGTGGAGACGCAGGTCTGATCCTGGTTCAGCTGACGCAGGCAGACACATGGTGGGCCAGCAGCGAAGACCCCTCCCACACTGTTCAACATGCATTGACTAGCTCCCAGCGAGGGCGAGCAGAGGAGTGTGGAGGCTTTTCTGGGCGGGGGGGAACTCAGTAGGGAGCAGTGAATAACAAAAGTTTCAGCATCTTAGCAAACAACTGAATCCATAGATCAATCAATTGATCATGTGAAGATGCGGCGCTCCACACAGGAAGTGACCCGTGCTGTGTTTCAGCACCCCACTGCAGAGAAAAGCCCTGAGGGAAGCAGCTTTTTATTTCAGTCTGAATCTGTTTCTCCGACTTCACGCTGTCTTTTCTCGCGGTGTTTTCAGCTCCAAGGTTTGACAGAAGACCTCCGACCACGAGGAAACCCGTTACAGCCGCTCGCCTGAGGCAGTGCGCTGCCGCCACCGCTGCAATGACAGATACAATAAACATCAGCTGCTGAAGGCTTTCATCACAGTTACATGTTGCTCATCTCCAATGATGAAGAAAACTAATTTCAGTGAATCTGCACCATGGAAGCAAAATATCAGCTGACAGGTGATCAGGCCTCTGATTGGACGGTTTCCATGATAAACTAATGTTCGTCAGCGTCAAAGTGAAGGAAACACAGACGGCGATGTTTCAACATGTTTCAACACATCATCACATTGTTCCTGTAAACATTGTTTAGTTGAGAACTGACATTAAGTCATTGTTTCTTCACCGTCTCCATGGAAACCAGTGACTGCAGTAAGCTTCAGGTTTGGTCAAACTGATCTGTTGGAGGCAGCAGAGTGAAGCTGCAGGTACCGGACTCACCTGTGGACCCGCAGGTCTCCTTCATCCTCAGACACCCCTGATGTCTCGGCTGAAGGGTTCTTCAGACGTGTGGCAGAGTGGCTGAGCGGTGACACACCGGCGTTTCAGACATCAGCTGGTGCTGAAAACAGCAGTTACTATGCAACAGATGGGTGCAGGACGACGGCGAGTTGCTGCAGTCAGAGACTCAACACAGTCCCCGTCAGTCCTCTGAGCTCCTGCTGCTCCTGCTCCTCCTGCTGCTCCTCCTCCTCCCCGTTCTGCTGCTCCTCCTCCTCCTGCTCCTGCTCCTCCTGCTGCTCCTCCTCCTCCTCGTTCTGCTGCTCCTCCTCCTCCCCGTTCTGCTGCTCCTCCTCCTCCTGCTCCTCCTGCTGCTCCTCCTCCTCGTTCTGCTGCTCCTCCTCCTGCTCCTCCTGCTCCTCACTGTGCACCTGCTTCCACAGCTCCTCTTTGAGTCTGTTCATGAAATTTAACTCGTCCACATTTTCAAACAAGAACAAAAAGTTAAAAAGGAAAAAAAATCTGAAATGTTCTTCTCCCGTGAGAGACAGCAACCCTGACACTCTGCCTGGCAGGAAGTGACATCCAAGTCCCAGAAATCCCTCCACAGTAAGAGCTGCAGAGCTGCAGTCAGAGCTGCAGTCAGAGCTGCAGTCAGAGCTGCAGAGCTGCACTCAGAGCTGCACTCAGAGCTGCAGAGCTGCAGCCAGTGCTGCACTCAGAGCTGCAGCCAGAGCTGCAGAGCTGCACTCAGAGCTGCAGAGCTGCAGTTATAGCTGTAGTCAGAGCTGCAGTCAGAGCTGCAGTGTGGAGCGACCTCTACAACCTTCACAATCTGGGCAAAGATCACAGCTGCAGGCAGGAAGTGACCCTCAGACGAGTTGACGAAGTTTAAACCGTCGCAGATTTGAAGGTTTGGCGGTTTGTTTCTCCTGCGTCCACTCGTCTGCGCCTGTTCAATCGTTTTCTGATGTTCGACACATTTCACTGATCAGAACAAACCTCGTCGAGTTTGTCTGAGCTGAAATGTGATGAACAGTCTAAACTGCCTCTGAGGACAGAAAACGAAGGAGGACTTTGATTCATTGATGGTTTCTAACGAGCGATCGTTCAGCTCGTGGTTTTTGCCCAGATGTTTGCCTGCCAGGCGCACTGAGGCGACCATCAGACAGGAAGCAGATTAACACTGAGCGCACGTCTCTGCTGACGGTTTTTCCTTCACACTGTGACGCTGGCGCCAACGGGGATTATTCAATTTGATCTGAGTGATGCAGGAAAATCTATCAGGGTTTCAAACCAGAGTCAGGGCAAACACGCAAATAACGATCGTTAGCGTGATCATTAACGTGATCGTTTGATTGATTAGTTTCAGTGAAATGTCGTGATCAGAGCTCTAGAAGATTAAAGTTTTAAAGGTCAATGTTTTCATGTGTGTTTCATGTTTTCTTCCAAAATGGCTCCAGACGATTAGTTCTCATCACAATACTTCACGTTAAATTTAAGAGCTGTCAACTAATTGATCAAACGACTGATCGTTTGATTGATTTGTCTATTTCCAAGCTAACAATGTGACGTTAGCTTGTGAAGTTGAATGTTTTTCCCTGATGGACTTGATTAATTTCTGTATTTCCTGTTTTGTACTCTGAGTGCTTCCTGTTAAAAGGGGCGGGGCTATGTTCCTATGTGCACCAATCAGGATTCAGCATCATCATCATCATATTATTAGCAAACAGCAATTGTGCGCTTGTGTTCCCGCTTCACTCAGTGTGATCGTCGCCTCAGTTGGAGCCGTTCATGGTCAGGGTTGCTGCCTCTCAGGCTGCCTGTCAGGAAATCCGGTAGTCGAAGGTGTCCTTCTCCATGTAGTCCGTCCAGGTGGAGGACGGCATGCTACGGTATGGGTCCAGCAGGATCCGGAAACAGCGCACGATCAGCAGGCCCAGGAAGATGAAGAGGATGAGGACGAAGACGAAGGCGGCCCTCTGCTCGAGCGTGAGGAACGAGGCGGACGCCGAGGAGGTGGAGGAGGAGGAGGAGGAGAAGTCGGACTCAGAGGCAGAGAAGGTGCTGCTGTACAGGTCGTCCGCCATGTTGGGACAGAATGATTGGCTGGTTCAGACAAGCTTCTGTCCAATGAGAGACCAGGAAAACATCATCGATCCAGAAGCCTGCAGAAAAAACAAACGCGGACTGATTCATCACAACAACAACAAAGTTAGCCTTATGCTAACTTAGCCTTGTGCTAATTCATGTCAACTCAGGTTTGTGCTGACTTAGACTCATGCTAACTTAACCCGGAGCGAATTTGAGCATGTTAACTCACCTGCACACTAATGTAGCCTCATACTAACATAGCCTCATGCTCAGTTAGCCTTGTGACATCTGTACATGAGGTCAGCTAGCTTAGTATATGCATAGCATGGCATAGCATAGCATAATGACACATTCCTCTCTTCTTCACACACATCTGGTGAATTTGGCCTCATGGCGGTACTGCAGTCACCATTTTACCATTGTACACCATTGAGGCACCGTCATGGTTCAGGTCTTGATCAGATCCAGGATCAGAGCTGCAACAACACTTTATATAACACTGATGATGAGGGTCAGTCCTGAGGTCCTCCTGGTCCTGAACCAAGTGTGAGGACTGGTTTTAACATGATGCCGAGCTCAGACTGAGGGGATCTGGTCCTGTGGTGTTCATTAGAACTCGCTCTTGGACTGGGCATCAGGACGATTCGTGGCAGTTCTCCATCTGCAGATGTGGTCCTGTGGTGTGAAGCATGAGGTTCAGGTGAAGCGTGTCTGAGCAAGCGTGTGTGCACAATTAAACACACACACACACACCTGAATGCACACACACACGCACACACACACACACACACACACACCTGAACACACACGGGTCTTTGTTTCCGCTTCTGTCTGTGGGATCAGCAGGAAGCTGCTTCAACACTTCCTGTGTCTGTTTCAAATTAAAAGCCTGCAGGTTGACAGAAACCTCTTAACAAGGCTTTTATTGTGAAATGTTTGCATGAAGACATTAAGCACAACCGTGACTGAAACAGGACGAAAACCCTTTAAACAATATATCCAGAACAACAGAGTGATGAAAACATTGTTAATATGTTGCTGAATTTGTGAAATTAAAGTGATGGAAATTATTGTAACACCTGGCGGACGGTACATTCACTGTCGCCTCGTTTATTTGGATGCTGATTTTGGCTTTTTGTTTTAATAAAACTCAGCAGGTAATTTACATAAATCTGGACAGTCATGATAAAAAAACAAAAACACTGTGGCGAATGATAAATGATGCAGCGTCGCCATGGTGACAGCTGCTAACATCCGCAGTCTCATCAGTTGCTAGGCTGAGAGAGAGAGAGAGGGGAAGCACAGACCTCAGAAACCATGGCAACCGCAGCACGCACTGTGGTCACTGCTGTCTCAACACACACACGCACAAAGAGTTGTGTTGGGTCAGTTCACCTCCCACAGACAAACTGTTCTGCAGCTGACAGACGGCAACTAGTTGGAACAGGAAACAGAGATTAGATGAAGTGTGTGTGTGTGAGTGTGTGTGAGTGTGTGTGTGTGTGTGTGTGTGTGTGTTTAGCTTTTGCTGCTTCTAAGGTCTCTTCTTTGAGCTAAAACACAAACAGAAAGTGAATGGCGGTCTAACGGTGCATTCACTGCCTCATTAACGTCACCTGACTTCCTGCCTTGTTCACATCATATTCAGTGCAGCCATTGGAGGGCGCTGTCACATGGAGGGTGTTGGTGAGGTGCTGATCGTGTTGGTGTGTGAGCTGCAGTCATTTGTTTCTGGTTCTGATGTTTGTGCTGCTGCAGGTGAAACAATGGCGTCCTACTGTAACGTGTGTTGGCGTACAGAGAGCGGAGGAGGAGTGAGAGTGGGCGAGAGTGGATGTCAGTCTGTGTGGGAGAGAGAGAGAGGAGCCTCTGCAGAGCTGTGAGTCTAAATTTTAAATGTTTCCGACCTGTGAGGGAGGAAATCTGCCTGATGGAGGGAAACTGTCTGACACGAACCCACAGAGCTGCTCGGTTGCTAACAACTCTGAAAACGGCCACAGCTCGAAACCGGCGACAGGTTTCGTGGTTTACGTCATCAAGCTCAAACATTTCTACACCAGAATCAGAGCGTTTGCAGGTTTGTAAACATGCTAAAAACATGTGACTGACTGCGCCGTGAAGGAGTGTTACAGCAGACAGTAGCACGCCAACATGGCCGCCCTGCCGGCGCTGCATCCTGCAGGACATGAGGTGCAGACTCAGTTGTTGCTCCCACAGCTGTTTACATGCCGGTGTCTGACATGCAGAGTCATATGACGTGGGTTTGAATTCCGTCTGAAGGTGTCTGGACACCACAGTTGTCGTCTGCAAGAGATAAAAGCAGCAACATTTGCTCCTGCAACTCAGTTGACTGACTGCACTGCAGCAACTTAATGTGATTTCAGACTGAGCTGCAACCAACGTGTCGTCCAACAGCAACAAACAGGAACCTGCTGTGACCGTGTCCTGCGTCCTCCGGACTTCCACTGTGTCAGAGCAGAGATCCTTCAGCTGCACCGTCACTGTGGAGAAGGAGGAGAAGAAGAAGAAGGAGAAGGAGAAGAAGACGAAGAAGGAGAAGGAGAAGAAGAAGAAGGAGAAGCATGTGTCTGCAGATGCAGCAGCAGGGCAGGTGGAGAGCAACGATTGTGTTGCTGCAGCTGAAACACTGTGTGTGTTCTTAGAGCAGAAGCTCATTTCACTGAAGCTGAACCCAGAAGCTGCTGCCTGCTGGTCACTGTGCTGCGTTCAGGGACAGCATCTCTTGTTTGGTTTAATACCGTGTACATTTAAGAACACTGTGAACAGAATGCTGTGATAATTCAGTGAAATGAATCAATAACCTGATGGTGACTGATGTGCAGTAGAAACAGGAAGCAGAGGCTCTGCAGCAGCGCGTCGACCTGCTGCAGCAGCGGCGCATCACATGCAAACAGCAGCTCGTCTCTGAAACCAAACCGTCCATCGATACTGCTTCAGGCAAAACAGCCTCACTGTGTGTGTGTGAGTGAATGTGTGTGTGTGTGAGTGTGTGTGTGACCTCTCTACAGGTCCGGCAGTGTCAGAGGTTGAGGGTTTGAGTCCCTCAGAGCAGCTGGAGGTCAGACAAACTTTCAGCATGAAACAGTGTTTCTGTTGTTGTGTGGGACAGAGATGCGTTCAGGGACCAGCAGGTTGTTAATGGGTGATAAACATGATAAACAGCTGTTGTGGGAGGCAGGAAGTGACTGTTTATTGGTGTTGTTGCACTCGTCTGCAGCTGCATTTGTTGTTTCACTTCAGTTTCCCGTCGTCTTAAAGGAACAGTCACACTAAAACATTTCTAGATTTCAGGGGTTTTATTTCATATTTAATTTCAGAATTTAATGTGTTTTTGGAAAGTGTGTTGCTTCAGTTATTGATCCTGGTGTCAGCTGATCGTTCCCTCTCTGAATAAAGGCCTGTGGCCTATATTTTAATATCAGGTTTAGTTCAGAATGGAGATGTTAACATCTTGTTATCATGATAACGTGTGTGTTAATATGCTGCAGATACTTCCTTCGTTCAGTGCGTCTACTCTCCGGCAGCAGCTGTTCCTCAGCTCGTGTTGTGAATCTCACAGACACATATTTGACTTAATTATTGATTATTTCCTCTGGCATTTCTACTCACGAATACTAAACAAAACCCTGCACAGGTGAAGCAGCCAGTGGGAGCCTGGGATGGTCCTAGTCCTGGTTCTGGTTCTGGTACGTGCCTGCTGCCACTTTCAGAAGTTGGTGTCAGAGAGACAAGAGATCAGAACCACCAACATGTTTGATCGAGTGCTGATATCCTACACAGGCATTCAAAACCGTTTCAGGTTTTCCAAGACTTTTCAAGCCCCTCAAGGTCTGTTAATAAACACAGTGTCGGGTAATAAAACGAGAAGAACACTGATCCAGACAGAACGCCCCACAGAAACAACAAGGGCTCAATAAATCAGAGAGAAGTCATTGCTAAATGCTAATGTGACTTGAATTTAGGAAGGTGCAAGGTTCAGTTTCACCCTGATTAGTTTGTATTTAATGTCGGCCACAGTGTGAACCTCGTTTAATTCCCCGCGTGTGAAGTATTGCAACTTCCTGCCGCTGCGGTCCTTCAGGCGCCATCGCCGTCGTTTCCACGTTTGGTTTTTCATTTTAGAGGAAACTGAGACATAACTGAGCAGCACGAAGAACAAAGAATCAAACTGTGGATTATTCATCAATTTACTGCTCCGCTGGAGGAGTGTGTGTGTGTGTATGTGTATGTGTGTGTGTGTGTGTCCTGCTTTCATGCCAGACAGAATTCAATTAGGAGATGATGTAGTTCCACAGAGTCGCCAGTTTGGATTTGACAGCAGAGAGAATCAATTTACTGCTCATCACACACACACACACACACAAGACACACACCTGATTGTTTTCTTTATGTCTGTTGTGATTAAAACCCTTGGAGTGGAACTGAAGACAGATGAAATCATATTATAATGATTTGTGCACATTTGTTCATATGTGGGAATGCGCAGAGGTGCATGCGGGGTAAATGGGGAGGCTTGGCGTCGGGACACACTGGCAGGACCCGTTCATGACTTTCACATCAGGAAACTAAGGAACTGGACCTGCGAGTTTGGATTTATGTCTAAAAAGCAGCATCTCCATGACGACGGAGCAAACAGTTATTGATTATGATGTGAAGAATGAACAATTGTCGACTCATCACATTCATCATTAATGTGTCATCATGTTGCTGATTAACCAGTCTAATGATTTGTGCTGCGTCACTTCTGAGTCCGGCCAGCAGGGGGCACTGTGTGTGTACGGTCACACACGGCTGGACGTGTGCAGGACAAACAAACAGCACAGCACGTGTCTCATGACACGAAATGCATGATGGGAGATTTTCCAAATGAAGTGCAGATTCAGACACAGGGACACAGAGACACTGTTCCTGGATCTGTGTGTGTGTGTGTATGTGTGTGCTCTCCTGTCTGTCAGTGTTCTGCCAGACACCGAGGAGGACGCATATACATAGTTTCATATCCATCGGTGTGTGTGTGTGTGTGTGTGACTAATTTCAGGTCTGGATCACATGACATCATGATATCAGCCACAATGCAACAGATGAACGCCATCGAAATAAAGATGGCTGCCGGGCGCTGCTGGTTTCTCAGGGTGAACAATGACACCAGTCACAGGCAGGATCAGACACACTTCAAGCACCATGTTTGATTACTGTACTGTTATAGGAAATCACCACCATAGCTCCTCCCTATGATGACATCTTACAGATCATGACATCACACAGAAAGATGCAAAACTAAAGCAGGCGCACTGTCACTGCACATGCTCATCTTACTGTTGTTACACACACACACACACACACACACATTTCATTCCAGTGAAGCAGTGTTTAGCTGCTTTACTACAAGTCACCTGATGTTGTCGTAGGCTAATTAGTATATGAAACTGTGTGTGTGTGTGTGATCACAGCTCAGGCGTGATCAGGCGCCACCATCTTGCTCTCTTGATGTCATTTGGATCAGCAGTGATTGGTGGCGTGGAGCGGTGGTACTGAGGTCCCACCCACTTAAGCTGTCAGTCATGACATCACACCCCCTTCACATAACACCAGTTTATAAGATAAGAACGACTTAAAATTAGGTGTGGCCAATCATCAACAATGCACCGAGCAGCCAATTAGATTGATTTAACCTTCTAAGCAGAGCGAGACTGAAGAGACTAGTGTTAGCATTGTTAGCATTGCATTGTGTTAGCATTGTTATGTGTTAGCTTTGTTAACACTGTGTTGTGTTAGCTTTGTGTGTTGTGTTAGCTTTACTGATCATCGTTATTGTCACTGAAGCAAACTGTTAATAAAGATTTCAGGTTTGAAAGGACAGAAATGTTCCAGAACATGAACAGAACGAATTGCTGCACATACAACACACACACGCGCACACACACACACACACACACCTCCTCCCTCTTTCTGCAGGGAGGTGGATGACTGGCGCTGAGCTACAATCTGTTTGACATATGACTCTGTGTGTGTGTGTGGCTAAGAGTGTGTGTGTGTGTGTGTGTGTGTGTGTGTGTGTGACTAAGAGTGTGTGTGTAATAATATTATGGTCCATCATCATCATCATCAAGTTACATAACTGTTGCTTCTGATCGCCGTTAGCCTGTTGTCACTGTCACGTAGCTCTGTGTGTGTGCATATTTGTGTGTGTGTGTGTTGGCGTCCTGTCGGCGCCCGGTGACTCGTCTGACTGACAGCAGCACTGATCAATTACAGCCAGAGATCAGAAGAGATGACCACAGATCAATGACCATTACCAACTGTGTGTGTGTGTGTGTGTGTGTGTGTGTGTGTGTGCGTTCAACGTGGCCTCAGGTTAGAAGAAGAGAAGAAGAAAGGTCACTTCCTGTTCCATCGGAGGAAAATTAAAAATAAGATTAAAGCTGCAGAATTTATTTTTAGGCTGTGATTTTAATTTCTCCGAATTAAACTGTGAAACATTTAGTCGCAGCATCAGTTCAGAATTCAGAGGAAGTCGTGTGTGTGTGTGTGTGTGAGTGATAAACGTTTGTAAACTCATCGGACCAATGAAAGACAAGCTTGGATGTTTCCATGGATATGAGTGAATGCAAGAACTCACAGCTGTTGTACGGGTGTGTTAGCTTTACTGCAGCTCCTAACACTAATGTTAGCATGCTAGCAAATTGTAAATGCTCTGCCCCATGCAGCTTTCAAGCGTTATGATTGCCCAGTGATTAGATTGCTCCGGATGAGCAGGGGACCAATCACAGCACAGACGTGCAGAGAAGCAGCTGGAGGTATAAACATGCTGCAAGGTTAGCATTTTAGCATTTAGCCTCCAGCTTCTCCAGCTCATAATGTCTTAGCTTAGCATGCTAACATCAGCTAAATATCAGTGAATGCAAAGCTTAGCTAAGGCTGATGGGAATGGGACCATATGGAGCAGAACCAGTACCAAATCCTGATCTTGTTCCAGGTTCCAGTCCCGACAGTGAATGCATTGATCCGACCTGAACAACACACTAATGAGGGGAAGTGATCGTTGCCACGGCGATGTCTGACAGCTCATCAATAAGTCATCTGAGCAGGTGGACTGCTGGACATGGGCGGTTCACCAGCCACAGTGGAAGAGAGAGAGAGAGTAATTCATTTATTATTATTATTATTATTATTATTATTATTATTATTATTGTATATAGCGTAGAAGAAACATACACGGAGAATAAAACATGAATAAAGTCTCGAGAAGTTCATTTTCATTTTAATTGACGAACGAATCAAAACAGCTGAAACTTTGTATCTCTTTCTAGATCGGTCTCGTCTCTTTGTGTCTCATCACTTTGTTCACAGCCGCTGATCAGAACTCTAAATATAAACGCGGTTAAATCACAGTGGATATAAATACTCTCCGTCTGTTCTGGCGCCGCGTCGTACTGAGCGCATGCAGTCCGCCCGCCGCTGCTTTTGGCTGAAATGAGTCGACAGATTTGGCGTCACGGCGTCCGGCCTCCTGTTTCCCCTTGGCGTGGTTTAACACGTTCATCTCCAACAGGGTCTCACATTCACGTTAAAGGTCCTCTGACATCACAGACTCAACTTCCTGTCGTGACCTGACCGTCTGACATCATAAATCAGCTGATCAAAAGGAGGAAAAAACTTGCTGATTCATCTGTCTGTTATAGGAAGAGTTCAATACTTTCAGATGGTGAATATGGTTAGCTTAGCTTAGCATAAAGACTGGGAGTAGAGGGAAAAGGCTAGCCTAGCATAGCATAAAGACTAGCAACATGTTTTGATGTGAACCAGATGTACTGAAAACAAGGAGGCTCTGAAGTCAGCTGACCACCACCAGCAGCCAATCAACTCCTCCTGAAAGTCTGAGTGTTGTGCATCGAGGCGACGAACAAACATGTTACAGGTGTCGAGAGTCGTGTAGCTGTAGAGGAGATCAGTGTGAAGCTGCTGCTCTGCAGGTGAGCCGTGAGTGGGCGGAGCTATCAATAACTCACTTTGATCACTTTCTATAAATACACAGGAACAACCAGCACACAACACATACACACTGTGTGCTCAGCAGACAGCTAAATGCTAACAATATGCTAACATGGTGATGTTTAGTATGTTAGCATGCTAACAGTAGTGCAGCTAAGGCTAAGAATCAGTGAAGCTTTCACAGTTGACCCTGAACATGAACGGACAGTAACATCCATGAAGCTGCAGCTGAAACTCGCTCGTTAACATGTTGTATCTCGTTAAGATCGTCACAGGTCGACACACACATTCTTTAATTACTCAGTCAGCAGATATGATATGTACTTCATTGATCTGAGCTTCGATCAACAAACAGACTGAGGATTGTTCTGTGTAATTGTTTCAAACTGACGATAATTAGTTCTGATCGACTGAAATGAACCTGAACAACATGTGATCTCACCTGTGTATGAGCTGCTCAGGTGAGATTGAGGGTGTGGAGATGAGATCACAGTAACGAGGATGTGCAGGAGGTTTGTCCAGCTGCTCTTTGATCATGTGACCAATCACATATTTTGTTCTGGGGGTCCTGACCTGACGTGAGTCTGCCTGAGCTTCGGAGCATCATCCTGCAGCTCTGCACCCCTGCTTATGATTTATTGATCCAGTCTAGAAACATTGATGATAGCCTTGCACTGATGAACAAACTGAACCTGTTGACCACATTTTCTCAGGGTCAGGGGGAGTTGTGGCGTTCCTGTGCAGGGAACAAACTGCGTGAGAGCATCACAGTTTCCTGCTGCAGACGCCATCACACGCCCGTCAGGTCTACGACACTGCTCACCCCCCTGCACCACCCTGACGCCCCTTCAGCCTGGACCCTCAGGACTCCTGACAGACTGGATTCAGGGAAAACCTAGAGCTCAAATCAAAGGGAAGTTGGGACTCACCCTGCAGCTGTGGTGGCGGTGGTTGTGTTGGCGGCGTCGGGGTCACTGCCTGCACTCCAGCACGGCCGAGTGCTGAAGCAACACTTTCCTGGAAGAACAAGTTGTCACCATCCTCTCATCCCCTTGTTCCCTCCGGTTTCCAGACGTGGAAGCTGAAACACTCGTCAGCGGAACGAGGAGAATCCTGTCGTCTGATTGGACGTTTTCTTCAATTTGGTTATTTTTATTTTGGCGTGAGAAGAAGCGTCTTCCTCTACTGCTCTGCTCGCGCCGCGCCTTCTCTCTCCTCTCTGCCTTCGACAACAACTGTGAGGAGGATGCTGGCTGGCGCTGGCTGTGTCTCGTCGCCCGTGGCAACCAGTTGCTATAGCGATGGACCCGAGCTCATTGGGAGACGGAGGTGATGATGGAGATGTGGGGAGACCTATGGAGGGACGGAGAAGAGTTTGTTTACATGGAAGTTGACTGAAGAACAGATCAGTGTGTGTGTGTGTTGTATGTTATTTGTTGTTGTTCTGTGTCTCTTTGTGTTTCTCTGTCACTGGGATGACGACATGTCAGCTGATGTGGTTATTTGTTTAACCAGCAGTGAGTTTTTGCTCGTTGGTTCCTGATGAAGATGTAAATCTTTTCGTTTGTTGTTTAAAAGTGTTTGTTTTGGTTTTAAACCTGAACCTCTGGGGACTATTTTCAGCGGCAGATGAATCCACAGAGGATCCTTCATCAGCGTAAAGCTGAGCGTGTCGGCACCCCTGGTGGTTAAACCCTGTACTGCCTGTTCAGGCTGTACTGAGATGTGATTGGTCAATTCTCTGTTTGTGACTTCAGAAGACTTGACTTGTTTCTGTTCTGTTGTTTCTTTGTTCCACAGACATGTGAATGTAATCAGAACAAACCTGGAATTATCCCAAACACACACGCCCACTGCTACAGTGTGTGTGTGTGTGTGTGTGTCGCAGCTGCAGTGACGGACAGCTGTGTTATTACAGGATGTTGATGTTAGTGCCTGCAGGCGTGTGTGTAACGGAGGCGTCGCAGCAGCTTCAGCGACATCAGAGAACATCACATGTGTAATTATCACCTGCTCAGGTGCGACTGCAGCGGCAACCGAGACACAAATCTAAACTCTCCATCCACCGTTGGTTTACAGCTCTGGAACGGTGTGCAGCAGACAACGTGCAGCTGCAGCTGTGACATCATTCGGCATCAGGAGGATGATCAGTCATATATATTGTATAATATTATCTGTCGTCATCTCAGCTGCAGACATCACAGTCTGACTCACAGGAAGCAACAAGCTAACACGCTGAAAATAACTCAACTGTTTGCTAACAGCACAAACTTAAAGAGCGGTTAGGTCTTGTTTCTCCGGGAGTTTAGTCACAAAATATCAAAGTGATAATGACTTTTGTTCAGCGCTGCAGCTGATGTCCCCGCCCCCTGGTGTCTGGCTGCAGTACAGTTCATAAGCCCCACCCCCTGGTGTCTGGCCGCAGTACAGCTCATAAGCCCCGCCCCCTGGTGTCTGGCTGCAGTGCAGCTCATAAGCCACGCCCCCTGGTGTCTGGCTGCAGTACAGCTCATAAGCCCCGCCCCCTCCATGTCAGCAGGTGGTTCCTGTCATGTGATGCATCATTTGGTAAAGGGGGTGTGGCTTCATGAATTCATCATGGCTAATGCTAATTGCTCTTGCTAATGGCTAATGTTTCCCGCAGTCTGTGGATCCTTCATTTTTAAAGTTGCTGAGACTGAGACAGAATTCATTCATTCATTCATTTGTCAGATGAATTATGATTTTCCAACATTTTAAACCAATCAGAACTCGCCTCTGTGTTGTTGGTTGAACGCAGCTCAGTGTCAGTTTCTGAAAATCTGCCCAAATGTATTAATTAATGTAGTAACCACATGACTCATGAACAAAAATGAGAATAATTTAATAAACAGTGGCATCAGTGCTGTGGTTCATCATGTTTTTAAAATGAAATATAATAATAAAATATTTAATTTATTATATATTTATATATTTTTAACTTTTTAAATTTTTATTGTATACATTTTTGTATAGAAGTGAAAACATTAAAACACAGATATGTTATGATCCTACAACAGAACTATTAAACAAACACACCATGAATCTTTTATTAATAATCATGGATTTATTGAACTTTTGCAATAATGAACTAACTATAACTAAATATAAACTGTGATGATTAAAACTCATATCTATGAAAATATAGGAAACTATTTTTATATCCCATGTGATGATGATGATGATGA
The DNA here is from genome assembly GCA_008933995.1 of Datnioides undecimradiatus. Taxonomy (NCBI): domain Eukaryota; kingdom Metazoa; phylum Chordata; class Actinopteri; order Lobotiformes; family Datnioididae; genus Datnioides; species Datnioides undecimradiatus. The sequence continues at coordinate 444,960 of WARS01000074.1, forward strand.
TTACTGTGTAGTCATTTGTGCTGCGTTCAGGTCGACCTGGAGCTCAGTGTGTAGTTAAAGCGGCTGCTGCCCCCTGCTGACAGACAACAGATGACACAGGAGCCGCTCACGCCTCAGTCACATCAATATCGTCAGTTACAGATCAGTAACTTAGATGAATCAACTTATATACAGCAGTGAGGGAAATATTAAAAAGCCTTTCATTGATCAATATGAAATCATGTTTTAAAACAGCGTGCGCAACGTGAGGCAACATAATTCACCAAAGTAAGAAATGAATTAAGGCGCCACAGCTGCACAGGAGACGTTCCTACATCTGCCGCGCTCAGACTGAGCAGTGACATGTTAGAAAACACAGAAACAGTTGAACAGCACAGACGAGTCAGGAAGCAAAGACAGTTAATGTCCCTCAGATCAGTCTGATCTGAAGTCAGAAAAGACGAAGCCAAGACACAAATTCTGTTTGTTAAATGAATCATCCAATCAGATTTACTCCAGAGAATCAGGTGAGCAGGTGAACAGGTGAACAGGTGAGCAGGTGAACAGGTGAACAGGTGAGCAAGTGAACAGTTGAGCAGGTGAACAGGTTAGCAGGTGAGCAGGTGAGCAAGTGAACAGGTGAGCAGGTGAACAGGTGAGCAAGTGAGCAGGTGAGCAAGTGAACAGCTGAGCAGGTGAACAGATGAACAGGTTAGCAGGTGAACAGGTGAACAGGTTAGCAGGTGAACAGGTGACTGCTGGATGATTGTATAGACACTGATGACCGGATGAGTAACAGCTGGTGAAGCCAACACACCTGTACACACCTGTACACACACAAAGATGGTGCTGAGGAAACAGCTGACTGTGGAGACACAAACAGACCTGATGTTTCAAACACACTGAAGGAAAATAACAAGAAATATAAAATAAATGAATCAACATCAGCATCAGTCCGACAGTCACTGAGTCACTGTGTTGTTTTAATTTGAAAGGTGCTCATTGACAGGAAGTGATGAACAAGGCAGAGAGAGAGACACAGTGGGACGATTGAGCATCAGCATCATTACAGCAGGAGAATCAGGGTCATCACACTTTATCATTAACAACAGAAAGCACTATCACCTCCTCATACAGCACAGATTATAGTGTGTGTGTGTGTGTGTGTGTGTGTGTGTGTGTGTGTGTGTGTGTGTGTGTGTGTGTGTCCACTGGGGGGTGCTGTTGGTCTTTCAGTGTTTCCTTGCTGCTTCCTGTAAAACTGATCTGATGAAGTCACATCACAACGACATCAAATACACAACGGATATGAAATGTGTTGATGATTCAATGAGTGTGTGTGTGTGTGTGTGTGTGTGTGGGACGTCACATAGTTACATTCATGTTACACACATACATTCAACTCACGATCACTTATAATTAAAATGTTGAATGAATAAAATAAATGAATATTTATTTAAAGCTTTAATAATGATTATTGTTTATATTCTTAGATAATATTTAGTTTGTCATGTTTAGTTTTGGTTATCGTCTGTGTTGTTTTATTTTGAAAACACTAACTCTCCTCTCGTTTCAGGTTTCAGGTACCCTCTTGTGTACTTAAGTCCGCGTCTCCCCTTGTCTTGTGCCAGTTCGTCGTGTCTGTGATGTTGACAACTAGCGTCTTGTTCATGTCCATGCTCCCTCACAGCCTTTCATTCATGTTTTTGCATTGTTCATTGATACTTTCTGTTGTTACTTTGTTAAGCCTTGTTTTCTTCAAAAGAGTGTTTTTTTTGTTTCCCTTAACCTCGTCAGAGTGATTTTGAGTTGGTACTTTTGTCTCCCTGTGGAAGTGGTTTTCATTTGTTACTTTCATTTAATAAACTTTGTATTTTTTGATATTAAGAGTGTCGAGTTGTGCATTTGGGTTGTCAAAACTAAAATGTCACAGAACAATCCAAAAGGTGCAAAAATGTAAGCAACAGTGAAAAAACAAAGAAAAATGAAGTAAAAGAATAAAATCATTCTAATAATTATTATAAATTCATAATCAGCAGCTGAATCTCAGCTCGTCTCTGTGTTTCTGCCAAAAATCACTTCACGCTGCTTTAAGTTGTAATGTTAGTGACACATCGTGTGACCTGCAGGGCCATGTGACCTGTCACCTGCAAGACCATGTGACCTGCAGGACCATGTGACCTGTGACCTGCAGGGACCATGTGACCTGCTGTTGTTCGCCTTCTGTGTTGCAGCTCAGCTCGTTGTGTTTCAGATTAAATCTGAAGTGAATGTGTTAATGAGCTCCGCGAGGCTCCGAGCCACCAAACAGACAGGAAACAGTTTGTTTAACGTGTTTTAACACTGAGACGTGGCCTCGGACCACAGGCTTGGTTTAGTGAAGCTGCTGACTACAGGTTCAGACGATGAACTCTGGAGAGGTTCTGATTTAATGAGATAATAAATATTCACATCCTGTGATTAAAGGTTCAACAGGGAGTTTTAACTGATGCCACCAAAACAAAACTGCTGATGGAGCTAACTAAAACTGTCTCAGAGTAATCTAATCTTGTACAAGGCTGAGAGACGGAGGGAGGAAGATGTCTGTTTGATTTGTTCTGATTAATTTTTTGATTTAAACTTGGTGTTTTTTAAATTGGTTACCATGGTTACCATCTTAGCACCCCCCCCCCCTTTTATTTGTATTGTACAGTTTCATTTAGAGACATAACTGCCCACTGGGTCACATCTAAATGATATGAAAAGCAGAGCAGGAGCAGTTTTTATGACTGTGAAGCAAAAGGTTTAATGGATGTAAAATAAAAAACTTTTCATGCTTTCACACTAAACAGGGAAACATTTAAAGCAGACCAACTCCCAGTGGCTGGATGGCAGCCTGTGATTGGTTGGTTCCAGCTGAGGTCAGGTTTAGAGACAGTGATGTCAGAAAACAGAGACACCTGTTACTGTGAGGTGGCTCAGGTGGAGGGACAGCGAGGACGACCAAGCATTTCCCTGAGAAATACTGAGAAATCTGTGTTTCTGACTAAATGATGAAATGATTCAAAAGTTCAGGTTCTTAAATACGTTTTAAATGAATATTCACAGCAGTTAAATTAGAAACAGAACAAATCCATCAGACAGTGACAGTGTTTATCTGTTCATTTCTGTTTCCTGCATGAGAACAGCTGCTCAGGATCAACCTGCAGCTGTGTGTGTGTGTGTGTGAGCGCTGCAGCTTTAATGAACTCTGAATGTAATAAAGTTGTTTATCTTCAGGGACTCGACTGATATCACAGTAAATAATCTCATCCCCACAATAATACTAACACAGGGCTGTTATATTACACCCAGCTAGCTGCAAGTGTGTGTCTGTGTGTGTGTGTGTGTGTGTGTGTGTGTGTGTGTGTGGTCATTGTTGTGTTTTCACATTTTGCAGCATTACAGCATCAAAAGACTTGAAACAAGGAAGTTAAATCAAACAATTAACGGTTTGATTCTTCAAAGCTTCAGATTCACTCACCTGGTGCTGAGTTAGCTTAGCTTAGCTTAGCTTAGCTTAACATAAAGACAGAGGCAGGTAGAAAAAGCTAGCCAACAGTTCTCGTTCAGGAACAGCTTCTGAAAGTTTTTTGTTTCAATCACTTTGTTTCTGTCGTTACAAAATGATCCAGTTTATTAACGATTCAAACAAACGCTGATCCTGTTTATGCCAGGATGAGTTCAACAAACATGTAAACAACTGATTATAAAGATACGCACACACACACACACACCCACACACTCACACTCTGTGTTGGGTCATCGTCACACTCACACTCTGTGTGTGTGTGGGTCGGTGAACGCATCGGGCTGGTGATGGTGAAAATCACCTGCAGCTCTTTAGAAACAAAGAATTCAAGTTTGATGCTGAGATCAGCTGATTAGTGATCAGTGTTCCCAGCCGTCCCAGAGTTCCCAGTTGTCCCAGCGTTCCCAGTGTCCCCAGTGTCCCCAGCTTTCCCAGTGTTCCCAGTGTCCCCAGTGTTCCCAGTGTTCCCAGTGTCCCCAGCGTTCCCAGTGTCCCCAGTGTCCCCAGCGTTCCCAGTGTTCCCAGTGTCCCCAGTGTTCCCAGCGTTCCCAGTGTAAATGATGATGCTGGTTAGCTGCAGTTACACTCAGCTCTGCTTCCACATTGTGCTGCTGCACCGGGACGATGACCCGACCTACGGGAACAATGAAATCACCGACTCAGCGTGTTCCTGATGGACATGGACAACATGATAGACAAGCTGAGGATTTCCAACATGGCCGCCGCCCTCCTGTCTGTCACAAAAGATCTGCATTTACATCTCATCTGTGTCTAATGTGGAAGCAGAGTGTGAACAGTAGCAGGAGAAAGTGTGTGTGTGTGCGTGTGTGAAGATAAGTGCAGGCCTTTTTATTCGGGTGTCCTAGTTCTCACTTCCTGTTTCCATCCACAGCTCTGATTTTGATTTGAAGCTGTTTCTTTTGTCAAGCAGAGTGATGGAATCGTGGCGCGGTGCTGGATTACGCTCGGCTCCTTAATCTCCAGTAATCCGTCCATTCTTCTCCATGCTCGCTGCGTCGCTGCAGCCGTGTGAGAACCAAAGTCTCTAACTTCAACTCTCCAGCTCGTCTCTGGCTTCAGGTTTGAGGCGACAGAGACAGACGACGTCCAAACTCGGCCTCTGGGTTATGGCGTTGATCTGACATCATCAGAGAAAAAACACAAAGAGTTTCATGTTGTTTTTCCACAAATCAGGTTTGAAATGTGCAGCAGCTCCATCGAAGAGATGGTTCAAAGTGTTTAAAACTGAAAAGGACAGAGACCAGAAAGAACAAAGCGTTGCTGATGAATGTATGTACTTCCTGTCTGAGTGAAGCGCCTCACGGCAAGAGCGACGTCCAAACACCTTCTTGTTTGTTCTCAAGGAGAACTCGAGAACGTCTGAAGTGAAGAGTCGTTCAGGCACATTTCACATTGAGCTCATTAAAACACAGAAAGGCCTCAGACGAGTGGGTGGAGACGTTCGAGGACACGTCGCGGTTGCACAGCAGCGAAAGAAAGACAGAAAGTAAAGACTTAACCTCGATAAGCTGCTCACACCCTCAGCCCCGTGACATCACATCTAAAGCTAAAACCAAAAAGATTCAGAGAACTAAACTGAAACAAAACAAACATGTTTGTTCATGACAGCGCCTTTAACGCCTGTCACCTCCTCGTCGCCATGTGACCCAGAAGTCCCCAGCGGGGCGACCACGATGGGGAGCCTCATTTGCAAGTCCAAACATAGAGTCCAGCAAAAAGAGGAAGCTCCACACATGAGGAGGAGAGAGAGGCGAGAAAATAGAGATGATAGCTGAAGGCTAATTATTGAGCCCCGCTCTGACAGCACAGAGGAAGAAGAAGATGAGGGAGAAGGAGAAGAGGAAGGAGAAGAAGAAGGAGAAGAAGAAGGAGGAGGAGAAGAAGGAGAAGAAGAAGGAGAAGAAGAAGGAAGAGGAGAAGAAGGAGAAGAAGGAGGAGGAGAAGAAGGAGAAGGAGAAGAAGAAGGAGAAAAAGGAGAAGAAGGAGAAGAGAACAGAGTGAGAACAGTCCACCAAGAAGCATCTCCATCTGTACGTACTGATGCAGTGTTCATAGGATTATTGATAGAGTTGTTTGTATATATTTATATTTTTAGACGTAAATTTATTAACTGATAAATTTACAGATATTGAATGTTTATTCTGTAATCGACTCAAACTTTCCTGAATTTTATTGTAATCATGACATAACATTAATATTAAGTAATGTTAATATTAGTTTTATGTGACTTCAGTGAATTTTTGCTGAAATCAACCTGTCTGTCTGTCTGCCTGTCTCTCTGCCTGTCTCTCTGTCTGTCTGCCTGTCTCTCTGCCTGTCTGTCTGTCTGTCTGTCTGCCTGTCTGTCTGCCTACCTGTCTCTCTGTCTGTCTGCCTGTCTGTCTGCCTGCCCGGCTGTCTGCCTGCCGTTGTTCAGCATGTGTTGTGTTACAGGTGTGCGTCGTCGGGCTGTTTGTGTTTGAGAGATGAGGTGATGCTGTGCAACATGTTGTGTTGTCCTCTGCAGATTAATGCTGAACAACATAAATGATGTCAGAGCGGCCGCACAGCGATGTTCCTGAAACAGACTCCTCTGGTTTTACTTCTGCGCCATCGATTATTCCGACGCCACCTCGACCGACGTTGCTCTGGATTGTTCTTTACGGAAACTTGTTGCCATGCCGGACGATATCCCCAGAAATGCCAGCTCAGTAAAACTGGATCTGTTTTTCAACTATGTCACCAATGTGAGAGAGAGACAGGAGGGGCGATAGAGAGAGAGAATACATCTTGTCACAGTACATAAGTACATAACTTTACATGAAAACTAACAGAATGCTAGATCTCTGATTTGGGCTGCAAGGATTTCATCAACACAACAAGCCTCACAGAGCTTTACCTGAACATCAACCACATTGCCAAACTGAACAGGTGCGTCTTCGTCAGTCTGACCAATCTGAGGGTTTTAGATAAGAACGCCAACCTGCTGTGGACGTCCAAATCCCCAAGATTATCAAGGTTTATTCAGTTTTAAGTCTCTGAAGGTTCTCATGATAATTTGCAATGGGTATCACTATGGCTTCCCCCTGGACGTACCAACAGAAATACTGCAGACTATGATGAACTTAGAGGAGTTCAGGGCTGAGACTGTTTATGTTTCTGCTCCAGATCCAGACACATTTCAGTTCAATCCTCAGCTCAAGAGTTTGACAATCACGGAGAGTGATTTGTCCGATTTGGGACCTGAACTGTTTCAGCCAATCCCAAACCTGCAGGCCCTCGATCTGTCCAATTGTAAACTCAAGTCTTTGGACTTTCTGGCCCAGGCTGACCTGTCGGTGCTCACATGTTTGCAGCTGAGAAACAATGAGATCACAGTGATCAGTGAGAGCATCCTCCAGTCTCTACCTGCGCTAATGTACCTGGACCTGTTTGGTAACCCTTTCACCTGTGACTGCTCTAACGCCAGCTTCATCCAGTGGGTGAAGAGCAGCATCAAACAGAGGTTGTGAATGGCCATCAGTACACATGTTCCTTTCCTGCAGCTGAACAGAGAAGAATGGTACTGGACTTTGACATCCAGTCTTGTTGGATGGACATTAACTTCCTCTGCTTCATCTCCAGTCTTGTCGCCAAACAGTATGTAACAAGTATCTTTTTTGTGTTTCTGCAGGTTCCATCTGTTTGACGAGCAGAAGGACACGCTGATCCTGCTGTTCCAGGAGGAGATCCCGGCCCGGCAACTGGTGAAGAGACACATCTACCTGAGCTGGCTGGACAGCACACGGGACTGCACACGGGACTGTTCTGGCAAAGTGTCTGGAGAGCTCTGGAGACAGGAAACGCTCCCCTGGACAACACAGACATCCTGATTGGGCCAGCAGGGTACTGACATCATTGGTGCACCTGTGAGGTCACTGCACTGATGCTACAGAGATACAAGTGTTTCTGAGGTAAATGTTGAGTCAGATTAGTGCATAAAATATTTTAAAACGCCATTTTAGGTGTCCAAAGAGACCCGGTGCATTTTGCAGCAGCTAATCCAAGCTGTTCTGCTCAGATTCTGGTATTTCACACGTGCACAAGAAGTATCTGATGTCAAACACATGTCAGTCGGTTGTGTTTACATTCATCCTGGTTTGTCTTATATCTGTGGTGTGTTCATTTCCAGAGGTCAGTGTGATGTGATTGATCAATTTCGATACCTTTTATCCATTGTTGCATTGATATAATCACAGAGTGCAGGAGCTGCTGCATTTTGGTTCATCGTTAATCAGACAAACCTGATTTTGTGCTGTTGTTCTGACCAAATTACTGTTACTTAGGAAATTAGTTCAGTAGCTCAGCAGCAGGTGGCGCCAGTGAGTCAGCCACTGCAGAGGAAGAGTTGCAGCAACATGGCATTGTTTAAAGAATGTCAGTCTAAACTCAGTGAAAAACAATAAAACATGATGAAATATGAGATTTCTGTCAGTTTCATGTACGAACGTGACGACACACACACATCTGATCTGAGCGCTGCCACAACAAAGCAGCTTCTTCTTCTTGCAGCAGAGGTTACAGGTCTCACTCATGTGATCAACATCGTATGCATCCGAGCCATGAGCCTTGTTCATCTGCATGTGTGTGTGGACTTGCCTGACTTATGAGGACAGACTGAATCAGTTTCAGGCTGGTTTAAGGCCGGTGTAATATCCTCTGAAGTAATGGAAACTCAATCCTGGTGTGTGTGTGTGTGTGTGTGTGTGTAGTAAAGCAGGGAACAAGAGCAGGAATTACACACTGACAGAAGTTCAGCGATGAAGAGAAATGACTTTGTGTTTGTAAAGATTTCACATTTAAAAATCAATATTTCATTTTATTAAGTGACTGTTTTGTTTTTTTACTCTGAGCTTTTACATTCAGACACGTTCTGTTATTAGATTTAGATTCATTTCTTCTCTTCTGTTGGACTTTATGTCGACTAAAGACTAATTAGCAGCATGGTTAATAATAATAGTAATAGTAATAAATACATGTGCACTGAGAGCGTGTGCTGCAGGTAGTTACTTTCTCTATATAAACCTATAAACTCACTCATATTCATACTGACTCATGTTTTACAGTGTCATGATAGAGATGGATGATGCTTCCTCTGACGCCACCAGAAATATGAGAAGTTTGATTCAAGTTATGATAAACTGATAGATAATATCATGTTTCAGTGGAAACAAAAAACAAAAATGTTGTTGAAAGTGAAAATGAGCAGCTTCGTTAATGAGACACGTTATCTGTGTAATAACGAACCCAGGACATTTCAGGATGAGACAAACCTGCCGTTAATTACATCAGAGATAAATTCAAAGGTGACGCAGGTGATGGTGGCCTTTCACCTCATCCTTCAGTCTTTCTCCTCCATACGGTGATGTCTGAGGGAAACAGGAAGTGCAGGTGGGCCTAACATTTGGAGGAATCTGATTGGGCTGTTTGAAAAGTGGGCGGGGTCAGAACAAACATGGAGAGCTCCAGTGATTCAGAGTTGGATGATGAGCCTCAAGGTTCAGGTGTTCTCCACCTCATCAAGGTTTGAGGTGACCAACACCTGAAGACACACCCACGTAGCATGCTGCTGCTAACTAGCTAACTGATGAACCTTAGCTCTGATGCTAACAGCTAGAGACTCACTCATGTAGCATGCTGCTGCTATCTAGCTAACTAAAAATTAATATTAATTAATTAGTTAATCAGTTAATTGACTCAATGTGGCTGATTTAAATTGTCACAAGCTCCTCAACTGAATTATCTAATTAATCATCACAGTAATTGCTCATGTGACAGTTGTGGTGTTATGTCATTTGCCCACTCAGAGCAGATTAACTGTCATAGTTTGAGCTTCTGGTCTTTTGTTGTTATGATTATTAGAACATGTGCATGTTTGCACATCATGCAGTGTAATAATCTCATTAAAATATGTTAATGGTTGGATGTAATGAGGTTTACTTATTGGTTTAGGTGTAATTTAACCTGAGCGCATCAGTGTTGTTGTGGTTATCAGTGATTATTGAACAGTCCAGCAGGCAGCAGCATCTGTGAATTATTGATAGTCACATAAAGCAGCTGTGTATTTAACAGCAGCTCCACTGTGTCTTATTGATCAGGGACATAAATCTGGTTCAGGAGGATCGGCGTCCAAACGCAGCCCCGACCAGCCGCTCGCTGATTAATTAAACCTTTAATTTCCTCAGTCGATACTTTCTTAATATGCCTGTATTGATCAGACTGTGTGTGTGTCTGTGCTCGTTATACATCATTAATGAGCAGTGTTTTATCTAATTAATCAAACTCAGATAGATGCATTATCAGATGTTCCCTCTCTTCTTCTTCTTCACTTCTGTAATTTTCCGCTGATGTCTCCAGTTTAATTAAGAACCAGGCTGCATTTTAACAGCTGAGCGTGTTTTAATAGAATGATTTCATCTCTGAGTCACAGTTTGTGTCGATGACTCTAATTAATTCTTCAGGAGCAGTCTGTCGTCGACTCATCATTAGTATAATTACCCTCAATTAAAGTAATGGTGCAGTCACTCGTGATGTATATTATTAGTTTCAGAGTGAGTCAGGTGGTCATTAACACCATCAGTTGACATAGACTCACATGTGGAGGCGTGGATGAGGACAGCGTCAGACTTTTCCTACTGTGTCCCACAATTCCTGTTTCTGTAACAAACATGAAGTCACCTGACAGACAGGGCACTGCCATCTTCCTCTGGTGAAGTCATTCTGAGTCTCTGCAGTAGTGATCGGGGCCGTGGAGCTGCAGATATTGAGGTCCTGCCCACTTTAGCTGTCAATCATGAGACCACGCCTCCTTCCGCAGCATCAATAACTGATTAAAACCAAACTGATCAGAAAAATGATCAGACACCAGGGGGCGGGGCTTATGAGCTGCACTGCAGCCAGGCACCTGGGGGCGGGGCTTATGAGCTGTACTGCAGCCAGACACCAGGGGGCGGGGCTTATGAGCTGTACTGCAGCCAGGCACCAGGGGGCGGGGCTTATGAGCTGTACTGCAGCCAGACATCAGGTGTTTTGTCGTGTCAGCCATCTTTAGATACAGCCTATTGTTCATACACACAAATATATTTATATCTATATAAATATAAATATAAGACTGAGATCACTTTGCTTTAATGGAAAATGCTGTGGTCTATTGATGACATCATATAAGTCTTTATTTCTTAAATTGAGTTTTCAGAGTCAATAAAAGCTGGAGTCATTTTGCAATGGAGCAAATTAAAACATAAAAAGGAAATTGAACGTTAAATTAAACTCATAAAGGAAAAGACAGAACTATAAAAGCAGAACATTAAAACAAACCCACAGAGACACTGCTTGACTAAAGTGCTTTCATAGAAAACTCTAAACTTCCAAATTTAATGGACTGAAACGACGCATTGGCCCGGCAACCGGTCATCAGATAACTGCTGCTCAATCAGAGGCCAGAGACATTAAAACAGAGAAGATGGACAAAACCTTCAAACTGAAACGTGGAGAGCAATCTGCTGCCGTTACACCTTGTCTGACCTCCATTAGCCTTCAGCTAACACACACACAACTCTGCTTTAGCCTCTGCAGCTGCAAACAGCTCCACACACTGAGGAGAACTCGTGTGATGTGTCAGTGAAGGATATCATGGTATCATCGTAGAATATGATTGTTTTTATAAATGCACAGGGCAGAAAACCACAGGACTAAAGACTAAAAACCGTTTCTATGAGTAAATTAAGATTAATGCTGAATGCAAAGATACAGAGACGCTCAGGCACTGTTAAGAAGAAAGGAGAACACTGGTACAAATGATGATAGGAATGCTTTAATGTTGTTAACGACAACAACAAAAACAACAATAATAGTAATAATAATTATCAGGGACAGGACTATACTTACTCCTCCAGTACAGCAGGTAGTTGCGTTAAGCACCCTATAAACGAGTCTGAAATCAGAAGAAGAGATACCGGAAGTGGTTGTTTTTGAAGCGGCTGACATGCTAACGGTTTCCGTCATGTTTCCGGTTCTGTACCATCATCTCCGCTCAGAGTGCAGCAGCAGAGTCTGTGGGTCTGGAGAAACTTGTTGAAGTGGACTTTGTGGAAACTTCCGGGATGTTTCGGCACAGACTCATGTTAGCCGAGGATGCTACCGGAAGTTAGCTTAGCTTGTCATCCGTAAACAAACGGAGCTCGGCCACACAGCGCGAGTCGGAGCAGCTTCGACAGAGACCAAAGTGGCTTTTCACCGAGACTAAATGTCCACATATCCACAGAAACGTGTGTGAACAGACTCTGTGCTGTCCCCTTTATTTGAACACATCCAGCATCCGAACCATCTCTCGCTGTCCTACGAAGCTAATCGAGTTAGCTTAGCTCGCTAGCTGGAAAGAGAGGAAACCCAGCGCAGGTCAGAGCGAGCAAACACTTTCTCCCGGAGTGTGTCTGCAGGAAGAGTCGCCGTGAGTCGGTCCAAATGTCTAAAGTCCAGACGCTGAGAGCTTTTGTCAGGCAGCGACTCAGCGCGGCTGCTGAAGAGATATTTGAGCTGTTTGAAAGAACGATAGCAGAGTACGAGGAGCAGCTTTGTCGACAGCACAAACTGCTGGACGCTGTTTTCAAGCCCCAGGTCCGGCTGCACAGAGCAGGTCTGGACTCTCTCTCACTCTCACTTTAAAATGAGGACCATGACGTGAAACCGTTTTCTAAACATGTGCGTGTGTCTGATTATTGTCCACAGACATCCAGCTGCTGTTGGATCCTCCTGAGCAGCAGGAGTGGAGCTCCAGTCTGGACCAGGAAGATCCAGAGCTGCTACACATTAAAGAGGAGCAGGAGGAGCTGTGGAGCAGTCAGGAGGGAGAGCAGCTTGGAGGGCTGGAGGAGGCCCAGATCAAGTTCACTCCTGTTCCTGTGAAGAGTGAAGAAGAAGATGATGAGGAGAAACCTCAGTCCTCACAGCTTCACCAGAGACCAACTGAAGCTGATGGAGAGGACTGTGGAGGACCAGAACCAGCCAGGAACTCAGATCCAGAGACTCATTTACAAGCAGCTGCTGCTGATAAAGCTTCACACTCCTCTGATCCTGAGACTGATGACAGCAGCTGTGACTGGGAGGACACCAGAGCAGCTCAGTCAGGTTTTTTGCCTCTGCAGAACAATGAATTAGAGGAACGTAACACTGGAGAAACATCAGTCAGCTCCTCTGAAGGTGCTACAAGCTTTGACCTGAAGGGACCAGAGGAGAAACATTTCAGCTGCTCTGTTTGTAAGAAGACGTTTCAGTGGAGAGGAGCTGTTGTGAGGCACATGAGGATCCACACGGGGGAGAAACCCTTTAGTTGTCCCATCTGTGGGCTGAGATTCATCCAGAGCACGTCTTTGACGTCGCACCTCAGAGTTCACACGGGAGAGAAACCGTTCAGCTGCTCCATTTGCAAAGCCAGTTTCAGTCTCAGACACAATCTGTCCCAGCACATGAGAGTCCACACTGGGGAGAGACCATTCAGCTGCTCTGTCTGCGGCAAAACATTTGCGCAGCACGGGACACTGAGGCGGCACCTGGTATCTCATACAGGAGAGAAACCATACAGTTGTTCAGTTTGTGGGAAGCGATTTGGAGAAAGAGGAAACCTGAGGCAACACCTGAGTGTCCACACGGGGGAGAGACCCTTCAGTTGCTCTGTCTGCGGGAAAGAGTTTGGGGAAAAGGGGAACTTGAGACGACACATGAGCGTCCACACCGAGGAGAAACCGTTCAGCTGCTCCATGTGTGGCAAAGGGTTTCGTCAGAGAGGAAACCTGAAGCAACACCTGAATGTTCACACGGGAGAGAAACCGTACAGCTGCTCCATCTGTGGGAAAGGGTTTGCAGAGAAGGGAAACCTGAGGAGACACCTGACTGTGCACGCAGAACCCAGCTAGAACCAGTTAGAACCAGTCAGAACCAGCAGCGCTGCAGGAAGCTCCAGAAACGTTTGATGATGCAGGTTCTTGTATCGGCTCCAAACGGAGGACTGAAGACTAAAATCATGTTCTGTCTCTTCAGCTGAGGTGAAAACGTGATGATGTGTTGTTTTTGTTTATTTCTACATTATTTTGTTGGTTCCACAAATAACTTTAATTACATTTGATCTGAGTTGTCATTAAAGGTGTTTATGTTGTGCTGCAGGCCACAGCAGTGAAACCCAGAGAGTGTTGTTGATTAGCAGGGGAAGTGTGTGTGTGTGAGTGTGTGTTACCCCCACAGGACTGAATGAAGCAGTGTTCCTGCAGGACAGATGTCAGTCACATGACAGTGACAGAGCTAATATTGTAATATTGGTTTTTATTATTTTGCATTTCCTGTTTTAAATGAATGATTTGTTCCTTTCTCTGGGATGAAAACGTGTGTGCTCTGCAGAGTTAAGTCTGTGTGTAAACTGCGTGGCGGTTGGTTTCAGCTGCGGTCACATGTTTCCTTCTTCTTCTTTTGTGTTTTCATCCCAGATTGAATTTAAATGAACTCAGTAAGTTTGCACTCGCATAGATTCACTCCCCTTTGACCTTAATCCCTCTTTTCTGTCCTCTGAACACACACACACACACGTCTAGGTTTCAGACACACACAGCAGAAACACACTCCCTTTGTCACACTGCGTGTGTGTGGTTATCAGGCTGCTCACCCTGTCAGTAGTCCTCCCTCCGTCTGCTGACACCCATAAAACTCATTTCTGTGGATCCTCTGACACACGCACACACACACACCAGTTTATCACAGCGAGCAGAGCTGCTGCACAGGTTAAAGGACAGTTATTGAACCATATCTCACACACACACACACACACACACACACACACACACACACACACACACACTGTGTGTCTGAGCCCTGAGCAGCTGTAATGAGCAGGAACATGAAGGACAGGAGACACGTGTGACAGGTGACTTGTCCCCAGCTTGTCAGCTGGTGTCGGAACCTGGAACCTGAAACCTGGAACAGCGCCTCCTGTCATGTTTAATAAATCAGTTAATAAGAGTTCATAACATTCAGAGACAACACACACTGAAGCTTCATTCAGACAGTGTAACATGACTGTAACATGAAACAGCTGATCTGGACCATAATGCACCTGCAGGGGGAGGTGCGGTCGCCCCCTGCTGGTGAGGTCATTATTGAAAAGATAGGAACTGAAAAGGTGGCGAGCTGATGACATCACCTCAGTCATCCAATCACAGACTCTGTATCCTCTAAGTGGTTTTGGCTCAGGAGTAACCTTCCTCTCCTCCTCTGCCCGCCGTCTCTGCTGTTTCCTCATGTCATCACCTCCCTCGCCGTCGTCCTTCCCGTGCTCCTTTCGTCTCTTATTCATCAGACCGCTGCCTTTGATTCTGGTCCAGTTTGACTCCAGCTGTCGGACGGATGGATGGATGGAGACAGGAAGTGACCTCATCACAGAGAAACAGAAGAGGAGGTGATGGCAGGGCTGTCCACATACTTTTGGCCATAAAATGCTTCAGATCAGATCACAGCCGCGCTTCCTGTGTTGATGCCTTCCTGTGTGTTCGTCAGAGTGGCTCCTCCTCCTGCTGACTGTGTGTGTGTGTGTGTGTGTGATTATAATTGTTAGAACATGAAACCTGATAAACAGCAGATCAGTCTCCACCGACAATCACCACATTTATCAGACAGATGCAGGACAGCTGGTTGAATTTCTATGATGCCAACCTGACCGCTAACATGCTAACACAACTGCTAACATGCTAACACAACTGCTAACATGCTAACATTGATCCTCAGATGGATTTGAATGAAATGCAGCGGCAGCATAACAGCGCCCTGCAGTGTCATCAGTGTCATGCAGGAAGTTACATTACTGAGAGGTAATGGAGTAGAAGTACTCAGATTACTGTCCAGTGCTGGTTTCAGGTCAGTTTGATGTTTGTGTTCATCATCATGTATACTCAGTGTGTACACATTGCCTAGCAACACGGTGCCCCCCAGCGACCTGTTTCATCGTTTATTTAAGACAAATATTATGGTATGTGGTGCATCAGGTGTGTCGGGCCTACAGTGGCAGCACACACACACACACACACACACACTCTGATCACAGAGGCGCTCATGAGTAACGGTGACTCATGTTTTGTTCCCTGAGGGCAATCAATTTAATCTGCTCTCATGGTGGGTGGAGTGTGTGTGTGTATGTGTGTGTTTGCAGGTTGCTGTTGTTTAAGAGAAGCTCTCCAGCACTGAGTCACTGTGCTGCAGGGATGTTAGGCCACTGAAACTACAGCTGTAAGTGTGTGTGTGTGTGTGTGTGTGTGTGTGTGCGTGTTTGTTTGTGTGTCTGTGTGTTTCTCTGTGTGTGTGTCTATGTGAGTATGTGTGTCTGTGTGTGTGTTTGTTTCTCTGTGTGTGTGTGTTTCTGTGTGTATGAATTTTGACGTCAGTTTGTTGAATAATTGATAAAAACTTTAATTTAAAGTCTGCAGGATTTAATATTGGTGTTTCAGTGAGTGTGTTCTGCACACACACACAGTCACACACACACACGCTCTTTCTTGTCTGTTATATTGATGATCCGAGCAGGAGTCGTTTCACACCAACATCATTTATCTCACGTTCACGCTGAGCTGCATGAAGCTGTCACTGAGCTCAGGTGCATCATGGGATACTGGTGGCGGTGCCTTCACTGTCTGTCTTTTGTTGGAAGTGACTCTTTTGTGATCCGAGCCGATGGATTCAAATCGAACACGTGGGAGGTTGAAGCCTCCTGGCTGCTGCGTTTGAGGACCCTCAGACACCTGAGCTTCACTCTCAGCCGCTGAGCACCAACATTCACAAACATGTTGTGTTTGTGTGTTTTCTGTCCATCAGAGTGTTTTTCACTTTGATAAAACAAACTTCACACAGAATGTCCCGGTGTGTGTGTGTGTGTGTGTGTGTGTGTGAACACACGTGTCAGTTCTCTGTACGAAGCGTCTGTTTGTGCATCGGTGTGTTTGATGTTTGCGCGGCGGCTGTGAACTCGACTCTTCTGCTGTTTTTAGGATGAAAGAATCAATTAGAAGCGATGTGAAGACGATCAGAGTGAAGCTGCCGCTCAGACAGGAAGTGGAGTCGCTGAGATTAAACAAATTCCTGCTGTTGGTTTCCATCAGACTCCGAGCAGCTGACGGCTCGAGAGCTGGTTTCAGGTCTCTGCAGACTGTCGGAGGGTCCAGATCACATCCTGACAGCAAGTCAGTGATCAGCTGCAGCCTCTTTTTAAATCATTAACATTAAATCTAGCGTCGTCTGATGATGTAATCAGCAGGGGGCGGGGCTTATCACACACGTAAACTGTTGGTCAATAGGATTTCACTAAGGGAGACAGACGAAGTTTGATTGGCTGTTCCTCCACCGACAGAGGTCACTGCTGTCAACATCCAGCACAGACATGAGCAGGTGTGTGTGTGCGTGTGTGTGTGTGTGTGTGTGATGTATGATTGAATGATTTCACGGGTGGGCAGAATCCCCACAAGAACAGAGAACTCCCCATAGAGTAGACAAATGGTGTGTATCCATAAAGCACGCACACACACACACACACACACACACACACACAGACTCCCTGTTGTGTGTGTGTGTGATGGATAGTTGTGTGTGATCTCTGTGCTTCTGTATGATAGCAAAGTTATTAAGATCAGTCAACCAACACACACACACTCACACACACTCACTCACACTCACACACACACCCACACACACAGGCAGAATAAATGTCTCTCATTGGCTGTGTCCTCCAGCCTCGAGAGGGAGAAGAATGAAGATGAGACAAGGAGAGGATGGATGAACTGATCATTGTGTGTGTGTGTGTGTGTTGTTTTAGTCACTGAGGGAGGGCTTACTGTGGCAGCAGTACGTGCACAGCAAACGTCATGTGACCAGCGGCGGTCAGTCTTTTTTGTAGCATTTTTAGGTTTTTGCATCTTTTGTTTTGTCTTTTTTGAGCAGCGATCGATAAAACACTAATGAACACACACACACAAACACACACACTAACTCAATAACATCTGAAGATAAATCTGATGAATTAACTCATAAAGTTCAAAGTGATAATGTGATAATAAATAAAATCTAATCCAACTGCTGTGATGCTGTTCCATGTTGATGAGTCCTAATTATTAATGATTAATGATCAATGAGTAATTATTAATTAGTAATTAGTAATGATTATTGATTAATGATTCATTATTAATTATTAATTATTACACACAGGGTAATGACAACAAACAAACAGGAAGCAGCAGGGAAACAATCGTGTGTGTGACAGTGAAACCTGATGCATGCAAACAGGAACCTGCAGACGTTTGAGGAGTGTGAACAGACTGAACAGGTACGAGCTGCAGCGTCCAATCAGAGGACGTCTGCTTCTTCTGTTGGACTGAAGAGTGAGGACATCAGACGATCAGAGTCTCTGAGTAGAAGCTGTTTGCCGGTGTTTGCAGGATGTTTGTCGGAGCTGCTGTCTGCTGGGGTGCTCCTGCAGCTCCAGCGCTGACCGGTGTGGCTGGTTCACCAGAGCTGAGGGGCGGAGCTTCTGAAGCATCCTAAATTCCTTCACTTGCATCCTTTCCTTGTGTCGGCTCCTGTTTTAAACCTTCGCTGCGTCTCTGGCGTTTTGCTGGAAGACTTGCCAGCAGGACACCGCTTTTATTCCTCTGTGAAGTTCTTCTGCAGCTCTCTCCCGCTGCTCGCCGCTGCCTCGGGCCGCCAGTGCGCCATACAGCGTCTCCACCTGAATCCAATCAATGGACCCTGTGCTGCTGAGGCTGCTGGGAAACATGTTAGTGTGGCAGTGGTGGCGCGGGAGGACTGTGGAGTCAAACTGATGAATCAGAGACGAGGAAATGAAAAAAGTTTGATGACAAAATAAAAACTTTAATAGGTTGAAATAAATTTAACTGAACAGAAGAAAAGAAATGTGTTTCTCTGTAAACATCAAGATGGTTGGTGACACGATGGTCGATGTTTAGTCATGTGACTAGAGTCCAGTCTTGTGTCCGTGTCCCTGTTCTGAAGCTTCTGTGTGCGTTCAATGTCAGGATTGGCTGCAGGTGAGTCTGGTCAATGGACTGGGTGCAGGTGTATTGCAGGAAGCTGATTGGCTCCTGCCTCCCAGCTTCCCATTTAAAGGCGGGCTCCCTCCACTTCCTGTCAGACTGTCACAGAGAAGCATGTTTCACGGCTGCAGGTTGTTGGGTGGAGGTCGTAACAGTCAGTCAGACTAATGAGCTCAGTGCGGTGTGGCGCTGCCATCAGCTGTGCAACAGCTACAAATGCTAACAGGCTCATAGCTTCATGTGTGCGACGAAGCAGGAAGCGTTGTTGCCTCTCTGCTTGTGG
The DNA here is from genome assembly GCA_008933995.1 of Datnioides undecimradiatus. Taxonomy (NCBI): domain Eukaryota; kingdom Metazoa; phylum Chordata; class Actinopteri; order Lobotiformes; family Datnioididae; genus Datnioides; species Datnioides undecimradiatus. The sequence continues at coordinate 463,885 of WARS01000074.1, forward strand.
TTCATCACATTGAGCACTGGGCTAAAGGCTAAAGAGCAGCTGCAGGTGAACTGTGATTGGCTGTTAGCTGTTAGCCTCCATAGAGTACTGCTGAGTCTTGAGGGGCTACATTCAGCATTACACTTCCTGTTAGCTCATGTCAGAGCTACTGTAGCTGTTTGTTTTGTTTGTAAAGTGTAATCAAATGTTTTTTGTTCCAAACTTTTTAAACTTTTGATTTTGACTGAGATGTTTTAATGTTTTCACAGCAGCGTCTGAAAACATGACGTCAGAGATCAAATTAATCGATTCATCTGCTGATTATTGTCCAGATCAATGATTAATCATCACACTGCAGTAACGAGTGACTTCAGTGACTGTTGTTGTATATTTGTTTACTTTTTGTTTAGTCTCTTTCTGGTTTCCAAAGAAAACGAGTTAATAAAAAACATAAAAACATCTTTTTGCTCAATTTAAAAACATTTGAGTTGTTAATGAGTTTCCTTCACTGACCTTCACTTAGTGTGTGTGTGTGTGTGTGTGTGTGTGTGTGTGTGTGTGTGTCTCCATTGTAAAGGTCTCCGCTCGTCGCTCCTCCATGCTAATGCACCTCTTCCTGTCTGCAGGTGTTTCGTTCTCCTTTGTCGTGTCGCCGCTGCTGATTTTTCTGTTTCCACAGCAAAGAAGACAGATCGTCTCCACGCCGCCGTGCCTCTGACCTTTTCAGTGATGTATGGGGTCGTCAGATCAGCGGCGCTCGGTTTATCAGATTTACGAGGCCGGCTGCTGGAAAACGTCCCGACCTGTTGAAAACAGGAACCTCTGGGCAGCAGGTTGATCTCAGCGTCCTTTAACTCACCATCATGTCTGTTTCCTGTTTGATGCTGTTTTCTCCAAACATTTTCTCTGTCCATGAACTCACCACAAACTAAACACAGCTGGACAGTGTCCGGCCTGTGCTTCGCCATGCTGTGATCAGGAACAGTCTGGAAACTTTGTCATCGCGCCTCTCAGAGTCTAAATGAAGCCTGAGAGAAGTGATGAGTCATCAACCTTGTTTTCATTTCTGTTCTTTCCTGTTTCTGCATTGTCACATTTCACAGGACAAAACAACAACAACAACAACAACAACACACAGTGTCTCCTCCTCACTCTCCAGATGTCTGAACAGCTCGTTGCGTCTGCTGGTTTCCTGCTCAGGAGGCTGAATCATGCTGACGAACAACACAAAAATCAAACATATCAACATTATTCACACCCAGAGATCAACTCTGACAGCAAACAAACAAACAAGCAGCTTTCACTGAAAATGCCCTGTGATCAAACTGAATTCAGTTTTTAGAAATGAAATTCAGTTTATCAGCAAACAAAAGACAAAAGTTGTTTATTTCAACATGACGTTTACAAACAATAATATTTATAGTTTCACAAAACAGACGCCGTTCACTCCTGCAGCAGCAGCAGCAGCAGCCATGTTGAACGCCTCCTCTTTGTCTCCACGTCTCTCTGTGTTGCTTCCTCTACCTCCTCCTCCTCTTCATCTCTGTGGGAGGTGCAGAGCCTCCGTTGGTCCTTCTGCTCATCTCCAGCCACCCTGTCGCCTCCTGACCTTGACTTTGAACATGGAAATCTGCAGAGAGGAGGAGATGGAGGTCGATGGGAGGGAGGAGGCTCAATAAAACAAGGAGCCAAAGAGATAAAGGAGAAAGGTCAAAGCTGAAAATCAGTGATTCACTCAGATTCACATTTCATCCTTTTAATGTCAGTCTCTCAGGCTCAATCAATCAATCAATCAATCAATCAGCAGTCGAGCTTAACAAGCAGCAGCTGACTCGACTGTTTCAGCGTCTCCATGTTTCTGCTTGAACTGAGTCTGACGCTGTTTTGACGCGTCGACAAACAACAGATGAGAATAAAAGGTAAATATTTGTCTGCTCAGCACTTTTTAGAAAAAAGCTGACAGTGCAGAAGAAGGACCGACAGGAACAGGAAGTGTCTGTTAATGAGTAATTAACATGAAAACATCCTGCTTAAGCCTGTGTGTGTGTGTGTGTGTGTGTGATGGCGCAGCTTCAGGTTTCTCTACATTAACGAGCCAACTGCAATTACAGCCTCTCTGTTCTAATTAGCACTATTCATCCTCACACACTCCACCTCCTCATCTGCTTCTGTTGGCTCCTTTTTATGTCTCCTTTAGCGTCCTTCCTTTCCTTCTCCCCTCTGTCCTTTTGTTTTGTTTGTCAGCTGTTGACCAGCAGGCAGCAGGCCACTGAGACTACGGTGTCCTATGAGGTTCAATTCTGTTTAATGTGTGTGTGTCTAATTAAGTAATGGCATGAATTGATGAAGGGGTTAATTAAAAGTTTGATTTTAATGTTGAAACGCATGTTTTCATGGGAAGATGGTGACAGCCAATCAGCTTCTGTTCTCCTCCAACCAGGAAGTTTGTTTTTCTTTGGTTTGTGTGTTTGTTTTCAGACCTATGGTTTATTTACAAACAAACGTTGTCTCGCACTGTCGCTGTCGGACCATCGGGTGAGAGTGTTGACACAAATAAAGTTTAAATTCAGGCTAAAAACTTTATTAATAAAGCAAAAGTCAGCAGCTGAGCTTTCAGCGGCAATGCTAGCATGCTAACTTTTAGGACATTAGCATGCTAATTGTGGCTAATTAATGCTAAACACACAATGACTGATTGAATTGGACCTGAAACTAACCATAAATGACAACAAACCAACAGGCCAATAACAGCACACAGAGAGCACACACACACACACACACACACACACACACACACGCATGCACTGTGTGTTTGAGTGGCTTAAAAACATTATCTGAAAACAACCAGCAGCTCTGAAACACAAAGAACTAACTTCTACACACACATATAAACAGACAGACACACACACAGGAGCACAAACACACGTATATACAGACACACACACACAGGCACAAATCCAATATTGTGCTGTTCAGTGAGTCCACAGAGATACGACAACAGTAGCTGGAGGTGTCAACATAATTGCACATGACCAGACAGTCAACACACACACACACACACGCGCACGCACATGTTCACACACACACACACACACACACACACACACACACACACACACACACACACACACACGCTGAGCTCAGTTTAATTACATCTCACCACTAGGCAGTCTGTCTCCTCCACAACATGCTGGTTGCAGGATGGTCACACACACAGAAGTCATTTGTCTCTGATGGTGCTGACGTGAAACGCTGTGTGCTGATTGGACAGTTGGCTTCAGAGATGGTGACATCATCAGGTCTGAAGATTCCCTTTGATAAAACAGTGAAACACAAACACGACATGATCACAGAACAAACCTCTGAACACCGACCACTCACTGCCATGGCTCCACCCACCCAAACAAGACACCCAGGACAAAGGGTTTACTGCCCCTGTGCCTGCAGCTAGGAACCAGGGTTTACTGCACCTTCCCCAAACCTGCAGCCAGGACCCAGGGTTTACTGCACCTTCACCTGCAGCCAGGACCCAGGGTTCACTGCAGCTTCACCTGCAGCCAGGACCCAGGGTTTACTGCACATTCACCTGCAGCCAGGACAAAGGGTTTACTGCCCCTGTGCCTGCAGTCAGGAACCAGGGTTTACTGCACTTCCCCCAAACCTGCAGACAGGACCCAGGGTGTACTGCCCCTGCACCCATACTGAGGGTCTTGGGTCAGAACGTTTTGACTTCACGCTGAAGCTCTGAACGCTGCTCACAGCTTCCTGCTCCTGCTCTCTGTGGTTGTCCTGCCGCTGCCTGACAGCAGAGTGTCACAGCTGTGTAACAATCTGAGTGTGTGAACTCGCTGCTGAATCAATCCCAATAAACCCTGTGTAGCTCCGCTGACGCCTGCAGGGAAACGCTGAGGTTTAATTCTCCTTTCAGAGCACTGCCTCCCCACCGCCGCTGTCAGCTCATCTGCAGCAAGAGAAGTGAATGAGTTTAAAGAAAAACCTGCAGGACTGTTCACGACTTCAACAGTCTCCTTCTTCTTGTGTCTTTGAGTGAATTCTCTTTCCTGTCTCCCCCAGAGGAGGTCAAAGGTCACAGCAGGAAGCAGGAAGCAGGACCTTGAAGTGCCTCCGAGCAAAGCAGCTTAGTGACGAGATGTTCTTTCTTTCTGTTTATATTAACAGAGACAGACAAACAGACAGAGATACAGGCAGGCAGACAGGCAGACAGACAGACAAACAGGCATACAGGCAGAGAGAGACAGACAGACAGAGAGACAGGCACCAGAGCTCCGGATGGGTCCAGGGGGTCTTGCCTCTCTCTTAGCCCACTGAGCTGCTCTCTCTCCTGTGCAGAGTGCTGCTGACAGCCCCCTTCTGACCCTGGAGCTCCAGGTCTGCTGGTTCCCAGGACCTGAACTGACATACACACACACACACACACACACACACACACACACACACACACACACACACGTTCATTCCCATCTATCTGTGTGAGGACCATGGTTAGACCCTGACAATGAGGACGTTTTGTGCAGACGAGCTGTATGTGCACAGACAGACAGTCAGACAGACAGACAGGCAGGTGGACAGTGTTTTTACAGGCAGACTCGTGACTCTGTGACTCTGATCTGACTCTGTGACTCTGACTTTGACTCTGTGACTCGTGACTCTGTGACTCTGATCTGACTCTGTGACTCTGTGACTCGTGACTCTGTGACTCTGACTTTCTGACTCTGACTTTCTGACTCTGACTCTGACTCCCTGACTGACTCTGGGACTCTGACTCTGTGACTCGTGACTCTGACTTTGACTCTGTGACTTTGACTCTGTGACTCCTGACTCTGTGACTCTGACTCTGACTCTCTGACTGTGACTCTCTGACTCTGTGACTTTGACTCTGTGACTCCTGACTCTGTGACTCTGACTCTGACTCTCTGACTGTGACTCTCTGACTCTGTGACTCTGACTCTGTGACTTTGACTCTGTGACTCTGACTCTGACTCTCTGACTCTGACTCTCTGACTCTGTGACTCTGACTCTGTGACTTTGACTCTGTGACTCGTGACTCTGTGACTCTGACTCTGTGACTTTGACTCTGTGACTCTGTGACTCTGGTCAGCACCTTTAACCACAGTCAGTTCACGCTGCACTAGCGCTGTTGTTGTTGTTGTTTATTTAAGTCAATGTTTAAGTCAATAACAAACTGAACAGGTTCATATAAGAGAGCTGAAGCCCTGATGTTTGGATTTGACTCGTTCTTCATTGTTTAAAGGAACAAACATTATGAATATTAAACCATAAATAAACAGTAGCACGTAACAAACACAACAACAGGTTGTTTGAAAACTAACAAACCTTTAATTAAGTTTCCCTTAAACACTGACTCAGGCTGAGTCTGCACATTTGGCACGAGGTGAATGGAGCCGTGTTTAATGTTGTTATTGTGATGTTACTGACACTGGGAGGATGTTTGTTTACATGTTTTTAGTCTGAGTTTACTGATGGTGGATGATATTCATGGTGGGAACAAATCAGCAGAAACTGTGTTTTCAGTGTTCGCTGCTGGTTCATTCAGCATCAGCTGGTTTGTCTGGACTGTTTGTTTATTGTTTGTTTGTTTGTTGTTTGTTTTGGTTAAATGTCTCAGACCAAACTAAATGGAACCTTCTTAAAATCAGAACCGTTTTGTAAGGACATTGTGTAAACCGGTGAAGTATTGGCTGAATGAGGCTTCAGAGTCCGTGGACGTGTTCAGACGTTTCTGTTCGGTGAGGAATGAAAACAGATTTCCTTCGTTTAGAAAGATAAACTTCAGGAAACATTTGTTCCCTCCGTCCTGTTTTCTGATTGCTCCTCCAACAACAAACACACCGCTTGGGACTGAAAGGTCGTGGCCGGCTGCCAACGCTCACACCCACTTCCCTGAGAACCACAGACTCGCCGGCTTCAGCAACAGGATTTGTGGGACGAGGCCTTGAGGTGAAGATCAGTGAGTGAGCAGAGAGAGATGAACTCAGGCGGGACCGAAGGAACCAGGTCAGGAGTTTAAACACTGAACTGAAGATCAGCAGCTTCTCACACACCTGAGGCCAGCCCTCAGTGTGACCAGGTGTGTTCAGGTGTGTGTTCAGGTGTGTGTTCAGGCGCTGCTGGTTAATCACAGTTAACCATATTCTGATATTCTGTTCCTGCTGCCGGACGATCTGTCGTTATAATTCACACTGACTGACTGTCACTGTAGCTCTGATGAGGCTCAGTATATTTGAGCTGCTGAGTTTAAAGTTGATTCAGTCTGAAGTTTAACTTTACATTATTAACGAGATCAGATAATTAAAACCAGGATTAGACTGAAAATCTCACTTTGTCTCAATAGCTTTAAAGTTGTCTTCACTGTTTCTGGACGATGTAACAGCTGCTTCAGCCCTAAATGAGGAACGTGATCAACAGTCCAGCAATTTACCTTTTTAAATTGACCAAAACTTAACTTTTTGATAAATAAAAATCAGCAGCTGAGGGTCAACTGATCGAAGGGGCTGATTGATCACAGGGGCTGATTGATCGAAGGGGCTGATTGATCGAAGGGGCTGATCAGTGTTAACAGTTTCTTTCATGTTTGGCTCCTACAGTCAGCTAACAGCAATGCTAACATTAGCTGCCCAGCTAACTAACGTCTCTGACTCCAGTCCATCAGGGACCCTCGTAAAACACCTCAGACCTGATCTGCAGGATCAATCCTGTTAGCAGCGACACTGTTAGCAGCGGTTAGCCGTTACGTTAGCAACATGTTAAGCTAACGGGTTGTGCAGCGATCAGTGAGAATCCCAGAAGCATCTGAGCTCAGGACATCAATGCTGCTGCCTGCTGGGCTGGGACAGTTTCCCATCAGGGTTCAGGGTTCAGGGTCAGGAGGGGCCAGTCACAGGATGTCCCATCCCAACGGACCAGGCGAGTGACGTATTTCAGACTCAGTGACCTGTAAAACACTGAGGACACACATGTCACATAGAGACACACAGCAGACACACACACACTCAGTGTAATTTATGTATTATCATATATAATATTAACATAATGTAACCTGATGCGTTGTGAGGATTGTGAGCAGAACAAACACCTGCACGTCAAAGACGCTGCTGGATGTCTGCAGCATCAAACCCTCAAACACAACCAGACCCAGACCTCAGGAGGCCCGGACCCACTGGCTCTCTGCAGCACCGCCAGGGTCAGAGTCCGGATGATAAACAGTCCAATGAACTGTCGCAGAGTTCAAAGAGTTTGGGTCCAACGTGTGCGACCCTGCAGGATAATTAATATTCTAATAACCTGATGGGGAGAGTTCAGACGCTGCAGTTTTAATGAATTGTGAACAAGAATAACGAACAAATTATTAATGAGAAGCACAAAATAAAGCAGGAACGACATGTTTATGCAAACTGTCGTCCTCTGGAGGAAACCAGCATGTGTTAAACCTCAGATCAGACCTGGAGCGATGCTTGGTCATTTCGCAGGTTTCGTAAACGCTTTTTTGTGTCGCGTGCAGCACGTGATGAAATGAATAATTCATATTTCACACAGCTCAGAAACACAGAAGCTGCAGGTGACGAGTGTTCGACATGAAGAGACAGACAGGCGCTGAACGTCTCTGGAGTTTACAGCTGCAGCATCACCAGGTTTGAACACTGACGCCGGCGACCTTTGACCCTGAGAGGCTGTAGCCGTCCCTCCTCAGCGAGCAGCAAACCTGCCTCACACGTCTCTGAGCCTGATTCTGTCATAAGACCTCCTCCTCCTCTTCTTGTTCTGTGGTTGCTCTATGGCTGTTCTTCCTCACTGCAGCTCGCCGCTCTGCCCTCTGGGAAACGTTCAGCCCTCCGAAGACAAGTTTGGGGGTAAAACAGATTAACTTTGATATTGTAATGAGGGGGCTTCTCCAGGATGGAAAGCAGGTCATGGCAGCAGAGGATCAAAGACAAACAGTGCTGTATGCTAAGCAGGATTCTGCTCTCCGCCTGGGTGTTTGCCCTGACTCAGAAGTTGTCAGGCAGATTTCACATCCCAGAATACATCAGGAGGCATTTTCAGCTGGTCCGAGCCAAACTGAGTGAGACAGAGCATCCACATGCTAAAACCATGCTAAAAGCTATGCTAATAGAAATGCTAAGAGCTATGCTAATAGCTATGCTAATAGTGCTGGTTTGTGTCTGTCGTGACCCAGTTTTTAAATCGCTGAGCTTTTCTTCTGTGGTGTGTGCCACGTGTAAAGACGCTGTCAGAGAACGTGTTATCACCTTATTTCCAGATATTATATGTGTGTGTTTTAACACTAATGTTTCTCTTTCATGCTGCCACTCTATTTTTTGGGCAAATTGAGGAAATTTTCCAGGAAATCAAGATGTTTTGGGGGAAATTTGGACTTTTTGTGGAAAGTGAGGCCATTTTTTTTTTTTATAAAAGCAGTAGTTTCCTCTTTCCTGACAGTGAACACAGACCTGTTGCAGTGAACGTTTGGTCCAGACCTGAGGCTCAGGGTTAAAGATGGCTGATGGCTCCGGTGTCGCATTAAAACCCTTCAAAGGAATATTTCATGTTGTTACTTCCCGGCAGGCCGCCCACGGGAGCTCGTCCACGGCCAGTGATGTGAGGACGTCGCTTCATTTGAATAATTTTATTGTTTCTGTGCAGAAAAAACGTGAATGTTGGTTTTTATCAAAGAGTCTCTTCACAAATTTGTTCAACTGGACTTTTTTAAGAGCGTTTGTGGAAAATTTCTATTTCTATGTTCAATTTTTTCTATGGGAAAAAATTTAACCTTCAACACAAACTTCAGCATTTTTCATCCTGGACTCTGTTTCCTGGTGTTTTAGTGTCTGAACACTGTTGAACCTGGTCCAGTGTTGATCACCTGTGAGCAGGAACCAGCTGCCCCCCCGTCAGTGTGTGTTTGTCCCCTGACAGACTCAGGTTGTTGTTGTCCACATGATGAAACCTGCTCCTCTGTGTCCTGCTGCAGCTCAGCACAGTAGCTTTAGCTAGTAGCATTAGCTGCAGCCTGTCTGTGTCATGGTATAACTAGATGGTCAAGCTGGTTTGTTTTGGTTTCTGTCGTGTCTTGTGACTTCCCTTTTATTTTGAAGGATCTAACTTCCCTCTCGTTTCAGGTGGCTTGCCCTTCCTCATGTGGTTCCCGCCTGTCTGATTGTCTTCCCCGACCTGATTGTTTCCACCTGTTCCCCATTTCCTATTGTGTATATAAGTCTGCGTCTCCCCCTGTCTCGTGCCAGTTTCGTCGCGTCTGTAAGAACCGAGAACCAGCGTCCTGTCTTGTCAAGTTATCCTGTCCTGAGCAAAATCTAGTCTGTGAGTTATTTGTTACTTTGTTGTATTGTTGAACCTTCTTTCTCTTTAAGAGTGATTTTTGTTTGTTAGCCCATGTGCGTGATTTGTTTGCCTTTTCTAGAGTGATTTTTCGTTTTCTTTTTATCGCTTTGATAGCCAGTTTTAAGGAAGCAGTTAATTTGTTACTTTGTTGTATTCCTCGCCTACGAGTGATTTTTGTTGTACTTTGCTAATAAATTGTATCTTTTGAATTTTGGCCCTGAGTCCGAGTTGTGCTATTGGGTTCAAGAACCGACCTTGTCAGTACAAACTGGCCAGCATGAACCCAGCCGACTCCGGAACTCTTGAGGCGGCCGTTCACGCCCAAGGCGTTAGGCTGAACAGTCAAGAAGACCAGCTCACCTCACTTCATCAGGGAATCAAGGAGCTGGCCGGCAATCAGGAGCTCTTCAAAGCAGGCATGTCAGTCCAGGTGGGGGTCCTGTCAACCCAGGTGCAGCAAATCCTGACTCTCCTCACGGCTGGAGCCGCTCCAGGAACGGAAGCTGCAGCTGTCACCACCACCGTGCAAGCCCATCCCTCCCTCCTGTCTGGAGAATGCTCCACGCCTGGCCCCCTGAAAATACCTCCGGTGGTCTGACGATCAGGCTCATTCATAACAGATCAAATGCACTTTTGATTTCTCGCTCTGCTGCATTCCCTCAGACCGAAAGCAAAGGTGGCCTTTCATGGTCTCTTCATCTCACTGGGAGAGCAAGAAAATACAACGGAGTGGGCCTGGAATCACCTGTCTGTGAGCTCCATCCAGGGTTCATCACGGCTCTGAGGAGGTTTTCGACCCCACCGTGGTGGACAAAGAACGGGCAAGGAAATCCAAGGTTCCATCCATCAGGCAGGAACCAGTAAGTGACTATGAAACCGGGTTTCAGACGCCTGGCTTCAGGCAGTGGATGGAACGAAGCGGCGCTTTTATGACGCTTGAAAGGTTCTTCAGATCAGATCCAGGACCTTTAGTCCCCCTGATCTACCATCACTTAAGTTAGAGGCGTTAATGACCCTAGCCATTAGAACGGACAACCGGCCAGGCACGCCCCAGAAAGCTCGAGCAAGCCGCCCGGTGAGTGGATCAATAGGAGCCGCCAAGAGAGAGGCGGAAGGGAGCGTTGATTCACGGATCTCCAATCGCATGGAGAACCAGTTCGACACGCCCAGCCGCAGAGCCTATGGAGCTGGTGGTGCTGTTGTCTCCGGAGGAACGCTGACATCGACTACAAGAGGGGCGGTGTTTTTACTGTGGAGAGTTGGGACATCTCAGGTTGAAGTGCCCAGTAAAAGACCAGGCTCGCCAGTAGACAGAGAACTACTGGTGAGCCGTTTTGCTTCCTCTCCACCACTATCACGAGCCTTAACTCAAGTGAAAGTCAAATTTCAAGACGCGATAGTCACAGTATCGGCGTTGATAGATTCAGGGGCGGACGAAAGTCTGACGGACTGGGAGGTGGTCCGCCACTGAGATTCCCCACTAGACTATTACCACGACCGCTTGTGGTCAAGGCACTAAATGGCAGTCAGATTTTTAAAATCACGCATCAGGCGGGTCCCATTGAAGTACGGGTGGACACCCATCAAGAATTAATGAATTTTTTCCTATATGACTCCCCCAACCATCCGCTGGTTCTGGGTCTTCCGTGGTTACAGCGACATAATCCAACCATAGACTGGGTTACCGGGCGGTACGGGGTGGGTCAGTTCGCTCCCATGAGTGTGGAGAGGGAGTTGAGAGAGCAACAGATGTCGCTTGAAAATCCAACACAGATCTCTGTTCCCCGCCCAGGTCTCTGCTTCAATCTCTAATTCCGTCCTGGTGCCCAGACGCTATCACGACTTACTAGGAGAAGTGCTTAGTGTCAAGGCCACTTCTCCTCCTCACAGACCATATGACCGTTCCATAGATTTGTCCCGGCGCACTCCATCCCTAAAGGAGTGGCTTACTTTCTGTCAGGTCCCGAGAAAGCCATGAAAGATTACACTAATTCTCGCTAAAGCCGCCTATTCGTCCGCTCTTCCCTTACCAGCAGGAGCGGGTTTTTGTAGCTAAGAAAGATGGTTCGTTGCGCCCGTGCATAGATTATAGTCCGCTTAACGAAATTACCATTAAAAACCGGTATCCCTCCCGTTGATGTCAGAGGCTTTTGATCAGCTGCAGCAAGCCAAAGTCTTTACCAAACTAGATCTTCGAAACGCATATCATCTAGTTCGGATTCGGGAGGGGGACGAATGGAAGACGGGTTTTAATACGCCTAGCGGACATTATGAGTATTTGGTAATGCCGTTTGGACTCACGAATGCCCCGGCTGTGTTCCAGGGCATGATTAACGAAGTACATGATTTTCTAAACCAGTTCGCTTACGCTATTCAGGACGACATCCTGATCTTTTCCGCCGACCTGGACTCGCACGTACATCACGTACGGATGGTTCTTCAGCGATTGCTGGAAAATCAGTTGTACGTCAAAGCGGAAAAGAGCAAATTCCATGCCGATTCTGTATCTTTCCTGGGCTTCATCGTAGCCCCCGGGAAGATTCAGATGATCCGCAAAGTCAGCGCTGTGGCTCAGTGGCCGGTCCCGGATAGCCGTAAGAAAGTTCAGCAATTCCTAGGATTTGCTAACTTCTACAGACGGTTTATCCGGAACTTCAGCGCTACAGTCGCCTCTCACCACCTTAACCTCCTAAAACTACTGCTCCTGTCACCTGAAGCCGCCAAGGCTAATTAAATTAAAACAGCTTTTACCTCAGCCCCCATATTATCTGTTCTGACCCTGCACGGCAATTTGTGAGGCGATGCATCCAGCTAAGGGTGGGGGCGATTCTAAGTCGCGAACGCCAAGAGAGGAGATAATAAACTTCATCCGCGGCGATTTCTATCAAGCAGAACTTTCTGCAGCGGAGAGGTAAATTATGATATAGGTGACAGAGAGCTACTGGCGGTTAAGATGGCTTTAGAAGAGTGGCGACATTGGCTAGAAGGAGCGCAGCATCCTTTTGTAGTCTGGACTGACCACAAGAATTTAGAGTATGTTAGGAAGGCAAAAAGGCTTAATTCACGCCAGGCTAGATGGTCACTTTTCTTTAATCGGTTCAACTTTGTCCTGTCATATAGACCGGGGTCGCAGAATGGGAAGCCGGATTTTGTCCCGTCTGTTCAACCCTGAACCACCTGCCAAGGAGTTAGAATTCCATCCTACCACCCCGACCGCGGTGGTAGGAGCTGTCTCGTGGCAGATAGAGTTCGAGGCCAGCGAGCAATGGAGGAGCCCACCACCTAGAGGATGCCCAAGGAACCGCTTTGTTTGTTCCGGGCGGCTCTGCGCCTCAGGTAATCCACTGGGGCTCATACCTCGCCTCTACCTGTCATCCCGGAATCAAACGAACCGTGTGGGTCATATCCCAACGGTTCTGGTGGCTGGCCATGGACCGCGAAGTACGGGAATATGTGGAGGCATGTACGGTTTGCGCCAGAAATAAGACCGCTTCTGGGGCACGGATGGGGATTGTTACAGCCACTTCCAGTGCCAACCCGCCCGTGGCGGAAATTGGCGGACTTTGTTTACGGGGTTCTAGTGTCAGACGGACACCACCATTCTGACAGTGGTGATGACAGGTTTTCTAAATGACACATTTCATTGGTGTTGCTAAAGTTGCCCTCAGCCAAAGGAAACGCAGAAATTACATACTCAACGTGTTTCGTATTCATGGTTTTCTCCAGCGGTACGTATCGGGACAGGGGCCCCAGTTCCTGTCACACTCCCAAAGGAGTTCTGCTCATAGGCGCATGTGAGCCTGTCTTCTGGATACCAATCTTGAGTCAAATGGCCAGGCTGGAGCAGCTAAACCAGGAATTGGGAGACATGCCTGCGGTGTTCTTGGTGTCACAGGAACTGGCTTCCTGAGTAAAACATGGCCTGGGTGAATTTTGCCCATACTCCGCTTCCACCTCCGCCACGGAATGTTCTGCTCCAGTGTGTGTTCGATACCAGCCCCCTGTTCCCGGACCTAGAGGGGAGATCTCGGTGTCATCGCCCACGCCTTATGAAACCGGGCGGGTGTCGCCGCTGCCTGGGCAGCTGCGCTGGCCGGATGTTGCTACAAAGGGCAGCCGGATGAAAAAGGCGGCCGATCGCAGACGGCGCCCGGCTCCAACCTACCAGCCGGACCAGAAGGTGTGGCTGTCAGCCCGGGATCTTCCCTTCTGCATTGAGTCCAAGAAGCTGGCCCTCGATTTAGGGGCCCATTCTCGATTTCGGCGGTCACGACCTCCGCTGTTCGGGTTGCGTCTGCTCGTCCTTGAGGGCATCCGGATGTTTCATGAGTCGTGATTAAGCCCGTTAAGGAAAGTCAGATGGTTCTAGCAGTCAAGCCCCCCACCCCCGGATGGTGGACGGGGGTCCGGTATATTCGGTAAAGAAATTATCGTGTGCTCCAGGGGCCGGGGCAGACAATTTTTGGTGGACTGGGAGGATAATGGCCGGAGTCCATTTTAACCCGCTAGTTTTATTATGGATCCAGACCTCATCACGGAATTCACCAGTTCATCCACAGAATCCTGCTGTTGGGAGCCATTCCAGACGGGGTACGTCATGGTATAACCAGATGTCAAGTTGGTTTGTTTTGGTTTCTGTCGTGTCTTAGACTTCTTTATTTTTGAAGGATCTAACTTCCCTCTCGTTTCAGGTGGCTTGCCCTTCCTCATGTGGTTCCCGCCTGTCTGATTGTCTTCCCGACCTGGGATTGTTTCCACCTGTTCCCCATTTCGCTTCTGTGTATATAAGTCTGCGTCTCCCTGTCTCGCGCTGAAATTGTCAGCGTCTGTAAGAACCGAGAACCAGCGCCCTGTCTTGTCAAGTTATCCTGTCCTGAGCAAATCTAGTCTGTGAGTTATTTTGTTACTTTTGCTGTATTAGTTGAACCTCTTCTTTAAGAGTGATTTTTGTTTGTTAGCCCATGGCGGTGATTTGTTTTTGCCTCTTTTCTAGAGTGATTTTCTGTTTTCTTTTATCGTGGCTTTGATAGCCAGTTTTGCTGAAGCAGTTAATTTGTTACTTTGTTGCTGTATTCCTCGCCATTTAAAGTGATTTTTGTTGCACTTTACACAATTGTATCTTTTGGAATTTTGGCTCTGAGTCCGAGTTGTGCTATTGGGTTCAAGAACCCACCTTGTCAGTCTGCAGCAGCTCTCTCCTGTAGTCTGCAGCTTGTTTCATGTTTCTGCTTTAAATCATGTGATTTAACAACAATCATTGATTGATGAGTTAACATCCTGTCAGACCTCAGTTTGGTTTCAGCTGTGCATCAGATCATTTCCCATCATCCCTCTGACAACAGACACAGAGTGTGCTGAGTTCACAGACGTGACCGAGCGTCTGAAATCAGCTTCTGCTCGTCGATGTGAGGAGAATCTGTAAGAGAATCTGTCGGGTTTCCTCGAGGCCCCACCTGCTCCACTCAAGTCGAGCTGACGGTGGAAATATTGGAAGTTATTCCAGAAAAAGCCTCTAGAAAATCTGGTTTTTCAGAAACAAAGTGGATGAAAATAAATTCAAATTCAGAGAAAATGTGTTTCACCTTGTTCAGACGTTAGAGTCTAGTGTGTGTGTGTGTGCGCATGTGTGTGTGTCCTGTGAACAAAGCCTCTGTTGAATGGATGTAATATCTACTTCCTGTGGAGTTGAACTGACAGAAGCGTCTGGATGAAAAAATTCAGCCCTTTCCAACTGAACGCACACACAGCACACACGCACACACACACGCCAAGAGCACACATGCGCTACAGCACACACACATGCTGCCACACACACACACACACACACAATAATACACACTGCTGACAGACAGATGAAACATTAAATTTCCAGGAAGGATGATTGGAGGTCAGATGTTTGCTGCCGTGGTTACCGCCTCAGGTAAATCATTGATTATCCCCCCCACCTCTAAATCCTTCCTCTCCTTCCCTCTCCTCCTTAACTCCCCATCATCTTTTTGTCTCCTTCCCCTCTTCTTCCTCCCCTTGTTCTCTCTTTCTGCCTTGTCTCCTCCTCCCCTCTCTATCCTCCCCATCCTTCCTCTGCCTCATTTCCTCCTCTCCTTTCCTCTCCTCCTCTTTTTATTTCCTGTTCTTCATTTTCCTCCTTATCTTCCTCTTCGTGTTATTCAGTCTTGACAGACTGAATTGGGGTTGTGGGGAGGAATCCAAGATGGCGTCTGATTAGGATCAGTTAATTAGTCCCCTGATTGCAGCAGCAGAGTGGAGGTTCACATTCTATCAGAGCTGATCTACACATGCTGATACGAGTGTGAATCATACAAAGTCAAATTAATTCCACTGCATTAATATGAAGATCATCTGTCCTCAAGACTGTGTTTCTCCGAATCAAGACCGAGGGGGGGGGCTAGGGAGAGGAGGAGGCTGTGCGGGAGGAGGGGGGGTTGGGGGATTGTGGGGGAGCAGGGGGAGAAATGTGTCTCCTCTCGTGTTCAGGCTGAAAACACATTTGTTTAGTTCAGTTCCAACTTTCCAACTCTCGATGTGATCATGTCTGTGGTTTGAGCTGATGAGCGGTGCGTTTTACAACGCAACATGAATGCAGCGCTGAGTCGTTACTGAGACATTAACGAGTTTCTGGTCTCAGTCGTTAGTTTGACATCTCCTTTGGCGCAGCAGGGCGTTTGTTTTGTGAATGGCTGTCCCATTTAGGGGGAACCAGACGATAAGAGCAGGGGGTGATATCTTTAGATTGACAAGTTGTTACCACGGCGACCGTCACTCAGGATGGAGGTGTGACAATGGTTATAAGCACGACAGCTTCGCTGTTCTATGTCCAAATACACCAAATCACCTCTGGGTCCAGAAACCAGATGGCAACATGGCTTCTAAACGATTAACCGTCACCATGACGATGGTCGTTATGTCTCTCTGCGTTTAACTCTTAACGAGTTCTGTAACGAGTTTAGGAAACAGGGTGTGAACCAGGGACATGGGGCTGCAGGAGGACGTTTGGGTCAAAGATCCAAGTTTCCAGGATGAGAAAGTCAAATTCAGGGAATACACTTCAAACACACACACACACACACACACAGCAGCTGAGGGAGTGTGTGTGTGTCTGTCTGAGTTTGTCACGCGTCGTCGTTTGTGTTCCTGAAGGGAGGCTGACAGGCGCGATGACAGGCGGTCTCCCGGCTGTCAGGACGGAGGGAAAAAGCAGGAGATGAATCTCAGCTTCAAAACGGTGGGAGAGCGGTGGGTTGGTGTGGGGGGGGGCACACGGGGGAAATGTGTGGGGGAAACGTTCCCCTTGTTGCCGGCAGAGCTTCAGTCACGTTAAACGGTGGCAGGAATGTGCAGAAGAAGCAGCGGAGTTTACTCCGTTTCTCAGTTTCACTTCACACAGTCACAGTCGGTTCATCCAGGAAGTTACTGTCAGCTGAGCAGGAAGTGCTGAGCAGGATGTGCTGAACAGGAAACAGTGAAGCTCCATCACTGCAGCTCCGTCAGTGAAACCACGACCTTAAACCTGAGGGACGGGCATCATTGACCTGGACGCCTGCTGGTGCAGAGGCGTGTGCACAGATGACAGGAAATCACATGAGCTCAGCAGCAGGAAGCTGCCATTGATCAGATTTGATAGAACTTGTTGCTGCTAGCTGCTAACTAGCATGGAAGACTAGCTAACCCATCTGTGTCAATGACTGTTTGGTCCCTGCAGCATTAGCTAATCAGACTGCTAGCTGCACGGCTAACTGAGCCAACTAGCTGTGAGTTATTCTACCCTAGTTCTTCTGTCTTTGCTTCTTTCTGAGATGAATCAGGTCTGTGTGTGCTGAATGCCTCGGCCCCACTCAGCTGCTGCGCGGCTGCAATCCGCTCAGTTCCTGTTTGTTTCCGAGCCGACGTGCAGACTGATGTGTGTAATCCAATGTCCTGCATGACCCGCTCAGGTGTGTTTGTGTCAGTGTCGCCCGTTCTGCTACATTAAATACATTTGTGCTCCGGTGTCACAGAGATAAACCCCATGCACGGGTCGCTGTCCTCTGAGGCCGCGGCGACCCATTTACCAGCATGGAGAGTGATGTGTTTATCGGCGAGGCAGCAGACCTGAGCGCAGTTAAATGTCTGTAAAATAAACCCAGCATGCACTGGGAGGGCAGCCATGACCGGTTCACTATCAGCTGCAGCCTGAGACAGATAAAAGCACACACACACACACACACACACACACAGAGAAAGCCTGCAGAGAACATACAGCTCCATGATGATCACACAGGAAGCTCAGTGGTTTTCAGTGATTTAAACAGTGATGAACTCATCAGGTCACACAGGAGCTGAAACCAATCATCCAATGAGCTGCTGGCGGCCTCAGGTGTGGTTGAGGTGTGACGACAGCAGGTTTAGGTTAGCGTAGCTGTAGCATCAGATCAGAACGACACTGACGGCTTTGATCCACAGGAAAGATGTTTAATTCTACTTTGTCCTATGGTTTCTTGATCTGATTGGCTGAAGTCAGCAGTAATTGACAGGTGGTTCATCCAATCACCTGCCAGGGTTTGGTGTTTCAATCTGTGCCAGGTGAACCTCTCAAAGGTTCAGAGTTTAAACACTGGTGACTGAACGTGGGGACAGTCGCTGCTGCACAGCCTCAAATAGCAGATTGTTAGCACTGGCTGGCACTGTTGTCAGACACGGTGCTAACATCATGCTCACTGTGTTTCCTCAGGGACCATTCTAACAGCAGGTATGATAGCGTTACTTTAGTTTAGCGTGTTAGCATGCTAACATTAGCTAAATATTAGTAAGCAGGGTGCAGCTGAGGCTGATGGGAAAGTCATGAGTCCTGCAGGTTTGTGCACCAATGCTAACAGGCTGATGTTTAGCATGTATCACGTTGATGATCTTAGCTTAGCGTGTTGCTGAACTTGGCCCTCATGTCCTTTTGCTGCGCGTACACGAGTCAGAGGAGGCTTTTCATTTCAATAGCAAGCTAACGGTGAGACGATGAATGTGTCGGCTTCCTCTCTGAGCGTGTTGAGCCTCGCTAAGCCTCCACTCTGCTGCTGCAGGGTCACAACAAACGGCTCCGTGTCTCATAATGAAGCTGCTCTAATCTCCTGTTTTGGGGTCTGAAAAGCCGTTTTTGTGTGCAGTGTTTTCTTTGGGAAAAACTCATCAGTGGCCACAAAGCAGTTTGGAGTTTAAGCCCTTCAGAAAGTGGCAGAACGAGGCCAAGCAGACAGATGGCATAATTCAGGTCCAAAATAGAAAACCCATTAACGGCGAGCACGCAGATTCGTCTGCAGTGTCCGACTCAGACTGCCTCAGTGACCCCCGACCAAGTCCTTGCCTTTCTAATTGAATCGCTTCATTTCCTCCTCCTCCTCCAGTCTCATCGGACACACTCACCCTCAGACTCTTCTTCTTCTTCTTCTCTGAATAACGCTGAGTAGCTGAGAGAGAATCCTCATATCTGCCGGCTCTGGGATTACGAGCCGCGGTATAAAGCTGCCAGAGGTAATTGGTTTTGGGTGTGTGTAGGAGCTTTTGGGAGGGTTTCTGTGAAAGGAAAACTCCTGGTGGGGGCACAAAGTTTGTCAACTCACCACGCTAATGGAGGTAAACACTGTCAGAAAGGCTCCTGAAGACGCTTTTCAAGGAGTCTCAGCTGTACAAGATTAAGATGGAGCTGAGAGCAGCCGGGGGGAGGAGGAGGAGGAGGAGGAGGAGGGATCAGCCTCCACATGGAAATGAGGCTGCATGCAATTTTAATGCTGCAAATTACATTTACATTTCACATTGAAGGCGTTAAGTTCCCTCTGTGCTCCAGAGAGGAACGAGGAGGACGTCTCCAGAGCGACGACATGGTGGGACGCTGGACCACAGACTGGTGAAATCAGGAGTTCAGGAGTTCACTTTAAACTCATAATTCAGTATTACATTGATCACACATTGATCATTCCTAAGATAATAAGACATGAAATAACTTAAAAGGCCAAACTTTGCATCGTGTCCTAAAGCCGACTCAGTGCCTGTCTCTTTTAGTCACTTCCTGTTTTATTTTGAAGAGGCTCCTCCTCTTGTGTTTTCTTGTGTTTTCTCACCTGTGTTGTTAATTGGTTAATTGGCTTAATCCGTGTCTTGTTGCCCTCCCTGTTGTATAAATCACTTCCTTTGCTCTTCGTCTGATCGTCTCCTCTCATGTGCCGTTGTGTCAGAGTGTTTCCCAGTGTCTCCTGGTGTTTCCCAGTGTCTCCTGATGTCTCCTGGTGTTTCCCAGTGTCTCCTGGTTTCTCCTGGTGTTTCCTGGTGTTTCCCAGTGTCTCCTGATGTTTCCTGGTGTTTCCCAGTGTCTCCTGGTGTTTCCCGATGTCTCCCGGTGTCTCCTGGTGTCTCCTGGTGTCTCCTGGTGTTTCCCGGTGTCTCCTGGTATTTCCTGGTGTCTCCTGGTGTTTCCTGCCTCACTTTCTTGTGTTTTGGGTTCATGGTTTCACAGACTTCGTACCCTGCCTGAGCCTTTCGGATCTGTTTGCAAGATGTTAAACTGATCAATTAGCTGTGAGCTCAGTCACAGTTGCTCCACTTTGCTTCTTTACCACTTCCTTCCTGTTTTGATGCAACGACCTTTGACTGATGGGAATCCTGTCATTTAAAGACCTTTTCAGTCTTTAAGCTAATTAATTCTCAGTCTGATGCTGATGCTCGTCCCACCGAACAGTCACACAGTTGCACTGATCGAATATAAATATGGAAATTATCATTCATTTTGACATTTTGGGCTCATATCTCGGCTGCAGAGTGTTTCAGCAGCACATCTTTAACAGTTCGACAGAAATGGACCCGTCGTCCGTTGGGCAGCATGGAATTACTGCTGCCATCAGACGTCAGCAACTCAAAGGGCCGAGAGTCTGAGGGAGGACAGCCCTTTTGTCATGCTGTGATTCGTTATTCTGAAAGTTTGACTGTGTGAAAGAGACGTGATGCTGACGACAACCTGATTGTTGACTAACAGCATCTCATACACAATCGTAAAAGATTGATTTCAGTTTCTTCTTCTTCTGTGAAATGACGACCGATCGATAACAGATGCAGTCTGAGTCGTTCTGTTGCAGCTGAGTTGTTGGACTCGTCAGATCCTTCCATGTCACCATGTTCCTGACGTCTCGCAGAGACCATCTCTCAGGTCACACAGACCCAGACTCCAGGGTGTTGCCATGGTGACGGAATGAGCTGTCGCCATCAGCAGGTCCCTGTGTGTGACTCGCTGTTGCAGTAAAGTGAGAGATTGACTGAAGGTTTTTACATGTCGAGGACACAAACCTGGGGGTCCACATGGCTCGCTGGGACCCCCCCACAGGGATCTCACTGGTTACACAGATGGTGCAAGAGTCACAGTGTGTTTCTGAGGCATCACGAGGATTCACCTACACCGTCGGGAGTTGTCAAAGAGCACGGAGCTGCAAACCTCTGCAGGAGCGTCCATGGGATGAATGTGAACTAACTTTGTGACTTGAGTCAGTGATTTAGGTCAAACTCCCGATGCGTGGCAGGAAGTTGATTAATTTCCTGTTTATCAGACCACAGATGAGACAAGAACTGAGACCGGAGTGTTTCTGGGGGCCTGGATGATTAATGAAACATCACAAAAACACAGCTTGACTCTGTGGCATGTTAGCCATGTAGCTAGTCCTAGTCCTGTTAGATCGCTCTGCTGGGACCAGACAGACCCTCAGAGACCGACAGAGGTCTGTTCGATGACAGCTGCTCTGCTAGCGCACCAGCAGCTCCTAGTCTGTGCAGAGTCAGTAGGACTGCTAGCTGCACGGCTATCCTTGCTAACCTGGCTAACTAGCTAACAGAGCAGCAGACACTGTTCTTTATAAAATATGATCTGGTTTCCCCCTAAACCATTAAAACTAGTGATGAACTTGAGTTTCTGTGCAGCAACACAAAGACGCAACTTCTGCTGCTGTGGTCACATCCTTCCTGTCAGCTGTGGAGGTGCATCCTGCAGAGGTGTGTCGTGATACCTGCATCCAGGTTCTTTCAGTGGTTTTAGCACTGAGAGCTGGAGACGTGAACCTGACAACCAGTCCAGCTTGCTCACACCCAACATTTGTTCTGAGGAACCAAATGTGTGAACAGGTCAAAGGTCAAAAGCTGTCTATGACACACTGCAGCGAGCGAAACCTCCAAACATGGGCTAAGGAACCAAACATGAAGCCTCATCAGGACCGGCTAACTTCTGCACTGTGTTTAGGCTGAGATGGATTCGCTGAAGAGTCCTTACAAGGATAGACAGATATGTGCGTGTGTGTGTGTTGGTGCTCTGCCAAAAATGACAAAAATGTCCCAGAAATGTCAAAAAATAAACAGTCTTAAAACTTTCCAAAGTGTTCCCTGGCCCCTGCTCACTCTCTGGAGGCTGAGACACTGTGTGTGTGTGTGTGTGTGTGTATGTGTGTGTGTGTGAATTTGAATCTGCCTGTGAGCGAATCGTTCTTCCTCTGTCAGTGGTACGAGCGCCTGTCTCAAGGTCTCAGCCGCCCGCTCTGAGAATAAATCCCGCCTCCTTTGATTGACAGCCCAGCGTAGAGCTGAATCCCCAATCCCAGCATGCTCTGCTCCGCCCTGCACCGCCGGCTCACGCTGTGCTTTGTGGCGTGAGATCCCCCCCCATGGGTTTGAATCCCAGCCAGAGAAGAAGAAACATGATGTTAACCTTCACAAACTGAGACTGACGGTTAATTTAAACACACCTGACACCGACACACTGCGAACACACACCTTATTATCTATAAAATCAATATTCAGCTCTGTGTGTGTGTGTGTGTGTGTGAACAGAGGATGTGAGCTCAGCTGCAGAGGATGAAAATCCTCCTGCTGCTCTTCTTCTACTGTCAAAACCTGCTCTGTGTGTGTGTGACAGTCCTGAGAAGCCAAGGAAGGGTTTAGAGGCATCAGGCTGTCAGGGCTGAGACACACACACACACACACACACACACACACACACACACACACAGCTAGTGTAGTGGAACAATATGCAGAATGACAGAAAACACATCTGCTGGGAGACAAGCTTGTTTACACCTGGCCTCTGGAGTGTGTGTGTGTGTGTGTGTTTGTGAGTGTGTGTGCAGTTGCAGCAGAGAGGAAGCAGACATATGGTCATGCAGATGGTGCTCAACTGTGGGGAGATAGACAGTGTGTGTGTGTGTGTGTGTGTGTGTGTGTATGTGTGTCACTTCTGTCCGATGCCACATCTGGTGCAGGTTGGCAGGACCCGAAGAACAAAGCGCGTGTGTGTGTTTGCTCTGGTAACTTTGTGAGGACCAGCAAGTCCTGCAGAGAGAGAGCAAGTAAAATATGTAAGAATAAAGTAATCAGAGTATTCAGAGTAACAGTAGTGTTTGTAGTCAGATGTAATGAGAGTATTCAGAGTTAAGTCGAGAGTTGTGATTGGGGCACAGAGCAGCAGCTCTGACCAATTAGAGACAAGGAAACGTTCCTCCTCTCCCTCCTCCTCTTTTGCCTCCTTTGCTCCCTTCCCTCCTTCTCTCATGTTTACTTACTTTTCTCCTTTCTCCTTCCCTCCATCCTCCTTAGTTTCCTCATTTCCTTATTCACTCTCCTCCTCTACCTTCCTTCCTTGCATCCTTAACCACTGTCCTCTCTTCCTCCTTACCTCTTCTTTCCTCACCCTCACATTTCTTCCTCCTTCCTTCATTCCCCCTTCTTCCTCTTCACCTCCTCTTGTACATCTTTCCTTCCTTCCTTTCCTCTACTGTTACCTTACCTGTTTTGTTTCTTTCCTTCCATCCTCCCTCCTTCTCTCTCCTCCTTGATGTTTCCTTGTCATCCTTATCTCCTTCATTTCCTTCCCTCCCCCCTTGTCCTCTAATGTTTCCCCTCTCTCCCATTACCTTCACTCCTCCCTCCTTCCCTCCCTCCAATCTGCTGCTCCCAGCATGCACCTCTTCCACAGATGGCTCTCCTCTGGTCGATCCCTCGCTCTGCAGGAGGAGGAGGAGGAGAGGAAATAGACCTCTGTTGGTGAGAAAGAGGAGCAGGTTGTGACTGTGGAGTCTGAATTAACGACCCGTTGAGTTTCAGCGACCAATGAGGAAACACTGATCAGATCATAAACAAACAAACACACTGATAGATCGGTTTCAATGAGAGTTTTACTGATTAATCAGTCAATAATGAACCGATCAGGAGGAGTCAGAGGTCGACTGGAAACAAGAAGAAATGATGATATGACCTTCAAATGAGAAAACTGATCTTCAGATCAGTTTATTGACGATCAATACTTATTAACAAATAACAGAGTTTATTAAACCAGGTAAAAACAAAACAAACACATTTTAAGGAGTTTAATTAGAGGAAGTGAAGCAGCGACCACAGGCACTGTGATGGGAGTGAAACAGGAAGTCATGTGATGAGTAACAACCAATCAGGTGCTATGATTGGTCAGCTATAATAACACTGTGATCACAGACGGATGCTCAGAGATAAAGGTGTTCTCTCAGTGACTCCTCCCCTCGTCTGTGATTGGCTTTAGAGATAATTTCATTTGGCGGCGCAGAAACAAACCTCGTCGTCTCCATGGAAACATCAGGCCTCTGTTCTCCACACCTCCGCCCGTTGCTCTGCTCGCTCCCTCTGCACCCCGACATGGTAACTGTCCAGATGGTTAAGCTCCAGCAGCTTCTCCGTCTCTGACTCCATCCTCCATCCATCTCGCCGTGTGATGGATGGCGCCGGCTGCTGTGCTCCACAAATCGCTCCTCAGAGTCCAGAAACCACGACTGCTGCGTGGACGATGGCCTCCGTCAGCTGCTGCCAAGACGTTTGATCATATTTAGGTCGACCTCAGGGAAACGAGGGAGCTGCACAGAATAACAGAAACACCTGAAAGTCACATGATCCCCAACAGATGCTTCGAGCTGTGTGACGAGACGGACAAAATATCTGAGGTGGCTCATTTCTGCCTTAATTTGAGCCTTAATGACCGTTTTAGCACCGGCTTGTTGTTGTTGTTTGCTGTTTTGTTGTTTATAGAAATGAGGAGAGGATCATCACCCATCCATCATCCATCCATCATCCATCATCACCCATCATCCATAATCATCCATCATCATCATCATCCATCATCACCCATCATCCATAATCATCCATCATCATCATCATCCATCATCATCCACCATCCATCTATCATCATCCACCATCCATAATCATCCATCATCCATCATCATCATCCATCATCATCCACCATCCATCCATCATCATCCACCATCCACCATCATCATCCATCATCATTATCCATCATCATCCATCATCATCCACCATCCATCCATCATCATGCACCATCCATCCATCATCATCCATCACCCATCCATCATCATCCATCATCCATCATCACCCATCATCATCATCAGCATCCATCAGCATCCATCATCACCCATCATCCATCATCCATCCATCATCATCCACCATCCATCATCATCCATCATGATCCATCATCCATCATCCAACATCCATCATCATCCATCATCATCCACCATCCATCCATCATCATCCACCATCCATCATCATCATCATCCATCATCATCCACCAGCCATCATCATCCACCATCCATCATCATTCATCATGCATCATCATTCATCATCCATAGGCCTCGCAGTGAGCTAGTTGGACAACCTGACAGGAATTACAATAGTCCAGCCTTGAGGTAACAAATGCGTGGACTAGCTTTTCGGCATCATTTTTGGACAGGATACTCCTAATCTTAGCTATGTTGCGCAAGTGAAAGAAGGCAGTCCTAGTGACCTGCCTAATATGGGACTGATAGGACATATCCTGGTCAAATATGACTCCCAGGTTCCTCACGGTAGAACTGGAGGCCAGGGTAACACCATCCAAAGTGACCGCAAGGTCAGATAACCTGTCTCTGAGGTGTTTAGGCCCAAACAAAATCACCTCAGTTTTGTCTGTATTTAGAAGCAGAAAATTATAAGTCATCCAGGCCTTAATGTCTGTCAGACATGTCTGAAGTCTGACTAATTGATCTGTTTCTTCTGGTTTCATAGATAAATATAGCTGTGTATCGTCCGCGTAGCACTGGAAATTTATGTTGTGCTTCCTAATAATATTGCCTGCATGTATAGGGAGAACAACAATGGTCCAAGCACAGAACCCTGTGGAACTCCATGATTAACCATTGTGTGAACGGACGAGTCGTTATTAACATGGACAAACTGGAATCTGTCGGATAGATAAGATTTAAACCAGCTTAGTGCTGTTCCTTTAATGCCAATGACATGTTCTAGTCTCTGTAGTAGGATACTGTGATCGATGGTATCAAATGCAGCACTGAGGTCCAGCAGGACAAGTAAAGAGACGAGGCCATTGTCAGAAGCTATTAGGAGGTCGTTGCTAACCTTAATGCCCCAATGCTGTTTCTGTGCTGTGATTTATTCTAAATCCTGACTGAAATGCTTCAAATAAACTGCTCCTCTGCAGGTGATCACATAACTGATCAGCCACTGCCTTTTCAAGGATTTTAGAAATAAAGGGGAGGTTGGATATTGGTCTGTAGTGTGCTAAAACACCAGGGTCAAGAGAAGGCTTTTTGAGTAAAGGTTTGATGACAGCAACCTTAAAAGCCTGTGGAACATAACCTGTTAGTAATGACAGATTGATCTGGTCTAATATAAAAGTGCCAATCAGGGGCAAAACATCTTTGAGAAGACGAGTTGGGATGGGGTCCAACAGACAGGTTGAGGGTTTGGATCTAATGATTGTTGAGGACAGTTCAGTGACATCTATAGGAGAGAAGTGGTCCAGAGATAAATTAGGGCCTGCAGACATTTCAGGGGCTGCTGCAGATGACACACATGGATCTCTAACAGTTGAAGAGAGTGCGTAATGAATTCTTTCTCTAATATCTTTGATTTTACTAGTAAAGAAATTCATAAAGTCATTGCTGCTGAGAGCTGAGGGAATAGTTGGCTCAACAGAGCTGTGACTCTTTGTCAGCCTGGCTACAGAACAGAAACAGAAACCTGGGGTTATTCTTATTTTCCTCTATTAATTTGGAATAATAGGCAGTTCTTGCCTTATGCAGGGCTGATTTGTATGTTATAATACTATCTTTCTAGGAAAGGTGAAATTCTTCTATATTAGTGGATTGCCACTTCCTCTCTAACTTTCGTGAGGACTGTCTTAAAGTGCGTAACTGTGTGTCAAACCAGGGAGCTAGCTTCCTCTGCTTGATGGCTTTCTTATTCTGTTTCAAAGGGGCCACATTATTCAGTGCTGTGTGCAGTGTAGCTGCAGTATTATCAACAAGATAATCTATATGTGCTGGACTAGTAGTTAGGCTGCTACCCTCTGTTGTAATGGCACGTGGCATAGAAATAATTTTGGAAACAGCATTATCAAAGAGACACCGACTGTAGGTAGTCTCCCTGCCAAATGCTGAGAAGTTCATGATTGTGAACTGAAATGTTATTAAAAAATGGTCAGATAAAAGAGGGTTCTGGGGAAACACTGTTAAACGTTCAGTTTCTAAGCCATATGTCAAAACAAGATCGAGGGTGTGATTAAAGCAGTGAGTTGGTTTGTTAACGTTTTGAGAAAAACCAATTGAGTCTAAAACTGAGTTAAAGGCATTCCTAAGGCTGTCATTGGTGTCATCTACATGAATGTTGAAGTCAACCACTATGATTACTTTGTCTGAGCTGAGCACTAGTTGAGATAAAAAGTCAGGGAATTCAGATAAAAACTCTGAATAAGCAGCAGGCGGACGATACACAACCACAAACAGAACTGGTTTCTCTAATCTATCTATCTATCTATCTATCTATTAGGGTGGCAGAGACTGAGAGTGAGGGACTCAAACGTTTTAAACCCAGGCTTAGGTCTGGGATTGATTAGTAAACCTGAGTGGTAGATTGCTGCCACTCCTCCTCCTCGGCCTGTGCTTCGAGGAATATGGTGATTAATGTGACTGGCAGGGGTCGACTCATTTAAACTAACATATTCTTCCTCCTGCAGCCAGGTCTCAGTAAGACAAAATAAATCAATGCAATGATTGGTAATCAAATCATTTACTAACAGGGATTTAGACAAGAGAGATCTGATATTTAATAATCCACATTTTATTGTGGTGTGTTTAGGTCCAGATACCTTGGTGGTATTAATTCTTGTGAGGTTTTTATGAATAATACCTCTTGCATTGTTTGCCCTAGGTAGTTTGGGTGGACGAGGGACAGACACAGTCTTTATAGGAAACTGGGGGTAGTGGTGGTCATGGGAGGGTGACAGCTCTAAGGAAACTGCAGAGAAGCGTGTAGGACTGCAGCTCTGCCGCCTGGTCTCTGCTCTGGTTTGTCAGGTTTTAATATATTTTGCCATATTTCTAGAAATGAGAGCTGCTCCACCCAAAGTAGGATGAATACCGTCTCTCCTAATGAGACCAGGTTTTCCCCAAAATGGTTTCCAATTATCTATAAAGGCCACGTCGTTTGCTGGACACCACCTCGACAGCCAGCGATGGAATGACGACATGCGGCTAAACATGTCGTCACTGGTCAGATTGGGCAGGGGTCCAGAGAAAACTACGGAGTCCGACATTGTTTTGGCAAACTTACACACCGACTCAATGTTAATTTTAGTGACCTCCGACTGCCGTAACCGGATGTCATTTCCGCCGACATGAATGACAATTTTATTGAATCTACGTTTATCCTTAGCCAGCAGTTTCAAATAGGATTCAACGTCGCCCGCTCTGGCCCCGGGGATGCATTTAACTGTGGTTGCCGGCGTCTCCAACTTCACATTGCGCAAAATAGAGCTGCCAATAACCAGAGTCTTTCCGTCAGCGGGTGTGTCGCTGAGTGGGGAAAATCTGTTGGAAACGTGAAGCGGTTGGTGGTGAACCGTGGGCCGTTGTTTTGGGCTACGTTTCCTTCGGACTGCCACCCAGCCAGGGTGGCTTCCCAGCTGCTCGGGAGCTGCTGGGGGACGGCTAACGGGAGCTACCCTAGGATCGCTAGTGAAAGCTACGCTGGGCAGGTTCGCACTGGCTACTGGGGACCGGCTAGCTAACGCTACAGGGGGGGCTTTCAATGATGCGGAGCCGTGCCTCTACTTCCTTAAGCCTCGCCTCCAAAGTTATAAGAATGCTGCATTTAGTACACATGTCATTATCTCTAAAGGAGGTCGAGGAGTAACTATACATCCCGCACACAGAGCAAAAGGAGAAGCAGGGGAAGAGAGAGCAGCCATTGCTAGTGATCAAACGAGCTAACCAGAGGGGAAAAGTGGAAAGGAAGCGTAAAATCCCCAAAAAGCCGTGTGACACAGGTGTTTAGCAAATGTATATGCACCAATTCAATGCAATGAATCACCGTGGTGAAATTAAATGTTTTAAACCAGAAATGTTTTAGCAGTTGACGACGCTACAGCACGCTACAATCCACCACAGTGCAAAGACAACAATAGGAAGTGACGCAATACGTTACCCACACAGACATTCAGTTGTGTACATCCATCATCATCCATCATCCTTCATCATCCACCATCCATCATCATCCATCATCATCATCATCATCCATCATCACCCATCATCCATAATCATCCACCATCCATCCATCATCACCCATCATCCATCATCAACCATCCATCATCATCATCCATCATCATCCACCATCCATCCATCATCATCCACCATCCATCATCATCATTATCCATCATCATCCACCAGCCATCATCATCCTCCACCATCCATCATCATCCACCATCCATCATCATCCATCATCAACCATCCATCATCATCCACCATCCATCATCATCCATCATCAACCATCCAACATCCATCATCCATCATCATCCATCATCCACCATCCATCATCATCCATCATCATCCATCATCATCATCATCCATCACCACCCATCATCCATAATCATCCACCATCCATCCATCACCACCCATCATCCATAATCATCCACCATCCATCCATCATCATCCACCATCCATCATCATCATCCACCATCCATCATCATCCACCATCCATCATCATCCATCATCATCATCATCCACCATCATGGTCCTGGCCTACCGCAGCAATAGGAGTACAGAGGATGCAGTTTCTACAGTGCTGCACTCTGTGCTCACACATCTGGACAATATACATATGCACGAATGCTGTTTGTTGACTTCAGCTCAGCATTCAACACTGTCATCCCCTCCAAGCTGATCACTAAACTTGGAGATCTGGGCATCAACATCTCACTCTGTCACTGGATAATGGACTTTCTGACCAACAGACCACAGCATGTTAGGTCAGGCCACTCCTGCTCCACCACCATCACACTCAACACAGGCGTACCACAGGGCTGTGTGCTAAGCCCATTCCTCTACTTCCTCTTCACCCACGACTGCAGGCCGGTGCATGGATCCAACTCCATCAGCAAGTTTGCTGACGACACCACGGTGATAGGCTTCATCAGCAACAGGGGAGGAGGTACAATACCTGGCCATGTGGTGCGCCAGCAACGACCTGCTCCTTAACACTACAAAGACAAAGGAGCTCATCGTGGACTTCAGGAGGGAGAGAGGAGGCACACATGACCCCATCCACATCAACAGGATGGCTGTTGAGCGTGTCTCTAGCTTCAAGTTCCTGGGGATCCACATCTCGGAGGACCTGTCCTGGACCACCAACACCTCCAGCCTGATCAAGAAGGCTCACCAGCGCCTCTTTTTCCTGAGGACATTGAGGAAACACCACCTGTCCTCAGCCATCGTGGTGAACTTCTACTGCTGTGCAATCGAGTGCATCCTGACCAACTGTGTCACAGTCTGGTATGGGAACTGCACTGTCGCAGAGCGCAAGGCACTGCAGCGGATGGTGAAAACCGCCCAACGCATCACGGGGACTTCTCGTCCAGAGGAAGCGCTGTCTGTGACGAGCTCACAGCATTCTGAAGGACTCCTCCCACCCCACCCATAAACTGTTTGCCCTCTTGCCTTCCAGCAGGTGTCTCAGGAGCCTCCGGTCCAAGACCAATAGACCAAGGAACAGCTTTTTCCCTAGAGCTGTTTCATTACTGAACTCCGCCCTCCGCTGACCCCCTTGCCCCCCCCCAAATATTCTTGCACTACTGGACACACTGCACTAAGTACTATGTATTAAAAATTGCACTACTTGTTTATACTTAGTTGTTAACTCAGGTAACCCTGCATTCTACTGCACTACGCAATTTCCATTCCACAACTGATTGTGAATATTATAACACTTGTACATATCCATTTGTAAATTATGTTCATAGTTAGTTGCTCACACCCATCTGTATAGTTTGTCCATAGTACTTCAAATTCTTCAATTTCATCCCGCATATATTGTTTATAGCTTCCTTTCAGTAATATATACACTTCTCAGTAATTTATACACCTGTATATTTTGTATAATATCCTGTACATACTGTAGATACTGCACATCCTGCACTTGCTGCTTATTGCACTTCTGGTTAGATGCCAAACTGCATTTCGTTGCCCTGTACTTGTACATGTGTAATGACAATAAAGTTGAATCAAATCTAATCTAATCTAATCTAATCTAATTATCCACCATCCATCATCATCATCCATCATCATCATCATCATCATCATCATCCATCATCATCCACCATCCATCATCATGCATCATCATCATCCATCATCATCCACCATCCATCATCATCACCATGCATCCATCATCATCATCCATCATCATCATCATCCACCATCCATCATCATCATTATCCATCATCCATCATCATCATCCATCATCATCATCATCCATCATCCATCATCCATCATCATCATGCATCATCATCCACCATCCATCATCATCATCATCCATCATCATCCATCATCCATCCATCATCATCCACCATCTCTCCCTCTGTCAGTCATACTAACAGGATGCTGTGCTAACTGAGCCAGTTCTCTTCAGTTTTATGTCCATATGGCTGTGTCAGCCCCTCCCTCCTCTCCCTCCCCCTCCTCCCCCCTTTACAGAGAGGTTGGGTTCGTTAATAGCCCATATGGCCTCATCATATGCTGCCAGTGGATCCTAATGACAGGAGATTGGCGTTCAGTCCCTCGCTGGCTGTTTGACTATGACGTGATGCCAACCTGCCGTTAATCAACTGCGACCTGCTGAAAGTCCTGAGATACACACACCACGCTCATCTCCATGACAACAACAACAACAATGGATTTACACAGAACTGATTAATAACTTGCAGCCTCATGATGAAACATCATCGTCGTTGTCTGTTCTATGCTGTTTACTGCAGCATAGAACAGTGGTGTCATTATGGGATGGAGCCGTTACTGTGGAGACAGAGTGAAAAAAACTTTAGATTTTGATTAGAAAACACTTCAAAAAAAACAAATCATTGTTTTTCTTTTGTTTGATGATTGAATCAGTTTGATGGAAACTGTTCAGACCCAGACTCATCCTTCCTGACTTATTTAACGACTTTGTTAACGAGTTAACGAGTTAACGAGTTTAAAACGCGCTGACTGTTTGTCTTTTGTCCTGCTGAGTCAGCATTTCACATAGAAACACCAGCAGAAAAACATGTGACTGCCTGTAAACAACAACATATGGAGAGAAGTTGTTCCTGAAGCTGCAGAGACAAAGAGAGACATATTCATGTTTGGACATTAAATCACGTTTCACTGAGAAAAACATCAATATTTCATTATTTCAGCAGCAGACTGATTCAGCAGAGACGAGAAAAGCTCAGCAACACAAAGTGAAAACGGAAAAATTAAGATTCTTTAAATTTATGTTAAATAAATAAATTAAAGATGGAAAAATGTCCAAATGTTCAAAGACTCAGAAAATCTCAGCTTTAATAAAACTCAGACAGGATTAATGTGTGTGTGTGTGTGTGAGCATGTGTGTGAGTGTGTGTGTGTGTGTGTGTGTGTGTATGTGTGTGTGTGCATGTGTGTGAGTGTGTGTGTGTGTGTATGTGTGTGTGTGTGAATGTGTGAGTGTGTGTGTGTGTGTGAGTGTGTGTGTGTGTGTGTATGTGTGTGTGTGTGAGCGTGAGCGTGTGTGTGTGTGTGTGTGTGTAAAAACAAGCTCAAAGTTTCTGCATTTAGATTCGAAGTAACTTCAGGAAGTTTAGGAAGATGTAACAGGACAAGACACACACACACACTCACACACACACTCACACACACATGCACACTCAGTGGTGTGACAGCTGCATCTAAACTCAACAATACACTGCTGAATAATTGAGTGTGTGTGAAGGTGGAAAACATGAGGCCTCGCCAGGACACACATACACACGCACACACACAGCAGTCGTCCAAACTGACTACACTATTACTATTACTATCAAACTGAAGACGTCGACTACAACTCCCAGGATGCATTTCACTGTTGAACGTCCAATCACAGAGGCAGGATGTGACACACGACTGCAGCAGCAGCATCAACTTTACTAATAAAGTCTGTAAATTGTTTCTGGTGATTTCTCCTTCAGACCCTTCTCAGCTCCCGTAGAGGTCTCACCGCTGCTCATCAAGGGTCAGATGGTTTGATGCTCGTTGGTGAGTCCTCATGTAAAGTGTGAATGAAAAAAATGATAAGATGATAAATAAGAAAACAGCAGGAAGCAGCGTCTCTCCCTCTGCAGCAGAGGTGTGTGTTTAGTTTTCCCAGGATGCATAGAAAGCTATTTGTGTTCCAGGTCGAATCCGCCACCGCTGAATCATCCATGAGTCACTCCTCATTGTGTCTGGGAGCAGAGACGGAGTCGGTTTGACTCACACCTGAAGAAACTCTGACTTCTCGTTTATTCTCCAGCAGCAAAGTTGCTTGTGCAGTAAAGTTGCTGACAGTGAAACGAGATGAGACGGATCTGCAGCTGAACCTCGGAACCTGACGAGACCGGCGGGTTCGTTAAGACGTCAGTGATTAATCGCCGCTCTCCATAATTAACTGCAAAACATAACAGCGTGAGAAAGGTTATACTGCTCACGCAGGTCATTAGCGATTTATGCTAAGCTAACTGCCGACCCCCAGGGTTGTATTTCATTTGGTTACTTCTGTACCTGTTTGATTTTGAAAGGCTCAGTCGTTGTCACTTCCTGTCTCTGCGTTTTTTTCCACCTGTGCCTTGTTGTTTCCTCGTCCTGTCTGATGTTTTGTGTCGTGGCGTTTTCTCAGTGCGTCCCGCAGCAGCCCAGCTCGCCACTGCAGCTGACCAGAGACATCAAAACATGTGACACAAGTGTGAAGCACTTCAACCTGCTTCATGTTAACATGATGTTTGCATCATCTGCAGCTTCACGCTGCCTCCAGCTGCATCTACACATGAAGCTCTGCATTAACGCTCGCAGCTTGCGTCTCTCCCTCTGCAGAAGGCTTCATCTTTAATCTGTGCAGCGAATGTCACAGCAGAGGAGTCGCTGGGCCCCGGCCGCCTCCTGCTGCAGAGACTCGGCTCTGGCTTCTGATCCTCATGAGAGGAAAGTTTGAAACTTTTTGAAAACTGACCGTGGCTGCAGCAGCAGGAGGTGAATCGAAGTGCAGCGGGAAACAAATAAAGAAACCGCATCAGCTTTGATGTGATGAGGTGACAACACAAAGGCAGCGGCGCCAGGGACTTGTGTTAACCTGAATGTCAATTAGCAGCAGGTGTCAGAATGAAAGGAGCCCCAACAATCAGCACGTTGGTTTGAGTTTTCAAAGGATCATCAGGCAGTGAGCGCAGTTTAAACAAAGGTCATGATGAGTGAAGTGCAGCAGCACTGGGGATGACTCTGCTGCTTTAATGTGCTAAAGTTTGGAAAGTGAGGAGTCAGATTCTCAACCAGGCGGCACGTCGGCAAGACTCAAAGAGCGACTGCAGCTGAAGGGTCTCTGCTCTGACACGGTGGAGGAGGTCCAGAGGACGTCACAGATGGAGCTGCACAAGGTCACAGAGCAGGACTTCCAGGGAGAGATCAGAGCGTGGCAGGAGCTCTGGGAGCAGAGCATCACTGCACAAGGTCACTACTCTGCACAAGGTCACTACTCTGTACAAGGTCACTACTCTGCACAAGGTCACTACTCTGCAGCACGGAGGACAGGGTCACAGCAGGTTCCTGTTTGTTTGTAGATGCAGTGAATCTCATATTTACTGGTCTGATGATAGTGTGGACTCATCGGACCAGCAGCAGGAACACCTATCTCTCAGGTGTTTCCTGTGGCGGTCAGATGTTGTTGGCGTCTGCAGCAGCTTCGGACGGTTGAAGCTTAGGCTGCAGCTCGTGTGGCTGCAGGTTAAACGGACACAGGATGAGGTATGACTTTGTTTTCCGGCAGCTGACAAAGGAAGACGGAGTGTGTTTGTATTATTAATTACAGCGGTTAATAATTAACTTGTTTACTTCTCACATCAGCCCCTCCCGACCAATCACAGTCAGAGATTGAAGCGCCAATGATTATCACCAGAGTTCAGAGATGAAGCAGCAGAAGCCAACCTGAAACTGACTCCACGCCACTGGTGATGAGTCTGCAGGAGGAGCAGGAGGAGGAGGAGCAGAAAGAGCAGGAAGAGCAGGAGGAGGAGCAGGAGGAGGAGGAGCAGAAAGAGCAGGAAGAGCAGGAGCAGGAGGAGGAGGAGCAGGAGGAGGAGGAGGCCTCCTGTTACAACCCAGAGGTCATATTTTTATATTTTTATGTTTGTTAATCTTGTGTGTTCTACTCCTCCCTTTCTCTCTCTCTCTCTCTCTCTCCCTGTCTCTCTCTCTCTCTCCCTGTCTCTCTCTCTCTCTCTCCCTGTCTCTCTCTCTCCCTGTCTCTCTCTCTCTCTCCCTGTCTCTCTTTCTGCTGTGTGAGCGTCTGATTGGCTGCAGGTGAGTCTGTGGCTGTGGCTGCTCTAAGCTCCTCCCACCAAACCAACATGTGTCTTCTCTGCAAACCTCAGGCCTCACAAGCCCCGCCCACATCGCAACATCAAAGATAAGTTAGACGCCTTCAGTTTGAACCTGAAGCTCAGAGACAGGTGACGTGAACCAGCCAACAGGAGCGCGGTCTCTCTGAAACGAGCTGTGATTGGACGGATTTTGTCTGAAAACAGCCGACAGGAGGCGCAGTCCGTGTCCTCCCTGATCACTGTGTTAACACATGTTGGAGGGTTATTATGGGATGGATTACTGCTGTAAGTGAACACACACACACACACTCTGAGCTGTAATGAGTGATCTAACAGTGGGAGCAGAAACACACTTTATGTTGTATTCTCCAATGGTTTCAAACAACAAGGTCAGGACCAGCGCACTCACATAGAGACACACACACACACACACACACACACACACACTGAGTGAGTGCAGTGAGTTATTTCTGCTCTCAGAGAGGGGGAGTAAAGGCTGAGAGCGGTGTCTCTTTTACACTTTAAAAGCGAGCAGTGGCGGTGGTGGTGGCAGCGGCAGCGTGAGGAGCATTGCGCTGCAGAAACAGAAACTCGAGATGGGAGAAAGAAAAAACCCAAAGATGTGAAACGATGAGATTTCATCTGCTGTGCCCGTTTCATGTCAGTAGAGTGTGAGCACAGTGTGACGTGATGGATGGGGATAGAACAGAGACATCTGCAGATATCTGAGTGTCCTCCTCAGCAACTCATCAGACACTGCAGCAACTTAGAGCCGCGGCGTTTCAGTTTCAGTCGTCTGCAGCTGCTCGTACGTGATCCCATCAGCCAAACGTAGAGCTGCACCAGCTAGAAACACAAGCTGTGCTCATTGTTACAGAGGATGAACCCTCAGACTGAAAACAGCTCTGCATTAACGTCTTCACCAGGGACAGGCTAGCAGTGACGTGTTGCAGTGACATGTTCCAGTGACGTGCTGCAGTGACATGTTGCAGTGACGTGCTGCAGTGACGTGTTGCTGTGACATGTTCCAGTGACGTGCTGCAGTGACATGTTGCAGTGACATGTTGCTGTGACGTGTTGCAGTGACATGATGTGGTGTTGTGGTGACGTGTTGCAGTGACATGTTGCAGTAACGTGTTGTGGTGATGTGGTTGCACTGAAGTGTTGCAGTGACGTGTTGGAATAGAATAGAATAGAATAGAATAGAATAGAATAGGATAGAATAGTACTTTATTAATCCTTTGGCAGGAAATTGTGGTTTTACAGCAGCAGCCATAAATAATACAGTGCAAATAAGCTAAAGTAGAAAAGAAATGGTAACTGAAAACAAGGTCCTTTAACGGCAAGGGGGGAAAAAAAGAAAGAAATATATAAATAAATAAAATAATGTAAAAAATGTAACATATTTACAAACAATCAGTGCAAGTGGATATTGTGCAATGTGGAGCTGATAAAGTGCAATGTGCAACCTGTAATTATTATTGCTGAGTGTTGAAGAGTCTGATGGCAGTTGGCAGGAAAGACTTCCTGCTCCTTTCAGTCTTGCACCTTGGGGGGATCAGTCTGTGACTGAAGGTGCTCCGCCGAAACACCTCCAGGTCATGCAGTGGGTGTGAGGCATTGCTCAGGATGGAGGCCAGTTTCCTGAGCATCCTCACCTTGGCCACCTGCTGGACTGAGTCCAGCTCAGCCCCGATGGTGGAGCTCACTCTCTTAATCAGTTTGTTGAGTCTGTTACGGTCCATAGAGCGAGCCCCCTCCCCCCAGCACACAACACCAAAGAACAGTGCCCTGGCCACCGCAGTCTGGTAGAAGGTACACAGAAGAGGCCTGCAGATGTTGAAGGATTTAAGCCTCCTCAGGAAATACAGTCTGCTTTGACCCTTCTTGTACGTTGTCTCCATGTGTCTGGACCAGTCCAGCTTGTCATCCAGGTGCACTCCAAGGTACTTGTAGCTGGGGACAACCTCCACCTCCGTGCCTCAGATGGTGACTGGGGCCGTTGAGGGCCTCCTCCTCCGGAGGTCAATCACCATTTCCTTGGTTTTGGAGATGTTCAGCTGAAGTCCACAAAGTCCACAATCGTGCCCCTGTACACTAAGCGTCAGTGTTGTACTGGAAGTCTGATGTGTAGATTGTGAAGAGGAAAGGGGAAAAGACAGTTCCTTGTGGGGCCCCTGTGCTACTCAGGAGTGTACTGGAGACACAGTTCTTCAGTCGCACAAACTGTGGCCTGCAAGTCAGGTAGTCCGTCGTCCAGTCCACCAGTGCTGGCTCCACCTGCAGCATCCTCATCTTCTCACTCAGCAGTCCTGGCTGAATTGTGTTGAAGGCACTTGAGAAGTCAAAGAATGTGATCCTCACAGTCACATCAGAGGAGTCTAGATGGCCATGGGTCCTCTGCAGCAAGTAGATGGGGGCATTATCCACAGTGTTGCGGTGACGTGTTGCAGTGACGTGATGTGGTGTTGCAGTGACGTGTTGCAATGACGTGATGTGGTGTTGCGGTGACGTGGTTGCAGTGATGTGATGTGGTGTTGCGGTGACGTGTTGCAGTGACGTGATGTGGTGTTACGGTGACGTGATGTGGTGTTGCAGTGACGTGTTGCGGTGACATGGTTGCCTGATGGAAATACTCTGGGTCTGTTTCACTGTCTTCCAAACATTTCCAGTTTCTGCAGGTTTGCCGTGCTGTGGCGGTGGAGGAGCCTCTGAAACAGCGTCGCTGTTTCGTTTCTCACTCTTTCCTGTGTCAGCCTTTGAATAAAAGCATGAATGAATCGTTTATTGCAGAGAAACCTTCCTGCGTGCTCGCTGCAGGATTGTAACCGTCTCATTTCGTTTTACTTTTCATGCAAACAGCTTCAGCTGCTCCTGTCGCTGACGGTTCGTCCTGATTCTTTCAGACATTTTTATCCGTCTGATCTCTGATAAGTCGATCTCATTTTAATTTTGCTTTGAGAAAAGTTATTTTTTTCTGTGTTGCAGCAACAAGTCTGTCAATAAACAGCAGCAACGATCTGAAGGTGAATCCCTTTGGCTCTGATGCAGCTGGTCTCCAACACACAGCGACTAACCAAAACTAAAATACACATTAATGAGCAAACTGTCGATACTGTGTTGTGTGTTGTTGGTATGAGCTGTGATTGTTGCCTGTGGACTGAGAGCGAGCCGGTGGATCAGAGCTACAGTTGCTCAGTCACCGTTATTACACTGTAACAGCAACAGATGTCATGAGTTTACATTGACTCCTAACGTCAAAGGTCTGAAGGAGAGCAGGAAGGAAGATGAACCGGGAGCAGAGGAGACTCTGATCGACCTGTAATGAAACACCAGCGACGCTCTGACCTGCAGCACTCCTGCTCTCATGTATCGATCAGACCAAACAGCGTCCGCACAGTTCACTCCGTTCATTGTTTTCGCTCGCTCTGTCCCTTTCAGAGGACGCTGAGGGAAGCCCCGTGTTATCGACCGGACACACGAGTATCCCCACGGGTTAAAGGGATCGGCGGCTGAATGCAGCCGCTGTGTAATTCAAGCAGTGGTCTGACCTCCAGGAAGGACGAGGGACGCTTCTTCTTCCTCGTTGTTGTTTTGCATCTTTACCAACAACGATTCAGCACATGTCCAGAAGTATGTGGACAGGGGAGCGTGTGACGGCGAGGATCGTGGCGTCTGAATCCAAAACTGTTTCATCTTCTTTTCTTAGTCTCATCTCATCCTGCTGCCTCCGCCCTCATGTGTCACTGTGCTGCGGCCCCTCGGCCTCCAGCGTCCGATGACTCTGACACTGTCACCACGACATCAAACTGAGGTTTTATTGGCATCTCAGGCAACCAATCACGGTTCACCTCAGTCTGTAATGATGGAGCCAACAGGTGCCGATGCAGTGAAGCCAGATGTGCTTCACACAACATGCACCAAACTGGAAATCCTGTTTCCTGACGCAGCCGCTGAGTGAGCGTGTTGGACTGAGGTGTCCACAAACCTTTGACCACGTGGTTCCACATTGGTGATGAAGGGATGGAGAGAAGGAGGAAGAACAGGAAGAACAGGAAGAATGATGAGTCGTCTTTCAGCGGTTTTACAGCCGACCATAAATCTCTGCATTAACTCGCCGTGAACTCGCTCTTTACTGCCGGCTGATATTTATAGGAGACAGAAGGGGGGAGGAGGGTGAGGAGGGTGAGAGATAACCAATAAATACTGAGACACTCGTTCAATGTTTATCTTTTAAATGTCCACTTTGGACGCGGTGAATGAACTCGTTTATGTCGCTGTTTAATGATGAGCTGATGCGTTTATGAATTAACGAGTCATTGTTGCCACTGCCAAGTAAAAACCCAACACACCCAGCATGCACCGGGCGAGCTGCATGGTACATTAATGAGGTCGTCGGGAGCTGATTGGAGAGGAGCTGCAGAGTTAGGTGGAGAAAACAAATGAACCTTGACGTCATGAACGTGTTACTGATGTGTTCACGGTCAACGAGTCGTCACTGAACGACATTTACTCTACACCTGCTGTGTGTGTGTGTGTGTGTGTGTGTGTGTGTGTGTGTGTAGTAATAATTCACAGAAACATAGAGACAAAGAGTCCACACCTTGTTATCTGGTCACCTGGTCACTTGCAGCAGCTGAACCAGGACTCGAACCCTCGGCTGTGTCTCCTCCTTCTGATTCACTGCTGCTTGGATCTAATGTGGACACCCGGCAGATGGAGCAGCAATGCATCCTGGTTTACTTTACGGTGTCATCACCTATTCTCTCTGTGATCAGCTCTGTGTCACTGAAGCTGCGTCTGCTGCTGAATACGACTGCATCACGATGAAGCTACAAGCTAACGATGTTTAGCAGGTTCAGTAAGCTCTGGAGCTCGTCTCAGACTCGAGGTCCCGACTTGTTGATGCATAAATATTAAAATGCTGCGCTGGTGTTTCCTTTTGTAGCGCTGCCAAACTGTCATGAATAACTAACGGCGATGTGGGCGGCACCGTCGTGTACGGCACACTGTCGTGAGCTGCAGAGCGAAATCAAGAATTCAGATGTGAGGACGAGCCCTTGGTCATCGGGTTTAACCTGGCACAGCAACTACATGCCTCCCTGCAGACGGCTCAGAGGCAGAGTCACTTCCTGTTTCCTGTGTGTTTAAAACGTGTGAACGCTCCACACTGACACCAGGAGCAGAGGGTCTCAGGTCACTGTCATCAACCAATCAAGTGTCTCGGCTGGTGAACGAGTGGATCCAGTGAAGAATAAAGCCGCTGAGGAAAAGCTCCTATTGGTTGAAGTCTGAGTGCCACTCTGCATGTTGCCATGGCAACGTATCAGCTTGGCATCAGGTTTCAGGGGTGTGAGGAGCAGTTGTGTCTTCTCAGGACCGAAGGAAACATAAAACTGAATGTCGGTGGCGTAACGGGGACGCGTGCACCTGAGGACACACTGTGACATCACTCCCAGCTCCTGAAGAGCTGTGTGATGCAATCAGTGATCCTGTTTGTCACTGAACAGTAAGAGGTGGACGTCAACTGTTTCACCTGGAACTGTTGTTTTAAACAGAGATGATGATGAAGCTGCTTCTCATTCGTTTTGTTCGTTCCATTGTTTTTTAATCTGCCTGCTTTACATTTAGACGGAGCAGCGTCGTGCAGCATAAGGCCGGCTCCTGCAGATAACAAACCACATATTGTCGTGTTTTACGAATAACTTTCTCTGTGAAAACAAAGAAACAGTTGAGGGAACCTGCAGGAAGTGCAGATTCTAATCTTTCAATCGATGCCGAATTGAGCGATGTTGACGGAGGAGGAGCGCGCGCTGAAACCTAATGATGTCATTTATTCAACAGGTTAGAGCTCAGCAGGTAAACACAGAGTCCAGCCACTGAAGCTGCAGCAGCTTAGATCATCATATATGTGAAATGATCTGTTTGTCTGCACATGCATGTGAGTTATTCTTCTTCTGCTGTTTCAGGAACCACAGCGGGATAATGTGGCAGGAAACTCATCAGAATGTCTTCATTCCCTTCAACCCAAAACATCCAACCGTCCTGAACCCTGGAGCTCAGGAGTGTTGGAGGGTCTGAGCGCTGCATGGCTGTCCAACCTTTACTTGAGAGCAGGTAGCATCTCTTCCTGCAGGGATCTGACTGTCTGCAGTTTGACTGGACGGCGTCTCCGTCCTGGTTTCAGTGCTTCTGCGCCTGAAAGAGTCACCGATCACACAGACGGCGGTGCTGGTTCCTGCAGAGAGCAGCAGGTTGACGCTGGGCAAACACAGCTAGAAGCTCTAACAGGCTGTGATGGTGCGTGCAAAGCATGCTGGTCCATGGAGGCTCTGAGCAGGAGGAGTCTGCACTGCACAAACGGAGGAGTCGACCATCCACACTAAAGTGTGTCATATCCTCACTTTAACGCTTCTCCTGCAGCAGCTTTGCCAGTTCTCTGGTTGGTGCATGTGCTCGTCGTGCGTTCAGTGAAACAGGATCTTAGGCCACAATCTGCGGTTCCACCAGCGTTCCCGGGACAAAGAAACCTGTCAGTTCACGTCCAAACGGGACGGCAGCTGCGTCCCGTTTCTCTGGACACCACCTCGTTTTGGCATCAGAAATTGGCAGCGAGCGATTTCAGTCAGTGAGCGATGAGGTCGCACGAGAGTCAGACTGAGGGGAAACTGTGACATCACGGCATCCTGTTCGTCAAAAACATCGGATCCGTCTTTTAGTTTGCACAAATCAGACTCGAGTGTTTTTCACTTCTCAGGATATTTATATCACAGTCCAGCAGCTCCGAGTGAAACCACGTGTGTGTGTGTGTGTGTGTGTGTGTGTGCGCATATGGCCATCAGATGCAGGAAGAATCAACACTTTGGAACCATTAATTATGCATGAACACACACGCAGAGAAACATGCTACCATGTGCACGGAGGAAACAAATCTTACACATGGGAGGCAGATGTTTGATATGAAGTGTTACTGATGTATGCAGCCTCAGCACAGTTTGCGTGTGTGTGTGTGTGTCTGAAAGTGGGTTATAGTGCTGAGATGCAGAACGTATGAAAGATGCAAAAGGACAGAAAATAAAATAAATAAAAACATAAAAACCACAGAAACACATCTCGCAGGCAGAGTTCCTGCTCTTCTATCTTTGTGAGGACGTCTCCTCGTTTGGAAACGCCGCTGTGCAGAACGCCGCCGTGCAGAACGCCGCCGTGCTCACTCAGTTTGACATTTTTATGTTTCACAGTTGTGTTTAATTCAATGCAGAGTTGACCAATGAGATGTCAACCTGCAAGCCGCCGTGTCGACAAATCAGGCACATGCGTTTCTGTGGACTCGTTTGGAAACTGAAGCAGCAGATGGACATGTTGACGTGAGGCGGCTTTCATAATAACCGTTACCCATCATTAGTTGGCGTCGCCTCCGAATCAATCAGGTCTTTCCTGAAGAGCTAACCCTAACCCGACCAGGCAGCAGCTCAGTCCACTTTGCTCCGGTGCCATGTCACATG
The DNA here is from genome assembly GCA_008933995.1 of Datnioides undecimradiatus. NCBI lineage: Eukaryota > Metazoa > Chordata > Actinopteri > Lobotiformes > Datnioididae > Datnioides > Datnioides undecimradiatus. Next base: position 506,689 of record WARS01000074.1, read on the forward strand.
GTGTCGTCACGTGACTGTGGAGTTGTTGGCAGATGAGGCTCATGGGTAATGTAGTATCTAAAGGGGACAGATGAACTGAAGCTTATTATCGCACCACTTGTTTGCTAATTCACCCAAAACGAACCCGTGCGTGTTGTTGGCCAATCACAGCGGAAAATGAATAAAAAGCTGCTGACGCTGAATTTTCTTCTTTTATACATTAATAAACAGTTTATGTTGTTTGTTTGTTTGTTTATTCACTTTACTCTTATATTTGCTGGATTCAGAATAAAACCTGACCAATCATTAATTTTCTGATTTATGGAAACTGCATTTTTCATATTGATGGCTGAAGCGATCTGAGGTCGTCAGGGTGACGACAGATCACATGACACGGTCAAAGGTCAGACATGTTAATGACAGAGGGTCTTTAATTGGGGTGAAGGTTCAGCTGCTAACGAGCTGCGCTAACGAGACCAGCGACAGACTTTCGTTCCTCCATCTCATCACTTCTTCTTCTTCTTCTTCTCTCCTTCCTGTGTTGTTTCCACGCCATCACTTTCTCCGTTTCCTCTGACGGTCCTGTTATCAGCCTCTGAGATCTCCTTTACTGCTTCGCCTTCGTCTCTGTCTCGTTTCTCTCTGGTATTATTTGTCTTGCCCTCACTTGCTCCCTCCCTTGTCTTCGGCCCTTTAATCTGTTTTTTTGTGACTTTGACAAGTTTTTTATTTGTTCTGCTGGAAAAAAACTAAGAAAGAAGAAAAACAACAAAAATCTTTTCTAAAAGCTGCGATCAGCTGCTGCCTGTGAGGAAGTGATCAGACAGGAAGTGATGAGACAGGAAGTGACGAGACTGGAAGTGACAAGACAGGAAGTTGTTGTTTTGTTATCAACATACAAACAAGAATAAAAATCAGAGGTAAAATTAGAAATCAAAGTACTTCCTGTTTGACAGGAATTGAGAGGCTCTTTGTCAGGTCTATGAGATATGACAGTTAGTGTAGCTTAGCATACAGACCATAAACTGCCTCTGTCAGCACTCCACCCACAGCAGGAGGAGCTCGTAGTGACCATATTTCCTGACACCGACCAGTTGCTAAGCAGCGAACTACAACCAGCCAATCAGCAGTCTCATAAATCCTGTGAAACAAATGAAACAACGGAGACAGGCTAACAGTTTCCTTCTGTTTACACTCTTTATGCTAAGCTAAGCTAACTGCTGCTGTCAGAGAGACTAGAGGAAGTTTTGATGAGTCGTCACAAGACGCATCATCACATCTTCATGTTGATCAGACGCAACAGCGCTGAAGTTTGTTGTTTATGTTGTTGTGTGTGTGTCTTTCTCTGTGTGTGTGTGTGTCTGTGTATGTGTGTGTGTGTGTGTGTGTGTGTGTGTGTCTGTCTGTGTGTCTGTCTGTGTGTGTGTGTGTGTGTGTCTGTCTGTCTGTCTGTGTGTGTGTGATTGTCTGTGTGTGTGTGTGTCTGTCTGTGTGTGTGTGTGTGTGTGTGTGTGTGTGTGTGTGCAGCACTGAAACAGCCAGTTTTGTGTGATCATTTGATTTATATTAGACATAATTTCATTTCCTCTTCATTCACTCCTCTGTCCTTCATTTCACTCACAGCTCCTCCCCCTGTCTCCCCCTCCCCCTGTCTCCCCCTCTCTCAGTTAATTGACATTCAGTTTGTGTTTCTGCTAAATTGAATGTCTCTGTCCATTACACTGAGTGTCAAGCAACGACTTGACGAGGCGACAAACCAATTACAGCTCACAGACACCTGTCTGTCTCTCTGCCTGCCTGTCTCTCTGCCTGCCTGTCTCTCTGCCTTTCTGTCTGTGTGTGTGCGACACCCTGCAGTGTAAACAAGCAGGACGGCGTGTGTATGAACATCATTATGATAATAAAAGGAGGTCGTGATGCTCAGACAAACTGATTGTGCCTGTGTCTGTAATTAATTTGGTGTGTGTGTGTGTGTGTGTGAATGTGTGTGTATGCATGTGTGTGTATATGTGTGTGTGTGCATGTGTGTGCTCAGAGTGCACAGTGTATTTCAGAGGCCTGTAAACAGGGCCACCTCCCCTCTGCTCCTCCTGCTCCTCTTGCTCCTGCAGCAGCTCAGGTTAGCTTAGCCTGTTAGCATGCTGGCTAACACGGGGAGCAGCTGAGGCTGATGGGAACGTCATCAGTCATGTTTGTGTTGATGTTTTTGTCCTGTTTTGGAATGAAGACCCGCTTCCTGTCGGATCATCAGGTGGAGCTGCAGCTTCCTGCAGGGTCACATCTTCATGTTGGGTTGTTGTTTTACTTCAGAGCTCTTTGTTTCTTTGTGTTGTCTGATTCTTGTTCATCTGAATCCATTTACATGTTCAATGAAAGTGAATATTCCACTAATATCCCATGGAGCTCAGATTTACGTGATGGCAGTAAACGCCTCCTTTTTTTGGGAATGAGCTGGATTCATGTTGCTGAACGCTGACAAACAGCAGGTCCAACGCTTCAGAGATCCGACTCTACTGACGACACAGGAAGCAGCAGCGACGACACTGATACAGAGTCAGCTGCCCTGAAGTGAATTCCACATTCATTGAGTTATTACAGCAGGAGGGAGCAGACACACAGATTCATGTTTTATATTCAGAGTATTGTAAATGTTTTTATTTTAAATGCTTTTTCCTTCTGACTCATGTCTGTGACGCTGTCTGAGCTGACTGATGCTAATGCTAATGCTAATGCTAATCTCAGTTCATCGCTTCTCCAGAGAAACAAATTAGATTTATAATCAGAGACACGAGCATCAGTTTCTATTTCAGGCGCCGTTCGTTCATTTTCAGGAAATTTCCCGTCATCCGTGTGTTTTTCCCTCCACAGAGTCGGAACAACCTGCCAGACTCGGCTGCAAATCTCCCGCTAATGAAGTTGTGATGCAGCCGGAGCTCGTTAGGAGTCTGCTGTCACAGTGTGTGTGTGTGTGTGTGTGTGTGTGTGTGTGTGCGCAGCTCACACCTTCATAATGAAGCTCATGTGAAAGGTTTATTACGCGGAATCACAGCATTATGTTTTATAGCATAATTAATTTATGGAAATGTGATCGCACCTCGAGTCGGGCTGAGACTCAGACGAACAAAGTTTTATTTCAGTCGTTTAAAAAAAGAAACAGTTTGGTTTTTAAGCTTTTTCTTTGTTGTTGGTCAGAAAATTGTTGTTATCCACATGATGAAACCTGCTTCTCTGCGTCCTGCTGCAGCTCAGCACAGTAGCTTTAGCTAACAGCATTAGCTGCAGCCTGTCTGCAGCAGCTCTCTCCAGTCTGGAGCAGCATGTTTCTTCAGGAAGTTGTGCTTTGGTTCAGGGTTTCTTCTCTTCTCTGACTGCCAGTAGTCATCCCGGTTACACTGCTCCCTGCAGAGCCGATTGGCAGCAGCGACAGCGTGTGGACGGGAAGGTTAGCATCCGTTTGGAGCGACAGCTAGCCGCGACTTCAGCGCGTCCTGAACCGACAGAGGCGGCCTGTGAGAGCTGAGCTGTGTGTTGTGTGACGTGTTGCTGCCACAGGTCAGAGATGTGCAGCTATGAACCGTTTGGTTTCTGATCTTTTAGAGACGCTGAGCTACGGTTTCTGTCCTCCACAGCAACAAACTCTGCACAGCTCCTCTCTCCAACGCTCACTCACGTCTCCACAGGCGTCTTCCTGCAGCACAGCAGCTCTCACAGCCGAGACACACACAGACTCTGCTTCATCACGTCAACAACAACCTGAGTCTGAAACAGTTTCAGTGGACGGACTCTGACGGGGGCAGTTGTCCTGTTTCCTGCTAACAGCTGATCAACACCGGACCAGTTTCAGTCTGTCCCTCCTCTGACCCATTCATCCATCTATCGATCGACGTCTCCATCACTTCATCATCCTCTCCTCCCTTCGCTCCATGTTCATCTCTCGCTCTCATGTGTCTGTCTGCTGTCTCTTCGTCTCCTTCCTCTTCCTGCTTTTCTTTATTTTCTTCAGCTTCAGTTTCTGTACCAAACCTGCACCTTTTTGTCTTCACACACCTTTTCTTTGGATAATTTTGTCTCCCCGAGCTGTTTGTTGTCTTTGTTTTGCACAGACTGTGTGAAAAGGCAGTTTTGAGCCTTTTTAAATGTTTTTGTTTCTGTTGCAGCTCCCGTCTGTGATGCCCATTTGTTCGTCTCCTCGCTGCCTCCCTTCACTCCACCTCTTCCTCCTCCGTCCTTCTGTCCATCCCTCGGTGAAGCTCAAAGCCTAAAGACTCGAATATTCCCGCTAAGCCGTTAAAAAGCCAATGTTAAACCTGTGATCAGCAGCTTCTCTGCAGCGCAGCTAATGAGGCTTCATTCATTCTGCAGATTTACAGCAGGTTGAATCAGACAGAGACAAACACAAACACTGATTTCACACTCTCTTTGTTTATTAAAACCAGCTCAGCCTCTGAAGAGCAGGAGTGAGATGATTAAACATCCTTCTGGTACTGAAGTATTAAAATGTAATCTGTATCTGGATACTTCAAGCAGCTCGGCCTGGACTCTGAGGAAACTTTATAAACTCTAAATTATTTGTCTCTTCTGGTGAGAAAACACACAATGTTCCTGATTCTTTGCATTAAAATGTTGTTTGTGTCCTGCAGATCTGTGTCCTGCAGATCTGTGTCCTGCAGATCCGCGTCCTGCAGATCCACATCCTGCAGATCTGTGTCCTGCAGATCTGTGTCCTGCAGATCTGTGTCCTGCAGATCCGTGTCCTGCAGATCTGTGTCCTGCAGATCCGCGTCCTGCAGATCCACATCCTGCAGATCCACGTCCTGCAGATCTGTGTCCTGTAGATCCGCGTCCTGCAGATCCACATCCTGCAGATCCACATCCTGCAGACCCACTTCACACCCAGTTAATTCTCTCATGTCTCTTCTGGTGCAGGACAGATCAGAGATCAGGTGTGAACAACAGCCTTTAAAACAAACGTGTTCAGACTGACATCAGATCTGAACACAGTGCGAGACGGACGTCTTGATGTCACATTTTCACACCTTCAGTCCCACACCTGTGGATTCATCCGCCACTGAAAGTAGTCCCTGATAAATGAAGACCTTCCTCCTGCTCAGCTGTTTACTGAACCTTCATGAGCATCAAACTGAATCATTTTACATCCTATTTTCTCATGTTTTGTATTTTTAATGGAAACTCTAATTCATGAAAAGTGACCTGATGCAGACAGTGAGTGTGTCTCAGCTGCACAAACAGGAAACGTGGAAACGAAACAGTGGTCTCAAAGTGTTTGCAGGAGCTTTCATCAGGCGGTAGCTGCAGCACAGAGAGGAACTGACGTTTATTTAAGGAAAATGTCTCTGATTTTGACTTTAACAAGCCTGAGTGCTCCCGGCCGCCACCGCTGGCGCGCTATTAAAGGCTCTCTGACGCTGATTCAGACACAGAAAAATGACAGAAAGATGGATTCGCAGAGGTTAAAGTGTGATGACGGGCTTTCAAACAACACAAAGGCAGCAGGAGGACGAGCAGAGGAGGAGCGGGAGATGAAAGGATCAGAGAAAGTTAAGGGAGACTGACAGAGGCGGAGGCCGGAGCAGCACTCAGGACGTTCACGCTAATTGAAGGATGGGTAAATATTTAGAAAACGAGGTGCTGCTAAAGCTCTGGCCGGCTTAGTGAGGTCTTAGAGACTGTTAAGGCCTTTTACTCACCCCCTAACCCCGGCGTGAACCTGGCAGCAGCGAGGATCCATATGGCTCTCACAGTGCGTTGACGGACCTAAGACTCCCTGAAATGACAGTTGGAGTCACAAGGATTAGTCAAATGCTGCTAATACTGCCGTTGAACAGGCGTCTGGACTCTGCAGCATTTGTCCCCAAAGTCTCTTTGACCCAGGCCACATATTTCAGACTAGGCTCCAAATGGCTTCGACAAAACAGCAGTCCAGCAGTGTTAAATGTGCTCGGACTCTGTAGCTATTTGGAGTCCCTGCGGTTTTAATCTCCAGTGTCTGTTCTAACACAGTGTTAAAGACAGAAAACTAAAAAAGTTTATACGTGAGCTATTTGGGCTCCCTTCCTTTTATATTTTCCTGATTTCTAATGTTCCTGTTACTGAATGCTGTGTTTTTGGTGTCAACTGTATCGTGACTCTGTAGCTATTTGGAGTCCCTGTGGTTTTTATTCATAGCATTTATCTTTGCGTTTTATATCATATTAGTGACAGTAAACTGTGAAATTAAGAGTGGGATCCACCGAGTTTATCATGAACTGGATCTGAGCGATTTGGGCTCCCTTCCTTCTTTAGCTTCCTGAGTATTTCTCTAAAGTTAAATTTACATAAATACTAAAGAAACATATAAATCACTTAGCTTAGCACGGTGGGATCCCCTGAGTTTAGCTTGTGTGGAGCTATTTGGGATCCCTTCCTTGGATTCATTCTTCAGTATGGATCTAATGTTACAGTTAAATGCTGATGAGATCAATGCAATCTGGTCTGTTTTGCTTCTTTTGATTGTAATTATATATAAAAAATTCCCATCTCGCCCTCTGCGGGCGGTTCCTCCTCTGCAAGCTCGGGTCCTCTACCAGAGGCCTGGGAGCTTGAGGGTTCTGCGCAGTATCTTACATGTCCCTAGTATTGCGCTTTTCTGGATTGAGATGTCTGTTGTCTTTCCTGGGATCTGTTGTAGCCACTGCTCCAGTTTGGGGGTCACCGCTCCGAGTGCCCCGATCACCACAGGCACCACTGATGTTTTTACCTGCCAGGCTTTCT